>JARKIB010000516.1:0-75885 GCA_029378385.1 Mycena metata
CGGGGGTGAGCAAAATAACCGGCGTAGGAAGTTATACGAAAGCTTACCTTTGGTCGCGCCGGTGGATTGCGCCTCAGCCTTCCTCTTCACACCCGTCTCGGCCTTCTTCTTCACACCCGTCTCAGCCTTCTCCCCACCCGGCACCGGCGCCTTCTTGCTCGTCAGCGCCTTTAGCATCTTGGCGTCGGCCGCACGCGCCTTCACGTCCGCCGCGGTAAGGTGCATGCCTGCCACATGGACCGCTGTGCCATCCGGGTTCTTCGCCGGCTTCCGCGCGCGCGTCAGGCAGATGACGCGCGCCCCGTCAATGTTGTCCTCCATCCAGCCCTTCGCAGCCTGCCTTTCGCGCGCGGCCGCCACCTTCACGGCTTCCTGCTTCCGCTGGTACTCCGCCTCCCGCGCCTGCATTCCCTTGTCCCTGGACCTGATGAGCTTCGTCAGCGCGGGATTCGCGCTAACGATGCTGTGGATGACGCCCAGGTCCGCCGCTGGCGCCGTATTGGTGACCTCCCTGAGCGCTGCAGTGGAATGGTCGTCCAGGGTATCGCGTCTCGACCCTGGACCCATCTCCGTCCTGCGCGGCAAGGGGTTCGCGTTGACCCACGCGTGCTCCACCGCCTCGCCATCGGTCTGGGTAACACGCGCGGGGGTGGTCTTGGTCGAGGGACGGCCCCGTCCGCGCCTGACGGCGGTCTCGTGCGCGACTCCCACCGCGTTGAAACGGGCAAGATGCGCTGACTACGGAATGGGCTAAACTAAGCTCTGAATGCGGGCTAGCTGAACAACTAACACACCACACACAAAACACACACACACCAACCCAATCCTATCTAAACTGACTCACGGGGGACGTAGCGCGTCTTCCTCGATGAGTTCGGGTCCTGAGTCGTAGTATGCGACTGCGGATCTGATGTCTAGAGCACGTATAGTTGTTCTATGCGTTCGAAACGTCTCAAAATGCAGCGTCTAGACGCTAGTTGGCTTGGCTGCTTGGCTTCTAAACAAGACTTCCAGGGAAGGATGTGCAGGTTTATATATAAAGGATTGTTACTAGGAATCGCACCGAAGTACAGGTGCCTAGGCGAGGAGGTGTAGATTTGGACTGAAAATCCCGTTCAAGGGCTATGCTGCTTCGTCTAGACGGCCTCTGGTGCACAGCTAGCCTCTCGAGAACTAGCGGCAGACTCGGACTCCTTTGAATCCAAGATCTTTTCCGTACACTTGAGTTTATTAAGGACCTCAAAGTACTATCCAACACAGCTAAACGACCGGTGGTTGTCCCAGGGTTCTCCCAAAGTGCTGTGCCGGGCGTGGTCGGTTTTAGCGAGGCGTTTCCTGGTCACCCAATGTGGATGCCCTGCTAGAGTCCACTTCGCGACGCTTAGTGCAGTTCTCAAGCCTTCTAATGTGCGTGCGGTCCTGATTTATACGTGGAGGCAGTCGCCGCTCACGACCTCCCAACGCGAAGCTTTGCTTATAGGCTCACACAAATGTTCTGGATCCAACAAGCAACGCTGCGATTTTATAGACTACTGTTACACAGAGAGAGATGGTACTTTAATCTCCGCTAAGTGGCCTGAGCACACCCGAATCGTCGTAACGATGAGCGGGGCATACACTGGTCTGTTGCGGTATTTTATGAGGCTTTATATACGATTCTGAGAGAAAGAGATGAGGTAAAGAGAAATGAGTAAAACAGGCCGATGTTCTGGTCATGCGGTCATCCTCGGAAGGCTAACCGGGTCTATGCTGGCTCTGGGCTTGCCAGAAAGTCATCTAGATGACGATCTTGGGGGCCCAGTTCGGGTATATGGCCAGTTCGGGTCGTCTAGACAGCTCCCGAACCTTGTAATTTGCAAAACTCTGTCCCCCGACGCCGGACTGCTCACCAATCCGCTCGGATACCCCGATAGCGCACGGACTAGACATATACACGTCGGCCCATGGCTACATCTCAACAAGAATTCCTTCGTCATGTTTGTGCTTGTGGCGCCCCAACGCTGACCGCGTCGCGTTGGTCACCTGACTGGCTAGAGGGGCACTTCGGGGCGACCCCTCCCTATATCTCTAAGCTCCTTGCACCGTCTAGACGCGGTACTTTGCCGTCTAGACAGCCTATAGAGTCGTGCTATGCTCGTCTAGACGCCTGTTACTTAGTGCGTCGACTCGTCTAGACAGACCCTATATCATGTAGCTTGCCCTGCTAGTGAAGACTATGGCTTTCCTGTGCAGTCGTTGGTTCCTTTGATAGGGTAATTGACATTCTGAGGTACTAGACCCCGTATAGACCTCCTTGGTATGTGTACTTCGCACAGTGTAACGCTTGTAACCGCGCCTAGCACTGTACTAATACTACAGTCAGCAGCCGGAGCTCACTCTGACTCTCCTTTGTACCACCGGACAGAGTTCTAGTAGGTATATTGACCCGTCTAGACGGCTGTATTATTACTTAGTAGCGTCTAGACAGACTATTGCTAAAAAGCGCAAATAATAGCCAGATGGCAGCGTATTCAATGACACGCCGTTTCAGCGTTCTCCCTCTCGTCCGCCAGCGCGAAGGACACCTTCTTGCTATTGGCCGCCTTACCCGTTGTCGCCTTTCCCTTTGCGGGCGCCTTCTTTGCCGCCACCAATAAGCTCGTCGCAGGGCGAGTCGCAGGGCGCGACGAAGGGCGTGGGGTCGACGACGGGCGCGGTGGTGGTGGGGGCGGTGGGAACGACGACGTTGGGCTTAGCCTTGTTGCCAGCCGCCTTCCCTTTCTTGGGCAGTGCGACCGACAAGCTCGTCGCCGGGCGCGTCTCAGGCGCGACGAACGGCTTTGGGCCGGCGAGGGGCGAGGTGATGGTGGGCGCGGAGGTGACGACGTTGGAGGCTGGGATAGTGGGCGAGGTGACGGCGGGTGTAGAGGGCGCAAGAACGCCAGTGGGTGAGGTGGCGGTAGCGGTGACGGTGGGCGGGGATGCCATAGTAACGATGGGCGCGGTGACGATAGGTGCGGAGGTGACGGTGGGCGAGGTGGAGGTGGGGACGGCCGCGGAGGTGACGGTGACGGTGGACATAGGGACGACGGTGGGCGCAGTGGGCGCGGTGGAGGCGGTCGGGACGGAATTCATTTCGCCAAGCAGCGAAGTCAGGAAGACGGCAGACTTGGTGGGGCCCTTCAGCGTCGTCGTCATGCCCGCTGGCGTAAAGGGCGACGACCGCCGAGGGGTAGACGGTGTAGATCCTGCCGTCAACCCACGTACGCCCCGGAACGCCTCAAAAAGTACGCTTGGCCTCTTGAAGAGCGACAGCATTGGCGTCGCATTTGTCGTAGGTAGTGGTGCGGTCAGGGGGAAGTTGAATCCACCGACGTTGACGGTCGCCACCGGGGAACTCACTGGGAGGGCTGTGAGGGCCAATTTGTACGCGGGGCGAGGGCGGGGGCGGGAGCTGATGGGGTCGGAGGTTGGCGCCACGGTCATCGCCTCCAACACGGGGTCAATGGCCATGGTGGCTCTGCCAGGCATGCCGCCGCGCTCGGTCTGCGCAATGACGGTAGTAGCCTCGGGTGACAAGGGGGCAGTCATGCCTGCGGGCCAACGTGGGTCTGGCGTGACCTGCTTCCCCAAAGTCGCGAGGAACTCTTCGGCGTCACGAACCGCCGGCCCACGCGAGACGGGGCTGCCCTCCGCGTTGTTGAAGGACGCAGCAGGATCGACAAAGCCAGCGGGAGAGCTGCAAGATGTCGTCAGGTTATTTTTTTCATGCTGCTGTGTATTGAACGACTTACGGCGCAAAAAAGTCGTCCGCGGAGAGTCCGTCAACATCCATGTCGTCGGCGGAGGTACTGGAGTCATTGGCAGCACTGAAAAAGTTTGAGAAGTTTGTTAGGTAAATTAATGAAAAGAGCATTATTAACGACGTACGGCTCAGGGGAAAAGGTGTAAAGTCGTCCGAGATTCTCAGTGTCAGTCAATAGATCGTCCGACATGGACGAGGAAGACGGGGATTCAGGTGTTTCTTCCGGGGATTCAGAGGTCTCTTCGACGACGGCCGGCAATTTTTTGGACTTGCGTTTCTTGGATTTCTTGGCAGGTGGTGCAGCAACGGGTGGAGCAGGGACACGAGGGAGACGTGGGACGTCGGTGGTTGCAGTATCCGTGGGCATAGAACGAGATGCGCATTGTTGGGCCGCTGAGGGATTTTTTAGACCTGTCGTCCGCGTCCAAGTAAAAGAAGACCTACTGAAGCACATTTGAACGAAGCCTTCGAAAGGCTTGACTACATCGTCCTCGAAGTTGACGCAGCACTGCTCGAAGTTGTTGCCAGAGGGAGTTTCGCCTGAAGCAGATGCTGGATGCGAAGGAAGAAGTGTAAGCTTACGGAATGTCCAGGAAAGGAAACCTTACATTTTCAGACTCATCTCGCCGTCCATCCGGGGGTTGGGACCACCAACGATCGTCATTCCAACCCACCCAGCGGCCTTGTACGCGGCCTTGTGGACGTCAGCGAAGACGCTATCCAAAGCATCGATACCACTGGTGGCCGTTCAGCAAGATTGCGGGAGAAACAAGAACGCGAATCAAACTTACTCTTGGTACTCTGCGGCGGTCCTCTCGGCTGCAGTCTGCGCCTGCCTCTCCTCCTCCTCCTTCTGCGCCTCCGCCTTCTCCTTCTCGAGCTCGGCCATCACCGCCGCTCTCTCCTCGTCACTCACGTCCGCCCACAAAGCATTCACGACACGTGTGCGAAAGCGCATACGCAGCGACCTCAAGGACTTTTTCTGCGCTTCGGGGGTCCCCGCGGCCTCGTCGGTAAAGTCGTCCGCCTTGTCAGGGTGATTGGCAAGGTCGTTGTACCCTGCGTCGGTCAAAGCGAGCTTGACGAACTGGGGGTTGCGTCGCTGGAAGATCTCGACGGGCTGGTGGATGCGACGGCGTCTCGGGGCGGCAAGGTTGAACATGGTCTGTATCTTGGCAGCCGTCGACCCGCCGGCGGCGGTGGGCCCGCCGTTCGCGCGGTTGACCTTGTTGCGCTGGTTGCGGAACCAATTTTCCAGTTTCTGCTCAGCAGGTCAGTATTACGCGTCTTCAAGAGAAAAGGGCACATCACTAACATTCTTTCTTTCCTTGATAGCCGCTCCAACGGTCGCCAGCTCGTTGGCGGTGAGGGCGCGCAGCGGTGGCGTCGGACGGGAGGGGGAGGCCGAGGGCGACATGCTCGGGCCACTTGCGAACCCAGGCCTCGATCATTGCCGGCCAAAACAGGTGCAGCTTGTGCTCCTGCCTGCCTGCGGATGAATTCGGGCATCCACGTCTTGAGCCACACGGTCTGCTCTGTCGTCGCCCAGCTTTTAGGTGCCATGGTAAGGTGTGGGATGGGGGTTGGGAAATGGTGGTGCGGGGTCGCGTGCGGGGGTGGAGAGCGAGGTGGAAGTTGGTGAGCAGAACGTCAAGTGGGGCACACAATATACGCAGTGAAACAAGTTCAGATCAATAAACCCAGGCCGCTCGTATATAAAGGTGCGTATTTTCCTCACTATCGGATTTAAGAAATACTCATATCCACACAGAAAGCGGTCACAAATTCTATCCGCACAGAAAGCCGTCACAAATTCACGACTTTGGCACCGAAACCATACCGCTTAGCCGCGACAACACCAAAGTCGGCGCAAAATTATCCCAACATTTGTACGAACACGTTAGGTGCATTTTCCACGGTCTGCAGTACCCTAAAGGAATAATTGTTCGTCACATGTGGGTGGTTCTTGCTTCTTCTCGCCTGACGAGCGGGTAATTTTCCACGGTCTACAGTACCCCCAAGGAATAATCGTTCGTTAACAACGACACATGTGAGTGGTTACTTCTTGCTTCTTCTCGTCTGATGGATCTGCCGGGACCATCAGATAACGACTTTGCTTTTATTGGGCGACTGCGCGAATACCCCCCTCGTCCCCCTTGTTTTCGACCCTCACCTTCACCACCATGTCCCAGCAAACCGCCAACACAGCCAACTCCGCCGAGAAGGAGATGGAGGTGTTGATCTCCCGGTTGACGGCTCTCTCCAAGTTAGGCTTGGAGATGACCCGTCACTGCATCGACGTCACTGGTAAGTCGACTTCCTCTCATTCTCGACGCTGTTGCTCATCTATTGGATTCAGAGGCCATCCCCCACGTCATCCGGGCTCAGGTCGATGCCCAAGTTGACGCTATTCTTGAGGGATCGACCAACGCAAATGGTAAGCATATTTCTTCACTTCAATTCTCTTTAGCTGAAGTCACCACAGTGGAACCGGGACCCACCTGGTACTCCACCCCCGCTCCCACCCTGGCTCAGATGGAGGCCCGCTACCCGCCCGGCGTCAACGACGACATCGCCCACTATATCGTCTGCATTGGCCGTGTTCCTGGCCTCTATACGTCGAGGTAACCAACATTTTTGCTTTAAATGTTTCCATATTCTCATTATCCGTCGCTAGCCAGGACGCTGAGGATCAAGTCCGTGGGGTCCCCGACATGTCCTGCCGCAAGAAGGACACTCGGGCAGAGGGCCTCCGCTGGTACCGCGAGCAGCACACGCTCGGCAAGACTATGCGCGTTTCCGAGGTCCCGCCTCCCACTCATGGCGCCAGCTCTTCCCGCCACTAGTGTGTAGGTCTCACTTCTCTTTATCTGTTTCTGTATTGACCCTTTCTCTCAGTGTGACCTTGGGTACCGTCAAGGTCAGCGTCCACATCAACTAGTTTACGTTGTATGTTGTCGCCAATAAATTTCTCCGTTGTTCGTTCTTCCTTGCGTTCCAAAACATGAGTACAATGCGAATGAATTCAAATTTAATTGAAGCTTGAGAATTACAATCTTGTCTGCCGTACGAAAAAACATCATCTGCGATAGAGACGACTCAACGCCGCGTCCGCAAAACTTCGCCGCGACGCAATGTCCCAGTGATTGTCAAACCTGGTGTCGCGCCACTTGAGGATCCTGTCCCGGCGCTGTCGGCTCAGAGAGGGCTCGGGTATGTGTTCCGGTTCCGTTTGTTCCAGTTCCGACCCATTCCCATCGCGGGGATTGCCAAGAGCTGCCGCGACGATCTGCATCTGTTGCGTCCCGGTCAGTGGGCTGATGACCCCGAGCTCACGTTGCGTTTTCCGTTGAACAGTATTGGCGGGTCGAGCGTAGAAAGGCAATTCCTTGGCGAACGCGTTCTCCCAGTCTCCCGGGCGTCGGTCGATGGGTTCTTTCTCCACCGCTTCAACGGATGAATGGACCGATTGTACGGGGTCCGACCTGTGATTAAGCTGATCAATTTCACAGCAAAAGAACGCCCAAAGGCATGTGAGCACGCACGAGCTATCAACCGGCTCCCAACCAAGCGGTAGGTTGATCCCTGAGTCGACTGGACGATCTTCGTTGTCAAGCTCCAAGGTCCTCAAGAGAAATTCTAAGAACGATTGGGTTGAAGACTAAAGGAGGACACATACCTGGTGTCCTCAGCCACTGGCGACGCGGTTTGAGCCAATTCCAGCAGAGTATGGAGTGCAAAGCGCTCGCTTTCAGTTAGGGAAATGTTCGGTGTATCTACGCCAATGGCGTGATCATCGGGTTGATGGTCGGGGGCCGCACTGGACGCGGATGAAACCGAATGTGGTCTGGCGGGTTCTGTGACCTTTTTGGGAGGATCCCATTGCCGTCGTTTCGCCTTAACCGTAGCCCTACGTTGTTCAATTCGGATACTACCACATTGGAACCAGAACGGACCGGCGTTGGGCCATGAGGAGCCTTTGTTTCTCTAGAACCTCTGGCCGCCTGAGTAATGTCAATTCTGACTTGAGAATGAGGAAAGCCGAATCGCACTTGCAATATTCCGCCACCCATTGGCGCTGTTTTTCTCGTTTATCCTCATCGGTCCTGCGAATAAATTAGTCGGGTGTGGACTTGAGAATGGATGGGACAACGATTTGGTGGCCTTAGGTCCCTTTTTGCGGTCGCCATTCGCCATGGGTGGGAGTTAGGAGGAAGTTTTGATCCGCGAATCACGACCACGTGACCACGACGCGTCCTTGATCTCGGCTTCAAAATTTTCTATTGTTCTGTCTGTTGGGATGATTGCGCGCAACCGAAGTCCCAGAATATTGTGTGAGGGCTTCTAAGCTACCTTCCTACCTTGATTCCCCCTTTGTTAAAAGGGCTGACGGCCCCCACGGACTGATTTTGTGCTGAAATGCCGTGAACACCTAAAAACAATTTTAGCAGTCCCAAGCTTCAATCAAATGCTGGGAGTCTGAAACTTTGTCAGTATGTTCTCCCAATCAGTATGAACCATTAAAAAATACTTTCTACATTGGCTTCAATATTCAGGTCAGACGGGCAAGATGGGTCTGCATTCACGGGTAGATGAAGGTAGTTTTCCATGCACTCTGAAAAACATCTCAGCCCGCCCATAGTTTTCTTCGGAATTTATATCTCACCATTTGGCCAAGTCCCAGAGCGTTGGTAGAAATTGGTTCCCCGCATATCTTGTAGCTGAGCATCCCGAACGAATTTTTCTTTGTGTGAGGACTTCCACGGCCGCTCGGTCCGACGGCGCGCTTATCCAGGCGCTTAGATTTTTTTTTTTGATTTTGGTGCGACTGATATGATTAGGTACGGGGATATTTAGGGGAGCTATACGAACCACCCTACATTTTTCTTTCAAATCGCCTAGATGGCCTGCCATGGCTTTAAAGACGAGTCTTTTGGTTAGGGACTCAAATCAAGAAGTCACGTGCGCCGCAGACCTCCGCAGCGCTTCTTTTCTCTTCCTCTCATCTCTCTCGTTTGTCTCTTTTGTATTTCTTGGGTCTCAGCTCTCATCCGCTCTTACCACCCTCCCCTCATGCCTCGTTTGAAGAACTACGGCGTCATCTTCGGCATCCTCTACGAAGACGAATCAGATTATCCTGCTTGCCAGGCGCTTTTTTTCCCCGACGCGTACCGCGCTCATTCACTCGCTGCCCACGAGAGCGAGCCTAAGACGGAGTATTTCCTGGTCACCAATCCCCACGAGGCGCGTGTATACACCAACATGTGTGTTTGTGTGTCTTGTTACCCTAAAGATATCTCACCCTCGTACAGCGCCGACGCCCGATCCAGTCCTCTGCTCGAGTCCCTTTGGAGTGGCCACCGTGGCCTTGCGGCCGTAGCTCATGCCCTGGGCGATTGGTGCCGGTCTAAACACGGACATGAGACGCCGCAGCGCACATCTCCTCGCACCAAGAAACGGAGCGCTGCCGATGTCGCGAGCCTCACCACTTATCGTCACCTGCGCCCATTTCCCCCGGCTCCAAAGCAACCCAAGCCATTTGGCCCTTTCACTACGCGCACACGCTCTTCTCACACCACTGTCGCCTGTCATTCCACCGCTGCCCGTTGATCAATGACGCCCACTAAGGCATCCTCTTCACGTCGTGTTCGGGGCGCAGCCGCTTCTGCTTCGTCGGTCTCCCGCGCTGCCGTGAAGCGTAGCCCCCCACCCCCCGCCTATGCGGCCCCCAATGCCGGTTTGGGTGCGCTGGGGGGTGTCGTTGTCAGCGCCGAGGGGCACTTTTTTCGAGACGAGTAAGTTGTCTCAGATCACATAGGGCCTCTTTGCTCATTCCTGGCTCGTAGTGCCGAGGTGACCACCGCCCTTCATGAGTCGACTGTCGAAATCAAGATGTTCCGGGACGTAGCGAGTGCGCGCGAGTGGTTCATGGGGTTGCCGCCAAAGGAGGACGACGACGACGACGAAAAATAATTGGTGAAGCGTATTTCTGGCTCTGTTTGCACACGTTCATTGCTATTCCTCCATTTGCTTACCGCCGTATACTCGAAGCTGTGTTCATTGCTATTTCTCAACTTGCTTACCGCCGTGTATCCTCGAAAGCTATTTGCCTCAGAAACTGCGCTGCTGATGGTCCACTATACGAATACTGTACATCATGTATACAATAAGCAGTCCAATCGAATCCTGTATGTACATTATGTTTACAATAAACAGTCCAATCAACCATCCTCGATGATACAGCGGGTGAAAGCCCGAGCGAATCGTAATTGATTCGTGATTCACAAGAAATCGATTTTTACCCAGCATTTGTGTCCCAAAATGGCAAATCTGAATGCGGAAGCAAGTGGCACTGCCCAACTTTGATCCTGTTTACATCTTCTCTACTCAAAAGCACACGACTCCCTATGGCCGCAAATGCAGCTCACAATGCGCCCCGCTCTCCCTCTACCGGCTGACGTACTTCTCGACATCGCCGAGCTCTCCATGAAACGCGAACATCTAAAGTTGGCTCGAGTCTCCAAGGCCTTCAATCGAATTTACAATCCAGTCATCTACCGCCTCAATTACGTCGGCTCGAACGCGAAGAACTTTGTCCATTCGCTCGCAAATAATCCCCGCTTGCCACGCTTGGTATGTTGGTTTCGTCTGCTGTGGATGACCTTCTCACATTTCAATCTGCAGGTTTTAAAACTCATTTTCGATGAATCGCCCGACACCCTCGTTGACGTCGAGGAATGGTCGGCCGTGCTGCCTGCTATGGTTAACCTCCACTACATCGGCATTGTTCCCACCATCCCCCTGCCTCGTCGTGTCCTCCCCTTCCTCACCTTCCGACTTTGGGGTTTTGGCTCCACTGGCGACGTGGTCGGACCTTGGGCCGAACTCGTCGCGTCTCAGTCGGAGTTGGAGGAGCTCAGGCTCGAGGCAGACTTTTTCGGGGTCTTCCCTGGACCCACCCAGCTTCCACGCTTGCGCCTCATTCAAGGACGACCCGCGGACATAGCCCGTTGCGCCCAGCACCCAGTCGAGCAGATCTGGTTTTACCGCGGACCACCATTCGGACGCCGCAGCCTCAAGGCCGCAGACCTCGCCCTCCTCGCCCGCTCCCCCGCCCGCCTTCTCAATATTCGCATCTGCGCCCGGTACTTCACGCGGCTGTTAGACGCGGCGCCGCAGATGCTGACAACTTTGCGACACATCTTGCTGGACGAGGAGCTCGATTGGTCGAACTTCACGATCAACGCTCATGCGCCCGTGGTATGTTTTACTTACTGTGTATTGCCTTCTAACTAATCGCCACTACAGGGCAATTCAATCCAAAACTTGGCGACAGCACTCACTCGCGCGCGATTCCCGCGCCTCGAAAGCGTCCTCCTTATCTGCTCTCGAAGCACCGCAGACCGTGGGTCGCGCCGCCGCCTGTCGCGCGCCGACGGCGCCTACTTTCTTGATGCGTTCAAAACACATCTCCCGGCCCCGCATTTCGGCAGCCTCTGGCTGTTCGCGTTTGACGGATGTGTGGGATTTGATGATTAGGGTTCCTCTTCTCAGACGACCACCTTTCTTGGTCCCCCAGAAGGTTCGGGTCCAGGGCCGATTGACTTCGAATGGTTGTATTCGTTCTTTTTTGGCTTTTAGTACGCAAATGCATTAATTCTTTTTTCCCCCAATCTCTTCGTCCGATTCTTGAATCAAAACCTGAAGTGCAAAGCAAACGGATGAAGGAATCCAAAACCTGAAGCGAAAGGCAAAACCCGAACGAAGCCCAGAGCCGACATCAGAAACGCAACTCTCAACACAAGTGTCCATATGATTATCTCCGCACGGTCTCTTTACCACCGCGACGATGCCGCGTCGTCTACCTCAACCTCCCGACGAGGTGAGTGCTCGTTACAATTTACCCAGCCAAGGTACTCACACAGTTTCTCTAGATGTGCTCCACTTGCCACATTTTCAGTGAATTCGACGACCATTATTCCTGTCTCACCTGCCTAGACCATTTTTGCCACACGTGTGTCGTTCGTCGGCACTCATCATATCCCCTTCATCGCATCAAGGTATGGGCCCATCTGAACCGCAAACCCGATGACTGATTGTCATCCTGTAGCGCTGGGATGGCTTCGCCTACGACAACGAAATCACCGCCAGCTCTCTCGGCCTCTCTCTGCACCTCGCTCACGGGTGCACGGCCGCTGCAGAGTCCCTAACGTGGAGCGCGATGTCCCGGTCCTCACCAGTGGTTCGGGTGTCCTCAAGATCGACATTGAATTTTGTGGGTGCGATCCGCTAGCTTCCCGGCGTTTGCAGCTGATCTCGGTTGGATTGATTCCTTCCGACATCGCTAACGAGCTGGGCGCCGTGGAGCTCAGGCTGTTATTTTTACAAATGGATGAGGAAGAGGAACGCGTGGAACATTGGCGCGAGGAACACCGGACTCGTCGCGAGGAACGCCGGGCGCATCGTCAGGAGAACCGGGAAGGAAATGATGGGGTCGATCAATGAAACGTCCTCTTGCTTTCGTCCCCACTTTGCTCAACCAAATGAATGCCTCCAAAACCAATGTCCCCAAGAAAAAAAGGCGTCGCTCGCGTGAGTCTGAGAATTCGGGTTCGGGGTTACAACTGACACTTTATTTTCCTAGTCAAGCCCCGCGTTCAGCCGAAGCTGGTCTTACCGCCATTCCCGCCCCGCAGGCGCCGTCGACAACCGCCGCCCGTTGTACCCCCAGCGCCGTTCACAGCCGAGCAACAAGCCACATGGGAGGCGGGGTGGAAGGATTTGCCGGCCATAGCGCTGGCATGGAGCGCAGGGGAGCTGACCCAGGAGTGCGTGTTGGATTATCCACACAAACCCTTTTTGACTGACCTTCCTTCAGGCCGCTTGAAGACGACAGCATCCCGACCTTCAAAGAATATCTTGCGCAGTCGGCGCCACCGGTTCCCCTCCGAGATCTACCGGGGTTCTCGAATTTTGCGGAGTACGCGACGGCGGGGTATGTGCAGCTGCTGGCGCAGGTGGAGCGACTGCGAAAGGCTGACGAGCAGCGCCGCAAGGCTTGGGAGCTGCTCACCAGCCCGATGTGGCAAGCGCAAGAGCAGATGTTCACGTCGGACTGGTATCGCGTTCAGCCGCGCCACCAGCTCGAGTAAGACGTAAGTGACCCCAATCCTTCTCTACATTTGCCTCACTCAACGTTGGCAGCTTTACGTCTTCCGCGGGCGGCCTTTCTGTATAATATTGCTCTCGTATATTGCTGTCGTGTACTTCATGCTCCTCTGCACTTCATTCCCTCAATATGATCCATTTGCTAAACAAAATTGCATTGCTGAAGAGTGAAGTAAAAGACAGCTGGCGATCTAAGAGCTATTGTATTGAATTAAAGCTTCGACTTGACTGGGCGCTGATATGTACAGTCGTTCAAATCAATGAGGGCGGGGAGCTCATCAGCGTCATCGTCATCGACTTTGATGTCGTTGGAGGTGAGATGGCCGCCACCGCCGAGCCTCTTGACGCGGCAGGAGACGTCAATGCTGAGGAAAACAATGTCGAGGCTGAGGAAAAGAAGTACACAACAAAACGTCGAAGGCAAATCACGCACCTGATAGACGTAAGGTAGTGTAAAGACACATGAGCCTCGCCCTTTTGAAGGTCTGAAAAGTAAGGTCAAATGCAAGGAATAAAACGAGGAGGTAATTTTACGCACCGGTGGACATATCTGGTGATATCAACGGCAACGGTCGACGGCTCTTGACAGAGTGGTTGAGTGGAGGTATCGTACGTGAGGCTTCGGGCGCAAGCGACAGATGCTGTCCGAGTGTGAGTGCGCGAGCGACAGATAATGTCGGAGAGTGGGGGTGCGAAGCAAGTTATAATTACTGTCGGGTTTAGCTGCGGCCGCAAGGGCCGATTGTTTTATGTTTGGCTAAGGCTTCCAAATGTTGCGTTATTGACTTGTGTGTGTGAGAAATTCATCAACCGCTCATCAACCATCTGCAGCGCGCAGTGGTAACCCCGGTGTTGTACATCGGGGTTACCACTACGCGCTGCAGCTCTATCTCTATCTCTACAACTCTCTGGGTCTCACCTTCGTCCTCTCCTCTCTCCATGGTCGGCAAGAAGCGCAAAAAAAACAACAACTTACCACTTCTCGGCGACACCTGCAGTTGCGGGCCCTAGCACTCAGAACTCAGCAACGACCGCTGCGTCTTCGGCGAAGAAGGCCGTACTCCGCGAGAAAACTTCTGTCAGCCAGTCGGACGGCCACACTCGTCAGCACCGAGCTCTGGTCGAAGTGCCGACGACCAGCTTCGCTCCCAAAGTCCACCCCGACGTCCGCAGGGAGCCTGCGCCCATATACGACTGGTACAGCGGCGGTGACCTCGGTGTCGATCGGGCGGACGACGACGGCTGGGACGACGATGATGACGATGATGATGTCCCCCGCGCGGCTCGACCTTCCGTGAGTCTACATATGTATCCATCTTGTCGAATAATGCTGACTCCTTTTCAGGATGACCCTCTGGGCCAATGGGCCGACGACCATCTTGCGGAGACTCTTGCGGAAATTTTACGTCTTGAGGGACGCGGCGACCACACGAATACCAAGATCTGTCCGCGTTGCACCAAGAACGCAGCAGATCACCGCTGCAGAAACTGTCTGAGCGGGGGTGAGCTGATGTGCAGCGACTGTATCATTGCCGCTCACCGATACCTGCCGTTTCATGGGATCGAGGTACGTCTTGATCTTGAAGATGAAAGCTACGAAGTTAACGTCGCTCTCAACAGTGCTGGACGGGTGACATGTTCGAGCGCAAGACGTTGAAGGAGATGGGGCTGCGAATCCAACTGGGCCACTGGCACGACGTCGACCGGCGCTGTTCCGTTCCCACCCCCTCAAAAGGCAAAGATTTTGTAATTATCGACATCCACGGCGTCCACGACGTCGCCCTGGACTACTGCGGCTGCGGGCTGGGTGGCCATCCAACTGTCCAGCTCCTCCGCGCTCAGCTATGGCCTGTGACCTCTACCAACCCACAAACGGCGGCGACGTTTGCTGTCCTCCGCCAATATCACCTCATGTCCTTCGAATCAAAATGCTCGGCGCTCGAATTCTACCAGAGCCTGGTGAGGCAGACCGATAACGTCCAGTACAAGCGCGCTCAGAAAACGAAAAAAGAAAAGGTTTTTCTTTCGACCCTTTGATCATTTAGCAAATCTGACTTGGAGTCTCAGGAACGCGCGAGGGAGTCAGGATCAAAGGGGCGAAAAACGTTGAAGGTATGTCTTTGTCGCGCGCGCGTCGCCGTCTCACGCTGACATCGCGACAGAATCGTTACCGCGAATCTTTGCGAATCACCCGCCAATGGCGACACGTGCGGATGCTGAAGCGGGCAGCGCGGGGCCACGATCCCAAGGGCATCGCAAATACCCAGCCTGGCGAGTGTGCATTACTGTGCCCCGCTTGCCCTCAGTCGGGGAAGAACATGGCACCAGACTGGGAGAGTACGCCAGAGGACCACAGGTGCACCCTGTTCGCTTCACGTTGCCTCGGGTTACAGCACTAACATTCAAGTAGCTTCATTCATGCCTTATTCGTTGCGATGGACACCAACTTCCGCCTCAAGCGGAAGGACGTCTCTACCGAGGAGAAGGACCCTGGCCTCGGCAATGGCTGGGCGTTCTTCTGCGAGGTGAAGACGTATATGGCGCACGTCAAGAAGAATTGGAATCAGAAGCAGGATGTAGGCGTCCCGTTTTATTTTCACTTCGTCGTGTTTACATCAATTACAGAGGAGTCATTGTGTCGCTCACGACGCCGTCGATAAGCCGGACCGCGAAGCGCGGGGGACAGCGTCCTCCGGTATCGGCGCGGTCGACTGCGCTCGTCACAACATGAAGCGACCGCTCTCGGTTGGTGATCTGCAGCTCGGTGAGCGGTACGTCTCAAATTCAATGCCTTCCATATGCGCATCTAAGCCGTTACAGGTACCTGAACATGGACTATATGTTCATCCGCAGCATTGCTGGATCCCCGCTCGTGCAGTTCTTCGTGTCCTATAACATCGCGTGCCAATGGCACATTCACATCTGGGACAGATTGCGCCACTACCAGGACGAGACCATCACAATCGACGGTGTCGGCAAGTTCGTCACCTTTCTCGTCCCCAAATTCCACCTCCCCGCCCACATCGAGGAATGTAATCTCAAGTTTTCCTTCAACCTCACGCGGTTTGTCAGCCAGACCGATGGCGAGGCGCCGGAGCGCGGTTGGGCCAACGCGAACCCCTTGGCGCGCAGCACGAAGGAGATGGGTCCGGGGTCGAGACGCGATACCCTGGACGACCATTTCAATGATGCAAACCACAAGAAGATTATCGGGCCAGGTAAGTAGAGAGTGGTTGCAATACGTTCCTTTCTGATCCAGTTTTTAGGTTATATGTTGCGCAAGAAATTGGAGAACGCGGTGGCAGAGATGGTGCGGACGAGACAGGCTCTGGACGACCTCGAGGGGTCGCTGGGCACAAAAGTGGTGAAAGAGTGGGAGGCGATGGCTCAGGCGTGGGAGAAGGACTCGGTGAATCCAAATCCCTTCACGACGCTACGCAAGGATCGCCACGTCACGCAGGTGCGCGCAGAGCTGGCGGTGGAGGCGGCGGCGAGAGAGGCGGCTGGGGAGGAGGATGTTGGGGCTGTTAGGGGTGATATGCACATAACGGAGCTCGTCGCGATGGGGCTTCAGTTGGAGGACCAGTAGTGCGTATTTGTTCGCACAGCGTTTCGAGTCGGTGCTGACCGCAATTAGGCGAATCCTGGTGTTCGATGTAGCTGCAACCGGGCTGCACCCAACCGACGGGCAGCAGCGCGCCATGATCGAGCGCAGCAGCAAGCTTCGGCGGAAAATCGTCGCCTGGATGGAGCTTCAAGTGAAGTTCTTCCCGGGCCTGGCGAACGTGCGGGAAATGGAGGATGCAGAGCGCGCCCGGCTCGCGGAGACCCAGCCCATCCCCGGCATCAGCGTCTCCGACATGAAGCTGTGGATGCCGTCGGCGATCGCGACCGCGCCTGGCAGCGTCGCGCAGGACGTCCCCGTCAAGGACGACATTTACCAGCATGAATACCGGCTGCGTATCGGGCAGGCGGAGGAAGGGCTGCACAAAGTGCGCCGTCTTCTTCTCGTCCGTACCCACGTCTACCATCTCAAGGACGAACACGCCCGAGGGGTCCGAGCCAACATGCGCTCCCAGGACAAGATCGAGACGCTCAACGACCAAACGCAGCGATCAGCGTCGCAGTATCGCGCGGCGCGGCAAGCGCTCGTCAGCCTGGGCCGGGTCGTCAAGCGTCAGGAGTGGCAACGGACACTACTGGAGCTGAAGCCAGACAACGTCCGAGGGCTGCCGCAGGCGACATTTCACGACCCGGAGAGGAAGAAGAAAAAGAGACGCGGTAGAAAGAGGCAGGCGTGCGTTGAGCGTCCCGCGTCTTGGATTTGGACAACGACGGGGGCAGAGTACGATCCCGCCGACGGCACAGCGATGAATGAGGGTGCAATTCCCTTTTTACCTGCAGCAGCAGATGCCAACTAACGACCGCTGACAGCCGTGCGCATCGAATGGGCGAAGACACGGGCGCATAGTCATCGATGGAAGGAGGAGGTCGACTTGCTCGAGGAGGAGATGGTGCGGGTGCAGCGTTTCTTCGCGTGGCGCGCGGCGCATTGGAGGGAGCAGGTGGGGCGACGGGAGCTGCCGGAGGGGCCGCAGCTTGAGGGCGAGACCGCCTACGCGCTAAGGCAGGCCGCAGTCCAGGAGGAATTGGGTGACAGCGTTGCCGAGGAATGGCAGTCGCTGGCGAGCTGGAGGAGAACGAAATGGCTGCGGGTACCGAGGGGGAGACAGGGGATGATGGGGATGAAGGCAGTAGCGAGGATGGGGCGGGCGAGGATACGGACGGAGAGGAGGAAGATCCCATTCCTGCCTTGCCCCGACGGGAGATCAAAACAACCTACGTAGACGAGGTTTTGGTCATGGAGGGGTAAATCTAGTCTTGGCGTGTTCGTTGGACTGTAGTGCCCGATTGCCCATTTTTTTCGTATTTTTCAGCTATTTTTTTGTATTTCTTTGGTCGTTGTTGATGGCGATGTCGAGCTTGTCTCGACGTCGTCGCCCAAAATGGAAATATTTGATCGCATCCTGTGCATCTCTTGCTCATCGTCGACCACGACAACGACGACGTCTCAACGCTACGCGGTAATATTATTTATTCGCGGAAGGTAACCTGAGGTGATGTATCAAAAAGGCCTCTAAGCTAGGGGATTCTATACATCACGGCCCAGTGGAGACTAACGGACGGTGATACATCAACCACCCAGTATAAGGTGCGTTCCTCTTCTCGCTCCTCCCCGCAAACCTCTCCCAGCGACCCTCGCCCCCCGCACCGCCCTTAGCCTGCACTTCGCGCACGCACTCGCGTGGTGCCTCTTCCGCTGCTTTGGGCTCGGGTTGCTTCTGCGTGCACAGGGCCAAAACAAGTTCCTCGTGCGCCATTTCATGAAGTATTACCACTACCCTGCCTCGAACTGCGGGGGTGCTGGTGCCATCGTCGAGGCCTTTGCGAATTGGAAGGCCATATGCAACTTGAGTTTGTGCATGTTGTACAGTGCGTCTCGCTTTTATTTCTGCGTTGGGGACAGTAAATTGATTTGGGTTGGTTTAGTGTCGTTCGCGGGCGTGGTGTGGCAAAAGTACTCGATCCCGAGCGACTGGACAGTGGGCAGTGGGCCATGAGCTGCTGAGGCATACAATAGGCGCGGTGGGTTCTTTAGCCTTCTCCTGCTCACGCACTTGCTGATGTCTTTGCCCTCCAGCTTCTCATGGGACTGCACATATGGGCTGCCCTCGAATGTTTCCAAGTCCTCGGGCTTTTCGGTGCGGCATCCCTCTCCTCCTCCTTTGATTATTGCGCTGATCGACTCCCCACTGCCAGGCTGGTTCTTCGGCGACTTCTTCATGGAGGAGTTCCCCGCGCACCTCGAATACACGGGGATCTATCGGTACGTCCCTGCGCATCTCCACCGCATTTCCGTGTGCTTACGATTACTTGCGCAGGTACCTCAACAATCCCGAAGTCATGGGCGGTGCGGCGTGGTTCGGTGGGGCCCCCGTGAGCGGGAGCAAGCTCGTGTTGGCTCTCGCCGTCATCCGGCACGTCTCACAGTGGTGGTTCCTCAGTGTCGTGGAGAAGTGCGCTTTTTTCTTCACCCCATGAGTGCATTGGCTAATGTCGTTCATCCCACCCAGCCCTCACATGCGTAAACTGTACGGCGACTCCCTGCACAAGGACGCTGGCTTCGTCAAGGTCATCAAGAGCGCTGCAAGCAAGAATGCGCGCATCCTCGAGTCCAGGGCGGGCCGGCACGCACCGGAGCTGCGGCGCGTGGCGAAGGAGGTGGTGAAGGAGATGAAAGGGACGTTCAACAAGGTGTATGAAGAGATGGCGGACGTCGTCGAGGAGTTCCTCGCGAAATGTGTGTTTCCATTTCATTTTTCTTTCACTGCCGCTCTTCGTACATGTCGCGGAATAACTGAGACTGACGAGGATCCCCGTAGCGCGTCCCAAGATCTCCGAGGTGATGCAGGACACGAAGGTGCTGCTGCAGCAATCGTGGGAGCGGCTCGTCATTACGTGAGTCCCTCCTGTAACCACCGCAGCGCCTTCACTGACCTTTGCGCACTGTAAGATATATCGCGAACGATATTTCAGAGCACGATGTGTCCAAGTTTACGGCCGTGCCCAGCGCTGACAGGTCACTGTGTTTCCATCTCGGCGAGCCCATCCGACTGAAGTGGGAGGCGCCGCATCCACATTCGCGGAAGGACTGGGTTGGCATCTATAGGGTAGGGACAGATCGCCTCCATGTTATTTGTGTGTTGATGTCAAGTATAGATCGGCGTGAACAAATCGACTCTGGTTACTCGGACCAGCTCCATGGGTCTGTGGGTGCCGGTGCACGACGAGGGCGTTGAGCCACCATCGAGCGTGGAGGATTTGAGGCGTCAGACGGAGAAGGAGCGCGAGGGGATGGGGTTCGTCGAGTGGAACGTGCACCGTAGCAGCCTTGTCGGTGCGGGGCAGCACAAACGCACCAAGAGCGGGGTGTCGATTAGTGCACTGGGGATATCGGGGGATGAGAAGGAGAACGATAGCAAGGGGAAGAAGGGCGGGTTGGTGGTGAATCCGACTGCGAGCTCGAAGCACACAACGGAGGGGTTGCCGCCGCCGACCCCGCTGGTGGATGTGCAGACGGTGCGCTCGGCGAGTGGCAGTACAGCAACGATGAAGACATCTGCACCCATCCCTATTGCCTCGTCAAGGAACCTGGATGCACTGTCTACGGCGTTCTGGAGCAGTGCTGGCTGGGGATGAGAAGCTGCCGCTGCCGGACATGGATACGGAGGACCGGTGGTGGGGACACTCACTGTATTTCCATACCCTTCCCTTTCTCCTTGCTGTGGCCGTCACCTTCGTACCATATGCGTACCATATGCTAGTTATTCATGTGCCCAGTTACTGCCATGCCGGCATCTTAGCTACTTAGACTAGTTGCACCGTTAACCACACTCTCTCTCCCTCTATGCACTTAATGAATAATCAGTTCAGGCTCTATACAACTCAGATAAGCAGCCTTGTAGTGGTTCAAATGGAAATGTGTTGGATGTAGTTGAAGGTATGCATATACAAGGAAAAGAAAACACGAAACCGTTGAAAATGGCGGTATACCGCGCGGTAATACCGTACCCGCGGTATGTGTTGAAACCGTGGTATTACGGGTACGGTAAACCTACGGGTGGCGGTAGTTACGGGTTTGGAAAATCCTCAACCCGTACCCGTACCCGCGGCACCCGTACCCGTGATACCGCGGGTTTGGCACATACCGTGTCATACACTAGATGTGGAGCGGGTGAAGCACCCAAACGGTTCCATATCTACTATTGATCTACTGTACTATTTCGTTCAATTCATATGAGGGTCAAAGTGCACTTTTAATAAATCCACACACTTAGTAGTTTTCCGACACTTATTGAGCCAAAAATTCATTTTCCTGACACTTTTACAGCATTGTAACGCCGAGTACATCTGTCGCAAATAACCACAATTTTGCGACACTTTCATTCGCGAAATCTAACTTCCGACACTCTTATTCACCGGACTTGAATTACCGACAGATGCATCCATGGCATCAAAAGATTCGCCGGCACCTTTATTGGAAACACCAAAAGTTGCGACACTTGAACTCGCGAGTTTGAGTTTTCCGACACTCACTCGGCAAACTCAAATTTTCCGACACTTACTCGGCAAAACTCAAATCTTCCGACACTTATTTGGCAAACTCGGCAGATTCACGGCTGCGAAATTATGAACATCCAATCTGTGGAGCATCCGTACGGTGTAAACGCCGTAAACGCCGTAAGGGCCTCCTGAAGGATATGTCTACATCCTTCACGAGTTATGTACGGGTCTTCACACACCAGGCATCACCTTCACGATGTGGATGATGCCCTTCACCCGTAGGAATTGACTTTCAAGTACCCTACCTTCATGGTATGACTAATCCTTCACAAGTAAATATGAGGGTCAAATGCACTTTTAATAAATCCACACACTTAGTGGTTTTCCGACACTTAGTGGGCCAAAAACCGATTTTCCCGACACTTTTACAGCATTGAAAGGTTGAGTGCATCTGTCGGAAATAACGTCAATTTTGCGACACTTTCATTCGCGAAATTCAACTTCCGACACTCTTATTCACCGGACTTGGATTACCGACAGACACATTTGTATCAAGAAATTTGTCGGCACTTTTGGCAAGTCCAGTTTTCCGACACTCACTCGGCAAAACTCAAATCTTGCAACACTTATTCGGCAAACTCGCAGCAGCG
This sequence comes from Mycena metata, assembly GCA_029378385.1. Lineage (NCBI taxonomy): Eukaryota > Fungi > Basidiomycota > Agaricomycetes > Agaricales > Mycenaceae > Mycena > Mycena metata. The sequence goes on from JARKIB010000516.1 coordinate 21,727, forward strand.
TGAGAGTGTTGAACATTACGTTACCGGATCGTCCTGCCGGGCGATGCCGCTTGGTAGAGACACGAAAACACCACTTGAGAAGCCTGTAAGGTGCGGGTACACTTAACTTTGGGACAATAGTGTATGTTAACAAGAATACATTATTTAATCCTTCTAATGTTAACCTTTTGTGTCCTCATGTCGTACTTCTTACGCTGATCCGAAGCCGTGACCGTGTGCGGCCCGTGGACCTGTCCGACCTAATGGGGAACTCGGCACCCGGTCCGAAAACAAACTTGCCGAATAAGTGTCGCAAGATTTAAGTTTTGCCGAGTGAGTGTCGGAAAACTCGACTTGCCAAAAGTGCCGACAAATTTCTTGATACAAATGTGTCTGTCGGTAATCCAAGTCCAGTGAATAAGAGTGTCGGAAGTTGAATTTCGCGAATGAAAGTGTCGCAAAATTGATGTTATTTCCGACAGATGCACTCAACCTTTCAATGCTGTAAAAGTGTCGGGAAAATCGGTTTTTGGCCCAATAAGTGTCGGAAAACCACTAAGTGTGTGGATTTATTAAAAGTGCATTTTGACCCTCATACACTAGACTGTATTTCGAACCATTATTCCAGCTACCGCGATAACACACCCTCCAAAATTCTTGACCACGCCGATTCACTGAATGCTTCGGACGGCACCCAGGTCCTACCTGTCCTGCGATGGATTTCGTCGGGCACAGGGCGCACTATCCCGGGTGCAGTTGGCAGTGCTGGCACAGCGCAGCAGAGTGCAGGTTCTGGGAGCTGCGGGATTGCTGCTCTCAACTTTATCCAGTCGGATATCGACCCGAGCGTTGCAAAATGGACTGATCCAACCAGCCACCTGTTTCGGCGTCGAGCTCTGCGCGACCTTCTGCTGTACCATCTCACTGCCGTCGATCAAGGTTTTGATAGTGTGAGTTATCTCACCTGGATTTCGATGTGCGGCTGAACCTTGCGGCCATACAGGAGTTTAAAGACTGGGTCGTCCCTGTCCTTGCCGGAATCGATGGTATGGACACGGAACTCGCGCCCGATGGGTACAATGATTTCAATATTCACACTCCTACGGCAGGTCCTTCGCGTTATTGTTTACTCTTTGCTAACCCATTTTGCAGATTATGCATCCCATTCACGAGTTTTTGAAAGAAGTTGAGCACCAACCCCCGGTCAGTGTTAATCGAAGGAAACTCGAATTTGTTCGCGAACCTGGGGTAAATATAATTGGCTATCCTCACCTCCGTTTTCTGACGCAATTCAAAGCCCTGCAGAGTGACCTATCAGCCTCTGGCTGCCGCCTTCGAGCCAAAATCCGAACCAGTTGATAATTCTGGTCCTGGGGCCTCGGTTTCGGCGCCGTTCCCAGCACTTCCAAAACTAGAGGAGTTGATGTCGTTCAAATCTTCTCATATCAATCTCAACGACTACGATCGGCCACAAACTCCCCAATCAGCCGCCATAATTGATCTTTGCACACTCAGTCCTGCAGCACCATCATCGGTGCAACGGCCCAAACGGGAGATCAAGGACGAGGTCATTGACCTCACGCTTTCTTCGCCGCACCATAAACCCCCGCCGGAGCGTCGTGTCCCTCTCCAGTCACTTGCCAACTCTGTTGGTCCGAAACCGGATCCCTCGCTGGCTACCCTTGAGCCAGTCCGGCTCGGATCCTATTTTGCATCGTTCGAGCTGGGGCGCGACACCGTTTTTGCACGCGAGGCGCAGTTGGGGCACATTTGGCGGATCGGTCAAACCAAACGAGGCAGCGACAGTGCGATTCGCCGCATCACTCTGCGCTGTAATCATTACGGACAGACTAGGGTCGTTCACAGTTGCCCTTTTTCCGCCCTTTTTCACTCCCTTTTTTCTCCCTTTTCCCATTTTTTCCGTTTTCCACCCGGTTTTTTTTCCCTTTTCAATTCAGTGGAGTAAAAAGGGTCTAAAAGGGAAGAAACGAACTTTGTAGCTATAAAACTGACCAAATACAAGAGGGGTACAAGTGCAAAAAGGGCCAGAAAAAGGGCAACTGTGAAACCCCCCGACGGTGCTCCCTTTTTCCGGCCCTTTTTGCTCCCTTTTTTGTTCCCTTTTGCTTGAAGGTACATGGTTTGCATGCCAGGAGGCTTGTATACCACAGCGGATATCTTGTAGACTCACAACTACACCTATCATGTAGCCAAATTGGAATGTTGAAAATTCAAAGAGGCAGCGAAAAAGGGAGTGAAAAAGGGAGTGAAAAAGGGCCGGAAAAAGGGAACCGTGAATGACCCTACTGACAGCGGCCATCGTCCGGACATCGACCCCTCGGATTACCGCGAGGGACGAGCCAACCGCACAGGCTGCATGGCACATGTCAACCTAGCGGCCGTGGTTGGCGGTGGCGTCCATGTTACCGTCATTGACTTCGAGCACAATCATCCCCGCGAGGTCCCGATTGGCGGCAATATTCCACGCCCCCCCACATCGGAGCAGCGTCAACTCGTTAAACAGTACGCTGCAACCGGTAACTTCACCCGCACCCATTTATCTCATATTCTTGCTTCCCGATTTCCCGACCACATCCTGGAGCCCCGCCAAATTTCGAACCTCATGAATGCGTGTCGTAAAGAAGGTCGAGATGAGGTTGATAGTTTTGGGGGAGACTTTGGTGCTGTTCTCGCTCGCATTCGAGAGTTGAAGGAGCTTGATCCGCGTTGGGACTTTGATCTCAAGCTCGACGAGTCCCAAGTGGTCACCGCATTCTGGTGGCAGTCACCGATCCAAGCAGATTTAACACGGCGGTACTCTGACATCCTCATCAACGACAATACATACTGCCGCAACCAGTACAACTATCCCCTCAACATCGGTAAGGGCTCTTCAATTCACATATACATCGTCTGATTCACGGCTGCGTAGGGATTGGTATCAACAATTTTGGCAAAACTCGAAACCCATAGTTGGGTTTTTCGCAATCACCTTCGAAGCGCCGGGCGGCCGCCAGAAGTTTTGGCTTCCGATCGTGGTGCTCCCGTCATCTCCGGCGCCTCTCACACTATGCCGCTGACGTTCCATCTATTTTGCTTGCATCATCTGGACGGTAATGTTACCACCAGTCTCCGTCCCGTCCTTGGGGCGTAGTGGGATGACTTCATGCGGTTTTTCTGGGTTGTTTACCGGGCTGTCTCGCCCGCAGAGTTTGACCGATTGTGGGGAACCCTGTGCACCCGCTTTTCGGGAGCTGCATCATATTTGAATGCGGAGTTATATCCCTGCCGGTCGCACTGGGCATGGGCTTGGGTCAGTCATATCTTTACGGCGGGTGTTCGAACAACTGGGCGTGTGGAGGGCGAGAACCGCATCAACAAGATGATCGGAGGCCCCAAAAAAACCAACTTCCAACTGTTCAACGGATTGAACTCGCGCTCCGAGGACCAAACTACCAACGACCAGATGAATGTACGCCAGGTAAGTGGGATATCTCACTAATACATTCATTCTCTGATTTCTGTGTACTTTGTTCAGTCATCACGCCGACAACACGACTCTAACTTGGAGTCACCATTTTGTGGGCCGTTAAAAATGCTGCATCAACATGCAGGACCCTTTGCGTTACAAACATCATACAAACAGATGCGCTTGAGTCTTTTTTATGAAACTCAAGTTGTTCAACGTCCAACCGAAGTAAAAACCTGGGTACGTTGACGGTACCGCCTGCACTTTGAAACCATCACTAATTTTTTCGTTCCATTAGAATGAGTATGCAGTGCGAATGAATCAGGAGATCGGATGGGATTGGTTCTCCGGTGAAGAGAGTGCACGCCTTCGTTATTGTTCCATTTTCTGTCTTGACTCGGACACAGCAAATGATTAACAACTTCGAGAACGATAACGCCCATGTTTCAATCAGATGGTTCATTCAGCAAGTCACCCAAAGGGGCCTGGAGGTTCGTCATCTTCTGCGTGTCCGCCACACCGCAACCGGTGCAATGCACTACATTGTGGTCCTCTCGGATGGGCGCTATTTGTGCAATTGTTGCATGCCCTCCAACGTTGGCATTCCTTGCCGACATTACTTCCGCATCTGGATCGACGTTGAAGGCGTTCCGTTCCATATATCCCTGATTCGTGCGAGGCGAGTAATTTAATTTTGAACGCGAATATCTACTTGTCTTGTGGGGCCATTGCTGTGCATGGCAGATACGAGGACTTCTTCATTGGCACAGTCTATCCTACAACAAACCACAATAAACTCAGGCAGAGAGATGATTTAAATTAAGCATCAGGAATTGCATGAGTACACGGCCGATTTGAGTTTGGATCACGGTGAATTCCAGTGGCAATTATTCCACAGCCAAAAAATCGAGTTGCAGTTGAAATCGGGTGCAAATTTGAGTTGAAAGGACAAAAGTACACAAACACACTGAATCAGAACTCAGTATTCCAACAGGAGGAAGCAGATCACCTAGTGGATTGACACCAGCGAGACTGAGACCGCGGAAATCCGAACAGACAAGGGGTTGAACATGATTTGGAAATTAAATTCAGCTCAGCAAACAAAAGATGGGATATATGCATACCGAGGGCTCATTTGAATGCCTTAGATTTGGGCACTTGTTCACAGTTGCGAGAAATAAGTATTGTCTCGAACACTAGTCTCTTGAAGACAGACACTGTAACAACTATCTACTCGAAGGTAGGAATCCAACTTACAGAAGCTTCTGAAAGGTGGGTTGCCTGGATACCAGACTGAGTAAATTGGTTGTCACTGGGTGTGCGAAGAGGTATATGTAATTCCGAGGTCGCGTCAACCTGGAAGATGGAATCGGTGCCGAGTCTGCCGTACAGGAGAATGACTCTGAAGCCCCGGCATCTCACAGCCGCGACTACGGAGTCCGTGCGGCCACGGAGCCCGTCAAAAGTGAATTGAAACACAGCCCGTTGTGACGGATGTGACCTTGACATGGTGCGACAAATTGAGGTAACTCAATAGGGGCCGGAGTTACATTACATTCTGGGTTCTTCAGGGTCAAGTTTGAGTCAGAATTCATGCCGGGGGATGATGTAGGCCACCGGCAACGGTCGGAACCAAGTCGGAACATGACACCTGAACCCGAAATTCATGCCGGGTATGACGCAAAATACCCGGGCAGACCTCGGGGTCAAGTTTGAGTCAGAATTCATGCCGGGGGATGATGCAAGCCCACCGGCAGCCATCGGAACTTGACGGACACAGCCTAAACGCAGCCGGGTGTGACTGATGTGACCTGACTTGTTGGCCGCCCTCGGCAATGTATGAAAACTACACAAAAGGTCAGTAACCCGGAATTAGGTTACATTCTTTACTGATGGCAGGTAACAAGAAATGAAGGGGTCCCCGGAGATATGGATTTCTATTGATGCCCCAAAGTCACACTTTTGTGGGGTGAAGAGGAATATAAAAACGAAGACTAATTTTAGTCCTCGTAATGTCTAATTTTAACCCCATAGATGGTACCAGGATCCCGCATTCGCCATCGAGTCGGTCCCGGCGGTTTGTCGCACACATCAACTACAGCCCAACGAGTTCAAATTTCAGACCACCGTAATTCGTTCTGCCTTTGCATCTAATCCCATCGACACCACTTCACACTCGTCAACGCCTCCACCTCGGACCCAAACCATACCAGCGCGGGAGGTATTCCATAACGTTCAGGCCGCAATTCGGCCTCTCCTTGCCGGTGTTCAGACTACGCAGCAAGTTGACGAGCTTGTTCAAAGTCTCGCTGATCTTCAGCGAGTCTTTAAATTGTCCTTCATTCCGCCAAATTTGAACACTAGATTTCAGCGAGCGAAACTTGGAAGAAACTCGTCGGGAGCAAATTCGTGACCCACCGGCAATATTACACAAAGGTCGGCCGCGTACCGCACGCTTAACTAATGCCAGAGAGGGCCGGCATAGAGGCGGTGGAGGTTCATCCGGCCTTCCCAGGCCTGAGCGCGCAGATGGGGCATCACAATCGCAGGCAACGGACAAAAGTTCCCACCCAGACGCACCCGCTGCTAAGAAGTCGCGATCAGGACGCACGTACAAGTGCACGCTCTGCCGGAAGGAGGGACATAACCGTTCAAATTGCCCAGATCGAGCTTGATGTTTATTTTACTTGAATATTACGTGAACGCTCAAATCCTTCCCGAATTTTACGTTCGTTTTCCACGTCCTTCGGGGACTTTAAATATGTGTCTCAAAAATTCGCCGGTGCCAAGCCCGTGTACCGCCGAAAATGAGGGAGGGGTTTCTCGAGAAACCTGGTTTCCTGATAACACCCAAAATTTTGAGGGGGGTTTCTCGGGAAACCGGGTTTCCCATTAGAATTATCCTGACCCCACCACACCACCCTCTCATGCCCAGTCGGAAACCCGCAGGGGAAAACAAAAAGCCCTCTCCTCCGGCCAAAAATCCGCCGGAAGAAGCGCGTCGCCCGACACGCGAGCTGCCTTCGCCGAGGACGATGTTGAATCAACCCCGGACGATCAGGCACGCTGTTTTCCTTCCGTCGTCCAAACTCATCTTGACCTTTCTCCGAATAGTTGCGCTATTTAGAATGGTTTTGGGGGCTCCCTTTCCACACTCTGTATATTGATACACATTTCAATATTTTTACTTGTGCTTTAGGGCCATTGCATGTGCATGGCAGAACGAGTCTTTTTTTTCTTCTTACTCTTGCCATATATTGTGGTAATGCCTGGTCTGTTGGATCTATCAACTTTGGATAAAATCTGGCAAGTAGTGATGTGCTAGCCTCGGCTTGGCCTGAAAGCCGGGACTTGGCCCGCTTTGGGGGGCTTGGGCTTTCCAAAATCCTAGCCCAGGCCGCCTCCCTCAGGCCCGGCTCGACTCCGCTTGGCTTTGGCTTAAGCCGGGGCTTTGGTTGAATTTTTCCCAGCTGCTATTCGGTGAGTATTAATTACTTCACTACGGGTGCATGGGCTTATAAGAGTCTTTTGGTGCTCATTTAATGCCGCTGGCTGCATGGTAGTTGCTTCTGGACGTCGGTGGGCGATGTAAAGGCCTGGGTGATGCCATCAGTTGAACTGTTGAATGAGATCCTCGACATTGTAAGCAAACCAAGTGTGAATTTGGATATCATTCACACCCAGAATGACAAAAACACCGTTATGGATGATCTTTGAGCTCTCCCAATGCCCTTCATAATGACCCAAAAAAACTGGGGCTTTTCGGCTCGGCTTCGGCTTGAACAAAGGGCAGGCCGGGCCCCAGGCCCCCTCAGGCCCACCTTATACTGGGTGGTTGATGTATCACCGTCCGTTAGTCTCCACTGGGCCGTGATGTATAGAATCCCCTAGCTTAGAGGCCTTTTTGATACATCACCTCAGGTTACCTTCCGCGAATAAATAATATTACCGCGTAGCGTTGAGACGTCGTCGTCGTCGTGGTCGACGATGAGCAAGAGATGCACAGGATGCGATCAAATATTTCCATTTTGGGCGACGACGTCGAGACAAGCTCGACATCGCCATCAACAACGACCAAAGAAATACAAAAAAATAGCTGAAAAATACGAAAAAAATGGGCAATCGGGCACTACAGTCCAACGAACACGCCAAGACTAGATTTACCCCTCCATGACCAAAACCTCGTCTACGTAGGTTGTTTTGATCTCCCGTCGGGGCAAGGCAGGAATGGGATCTTCCTCCTCTCCGTCCGTATCCTCGCCCTCCCCATCCTCGCTACTGCCTTCATCCCCATCATCCCCTGTCTCCCCCTCGGTACCCGCAGCCATTTCGTTCTCCTCCAGCTCGCCAGCGACTGCCATTCCTCGGCAACGCTGTCACCCAATTCCTCCTGGACTGCGGCCTGCCTTAGCGCGTAGGCGGTCTCGCCCTCAAGCTGCGGCCCCTCCGGCAGCTCCCGTCGCCCCACCTGCTCCCTCCAATGCGCCGCGCGCCACGCGAAGAAACGCTGCACCCGCACCATCTCCTCCTCGAGCAAGTCGACCTCCTCCTTCCATCGATGACTATGCGCCCGTGTCTTCGCCCATTCGATGCGCACGGCTGTCAGCGGTCGTTAGTTGGCATCTGCTGCTGCAGGTAAAAAGGGAATTGCACCCTCATTCATCGCTGTGCCGTCGGCGGGATCGTACTCTGCCCCCGTCGTTGTCCAAATCCAAGACGCGGGACGCTCAACGCACGCCTGCCTCTTTCTACCGCGTCTCTTTTTCTTCTTCCTCTCCGGGTCGTGAAATGTCGCCTGCGGCAGCCCTCGGACGTTGTCTGGCTTCAGCTCCAGTAGTGTCCGTTGCCACTCCTGACGCTTGACGACCCGGCCCAGGCTGACGAGCGCTTGCCGCACCGCGCGATACTGCGACGCTGATCGCTGCGTTTGGTCGTTGAGCGTCTCGATCTTGTCCTGGGAGCGCATGTTGGCTCGGACCCCTCGGGCGTGTTCGTCCTTGAGATGGTAGACGTGGGTACGGACGAGAAGAAGACGGCGCACTTTGTGCAGCCCTTCCTCCGCCTGCCCGATACGCAGCCGGTATTCATGCTGGTAAATGTCGTCCTTGACGGGGACGTCCTGCGCGACGCTGCCAGGCGCGGTCGCGATCGCCGACGGCATCCACAGCTTCATGTCGGAGACGCTGATGCCGGGGATGGGCTGGGTCTCCGCGAGCCGGGCGCGCTCTGCATCCTCCATTTCCCGCACGTTCGCCAGGCCCGGGAAGAACTTCACTTGAAGCTCCATCCAGGCGACGATTTTCCGCCGAAGCTTGCTGCTGCGCTCGATCATGGCGCGCTGCTGCCCGTCGGTTGGGTGCAGCCCGGTTGCAGCTACATCGAACACCAGGATTCGCCTAATTGCGGTCAGCACCGACTCGAAACGCTGTGCGAACAAATACGCACTACTGGTCCTCCAACTGAAGCCCCATCGCGACGAGCTCCGTTATGTGCATATCACCCCTAACAGCCCCAACATCCTCCTCCCCAGCCGCCTCTCTCGCCGCCGCCTCCACCGCCAGCTCTGCGCGCACCTGCGTGACGTGGCGATCCTTGCGTAGCGTCGTGAAGGGATTTGGATTCACCGAGTCCTTCTCCCACGCCTGAGCCATCGCCTCCCACTCTTTCACCACTTTTGTGCCCAGCGACCCCTCGAGGTCGTCCAGAGCCTGTCTCGTCCGCACCATCTCTGCCACCGCGTTCTCCAATTTCTTGCGCAACATATAACCTAAAAACTGGATCAGAAAGGAACGTATTGCAACCACTCTCTACTTACCTGGCCCGATAATCTTCTTGTGGTTTGCATCATTGAAATGGTCGTCCAGGGTATCGCGTCTCGACCCCGGACCCATCTCCTTCGTGCTGCGCGCCAAGGGGTTCGCGTTGGCCCAACCGCGCTCCGGCGCCTCGCCATCGGTCTGGCTGACAAACCGCGTGAGGTTGAAGGAAAACTTGAGATTACATTCCTCGATGTGGGCGGGGAGGTGGAATTTGGGGACGAGAAAGGTGACGAACTTGCCGACACCGTCGATTGTGATGGTCTCGTCCTGGTAGTGGCGCAATCTGTCCCAGATGTGAATGTGCCATTGGCACGCGATGTTATAGGACACGAAGAACTGCACGAGCGGGGATCCAGCAATGCTGCGGATGAACATATAGTCCATGTTCAGGTACCTGTAACGGCTTAGATGCGCATATGGAAGGCATTGAATTTGAGACGTACCGCTCACCGAGCTGCAGATCACCAACCGAGAGCGGTCGCTTCATGTTGTGACGAGCGCAGTCGACCGCGCCGATACCGGAGGACGCTGTCCCCCGCGCTTCGCGGTCCGGCTTATCGACGGCGTCGTGAGCGACACAATGACTCCTCTGTAATTGATGTAAACACGACGAAGTGAAAATAAAACGGGACGCCTACATCCTGCTTCTGATTCCAATTCTTCTTGACGTGCGCCATATACGTCTTCACCTCGCAGAAGAACGCCCAGCCATTGCCGAGGCCAGGGTCCTTCTCCTCGGTAGAGACGTCCTTCCGCTTGAGGCGGAAGTTGGTGTCCATCGCAACGAATAAGGCATGAATGAAGCTACTTGAATGTTAGTGCTGTAACCCGAGGCAACGTGAAGCGAACAGGGTGCACCTGTGGTCCTCTGGCGTACTCTCCCAGTCTGGTGCCATGTTCTTCCCCGACTGAGGGCAAGCGGGGCACAGTAATGCACACTCGCCAGGCTGGGTATTTGCGATGCCCTTGGGATCGTGGCCCCGCGCTGCCCGCTTCAGCATCCGCACGTGTCGCCATTGGCGGGTGATTCGCAAAGATTCGCGGTAACGATTCTGTCGCGATGTCAGCGTGAGACGGCGACGCGCGCGCGACAAAGACATACCTTCAACGTTTTTCGCCCCTTTGATCCTGACTCCCTCGCGCGTTCCTGAGACTCCAAGTCAGATTTGCTAAATGATCAAAGGGTCGAAAGAAAAACCTTTTCTTTTTTCGTTTTCTGAGCGCGCTTGTACTGGACGTTATCGGTCTGCCTCACCAGGCTCTGGTAGAATTCGAGCGCCGAGCATTTTGATTCGAAGGACATGAGGTGATATTGGCGGAGGACAGCAAACGTCGCCGCCGTTTGTGGGTTGGTAGAGGTCACAGGCCATAGCTGAGCGCGGAGGAGCTGGACAGTTGGATGGCCACCCAGCCCGCAGCCGCAGTAGTCCAGGGCGACGTCGTGGACGCCGTGGATGTCGATAATTACAAAATCTTTGCCTTTTGAGGGGGTGGGAACGGAACAGCGCCGGTCGACGTCGTGCCAGTGGCCCAGTTGGATTCGCAGCCCCATCTCCTTCAACGTCTTGCGCTCGAACATGTCACCCGTCCAGCACTGTTGAGAGCGACGTTAACTTCGTAGCTTTCATCTTCAAGATCAAGACGTACCTCGATCCCATGAAACGGCAGGTATCGGTGAGCGGCAATGATACAGTCGCTGCACATCAGCTCACCCCCGCTCAGACAGTTTCTGCAGCGGTGATCTGCTGCGTTCTTGGTGCAACGCGGACAGATCTTGGTATTCGTGTGGTCGCCGCGTCCCTCAAGACGTAAAATTTCCGCAAGAGTCTCCGCAAGATGGTCGTCGGCCCATTGGCCCAGAGGGTCATCCTGAAAAGGAGTCAGCATTATTCGACAAGATGGATACATATGTAGACTCACGGAAGGTCGAGCCGCGCGGGGGACATCATCATCGTCATCATCGTCGTCCCAGCCGTCGTCGTCCGCCCGATCGACACCGAGGTCACCGCCGCTGTACCAGTCGTATATGGGCGCAGGCTCCCTGCGGACGTCGGGGTGGACTTTGGGAGCGAAGCTGGTCGTCGGCACTTCGACCAGAGCTCGGTGCTGACGAGTGTGGCCGTCCGACTGGCTGACAGAAGTTTTCTCGCGGAGTACGGCCTTCTTCGCCGAAGACGCAGCGGTCGTTGCTGAGTTCTGAGTGCTAGGGCCCGCAACTGCAGGTGTCGCCGAGAAGTGGTAAGTTGTTGTTTTTTTGCGCTTCTTGCCGACCATGGAGAGAGGAGAGGACGAAGGTGAGACCCAGAGAGTTGTAGAGATAGAGATAGAGCTGCAGCGCGTAGTGGTAACCCCGATGTACAACACCGGGGTTACCACTGCACGCTGCAGATGGTTGATGAGCGGTTGATGAATTTCTCACACACACAAGTCAATAACGCAACATTTGGAAGCCTTAGCCAAACATAAAACAATCGGCCCTTGCGGCCGCAGCTAAACCCGACAGTAATTATAACTTGCTTCGCACCCCCACTCTCCGACATTATCTGTCGCTCGCGCACTCACACTCGGACAGCATCTGTCGCTTGCGCCCGAAGCCTCACGTACGATACCTCCACTCAACCACTCTGTCAAGAGCCGTCGACCGTTGCCGTTGATATCACCAGATATGTCCACCGGTGCGTAAAATTACCTCCTCGTTTTATTCCTTGCATTTGACCTTACTTTTCAGACCTTCAAAAGGGCGAGGCTCATGTGTCTTTACACTACCTTACGTCTATCAGGTGCGTGATTTGCCTTCGACGTTTTGTTGTGTACTTCTTTTCCTCAGCCTCGACATTGTTTTCCTCAGCATTGACGTCTCCTGCCGCGTCAAGAGGCTCGGCGGTGGCGGCCATCTCACCTCCAACGACATCAAAGTCGATGACGATGACGCTGATGAGCTCCCCGCCCTCATTGATTTGAACGACTGTACATATCAGCGCCCAGTCAAGTCGAAGCTTTAATTCAATACAATAGCTCTTAGATCGCCAGCTGTCTTTTACTTCACTCTTCAGCAATGCAATTTTGTTTAGCAAATGGATCATATTGAGGGAATGAAGTGCAGAGGAGCATGAAGTACACGACAGCAATATACGAGAGCAATATTATACAGAAAGGCCGCCCGTGGAAGACGTAAAGCTGCCAACGTTGAGTGAGGCAAATGTAGAGAAGGATTGGGGTCACTTACGTCTTACTCGAGCTGGTGGCGCGGCCGAACGCGATACCAGTCCGACGTGAACATCTGCTCGTGCGCTTGCCACATCGGGCTGGTGAGCAGCTCCCAAGCCTTGCGGCGCTGCTCGTCAGCCTTTCGCAGTCGCTCCACCCGCGCCAGCAGCTGCACATACCCCGCCGTCGCGTACTCCGCAAAATTCGAGAACCCCGGTAGATCTCGGAGGGGAACCGGTGGCGCCGACTGCGCAAGATATTCTTTGAAGGTCGGGATGCTGTCGTCTTCAAGCGGCCTGAAGGAAGGTCAGTCAAAAAGGGTTTGTGTGGATAATCCAACACGCACTCCTGGGTCAGCTCCCCTGCGCTCCATGCCAGCGCTATGGCCGGCAAATCCTTCCACCCCGCCTCCCATGTGGCTTGTTGCTCCAGTTGAGTCACTTAGGATAACTAGTAAATTTAGCTTTGTGGCCCAGAAGTGTAATGCGTCATGACAGGGCGGGTAGCGCATAGCCACAGCACAGCCACCGCCCGCCGTCTCGGAGCCCGAACAGCATCAAAAGCAGTCGGAGTTTCAATTTTGATTCCATCATCTTGTGCGCCGTCCTGCCGGGGCTCTATTCTGGGCATTTAAATATTGTATTTTCTCGGAATTCGCGACAAAAAGGAGCCGATTCCAAAGACACGTGCGCGTCCAATTCGGGATTACTGCCAAAAAGAGATAGGGGCTTTTTTACCAAAAAAAGGCGCTGCATCCGCCGGTTCAGGCTTCGTGCCGCCACTACACTACACCCTCGCCTCCCATTTCTGTGCCCTCCATTCCCGCCGCGTCCCGACCCCTTTTCGCCTGCGTTTTCCCCTCGCCAATGAGCGCCTCTATTACCCACGTGACGTCATCAACCATCACCCGCCAATCGTCCATTTCGACCTCCTCGTCCATCCACCACCTCAACGCGATCAGCACACCCAAGAACCCATTTGCGCCCGGCTGATGCATCTGGTCCCAAGACCCCTCGCCCTCCCTCACCAGCACACCGTCGCGAACGTGCCACTCCGGATTCAGCCCCACCCACCAGCTTTTGCACAGACGAATAAAGCTCGTGACGTCCTTGATCTTGGGTTTGATCTTCCGCGCGTTCTTGACCCAGAGGTGAATCTCCCCCGGGCGGCCGGTCGCAGAGAATCCTTGAGACTGATTCGTTTTTCAGCCCGGATCGCTAGGACATCAATCAACAGTGGACGTACCGACGACTTCCAATTCGTGGACCTCTCAAGCATCCACCACAAGTCCAGAAGCTTCATCCAGGGCTTGTTCAGCATCATCCCCATCGACAAGGTATCCCAGCCCAGCGCAGCCCATTTCGGCTTCGGCGTCGGTCGAGCCACCGCCTTGCTTGACGCGGCAGGTGCCTCTGACGTGTTCGACGCGTTCGACGCTGCCGCCGTGGTGCTACGTCCCTTTGCTCGCGTCCGCACGGGCTCCTCCCTCACCACCTCTTCTTCGTCGCTCCCGTCAGTTTCCATCGCGCTCTCCTCTGCGTCCGGCTCGAGCGCCGCTTTTCGAGCCCGTTTCTTTGCTCGCCGCGATTTCGCCTTCGCAGGCGCCTTCCTCTTTTTCCCCCCAGCGGCAGGTTCCTCGTCCGGCAGCGCGTTTTGGACTCTGCTCCGCGCAATTCCCGCCTTGCTCGCAGCGTCATTGTTCGCGCGTCGCAACTCCAATAACCCCATCCTTTCCAACGTGTGTACCCGCGCCTCTCTTTCGGCCAGCCCGAGAGCCGCAAGGTCCGTGCGCAGGTCGGATTCCATTATAGGAAGGGCGTTGATCCGCACCTGGAGCTCTTGCTCCGGTGTACGCGGCATTGGTTTATCAGCAGGTTTATCAGCAGGCGCTGGGTTGACGACAGCGGCGGGCGGGTCGTCGGCGATAGCGACGGGCGGGCCGCGTTCGTCGGCGATAGCGACGGGAGCGACGGGTGGGTCGCGTTCGTCGGGCGTTATCGTGTACAGCGCCATGCCGCGCGGGTTGAGGGTGGGGGGGACGGGAACGGGTGTGGGGTTGAACGCGGGAGGAGTAGGAGCGGGTGTGTGCATTTCAGGGTTCGGCGCTGCGCCCGCCGCACCCCGGAGCGTCTCAGCTTCGGCGTCAGGCATCAGGACGTCGCCGCCGCTCGCGGCGCCTGCATCGAGCGTGGACATGTTGGGGCCTTCCGCCTCCTTCTCTGATTTCCAGCGTCAGCGATCCTCCCTGGCTTCAAACCGAAACCCCAACTTACTAGCGGCAACGAGATACCTCATAAATTGGTTGCAAACCTTCTCTTTGTACGCACTCGGGTCCCATTCCGTGAAGTCGTCGCCGCCGTCCACGCCGTCCGGTTTCGTCGACCCCGCGTGCACACTGACCACGTCGACCGTAGCGCCGTCAATTCGCCCCGCGATCAGCGAGATGTGGAAGCCGGTGTGGGCACGCAGCGCCTGCAAAAGCGGCATCACGACCCCCGAAAATCGCGCCCTTGCTCTGGCAAATTCAAGTGTTAGTGTCGGCGACCTCGAACGAATGGCAAACACCTACTCCGCCTGCTCCTCCGGGTCGAGGTCCGGCAAGCCCATCTTCGCGTCCTTCCACACGGCCAACTCCTCCTCGAGCTCCTTGCGCGCCCCCTCGCGCATGCGCTGTTTCACCTCCTCGGGCTCCTCCTCGAACATGCGTTGGGCGATGCGGCAGCGCAGGGCAAGATGGTCCTTCCTCGGCGCGTCCCAGTGATCTTCCTCAAACTTTTCCTTCACCGCGTCCTTGTAATCATCGTGCTGCATATAGAACTGGTAGTCCGTCACGCGTTTCGGCGGCTTGTCCCCGGGTCGATGGAGGCGCGCGAGCCAGTCGGAGAAAGGGTTTCGAACGAGGCCCATCGAGGTACGTCGGTGGTTATACCACGTCTTTATTTTCTGGGCTCATCGTCAGCGACAGTTCACTACACACGGGAAAGGTCCGGCACCGACCTCCTTCAACTTATTCTGCCGCTTTCCTTTCTCAATAAACTCCTGCGTCGTAATTTTCGAATCCGGGAGCCACAAATCCGTGGGCGCTGGCTCGTCTCCCAGGTCAAGTCGCCAGTCGAACCGCTGGAACCACTCCTTGAACAGGCCTGGCCAGAAATCGCGCGTCTTCGAGATCTTTGACGCGGCGAGGTATCCGGGCAGTTGTGAAACCAAAAACTCCTCGCGGACGCCGTGGAAGTCCCCCTTGTTCCCGGGCTTTTTCTTCTCTTTTGGAGCCTTTGTCGCCGCGGGCGCTGGTGTCGCGGTTGTCGCCATTGCCTGTTGGTGAGTCTTTTTTTTTTGTGATTTTCTTCGCTCGGAAAGGGATGGAAGGTAACTGAAAGAGCCCAGAATACAATGAATCAAGCCCGCGACCCAACCCAACGCGTTCCGCGACAGCCGCCACGCAATGTATTACTTCTATCAAGTCAACGGCCCCACTGAAACACGCTAATGACCAACGATCGAGGTACATCTCACTCCAATCTAAACATCACGCGTCGCTCGCTGAATCAAGAAATCGGAATCGCATTGCAGACATTGTACATATTTTTGGTCGCCCGCCCGCGCGCCCGCCCCTGCGTCGCCTGCCTATCCGTTGTCGGTCGCGTCGTATTGCCACGCCTCCAACTCCAGCGCGTTCGAACTGCCCAAGATGTGGATCTCCTTGAGGTGGAGCGCCTCGACGGCCGCAAACGCTTGCTGGCTGGGAACACGATTAACGATGATTGAGACTCGCAGACGGAGACGACGTACCGGCTGGAGAACACCTCCGAACACCCACGAATAGCCCACTTCTCAGGCAGCAGCGCCGGGTTGAGGCGGATGCGAGTCGGCATAGTGACCGGGGGGCGCTTACTTGCGTCCTTGCAGGTGGCTCCGTGCCAGCGGCGGCAGTTCGTCGCCCATTCGAGATGAGCCTCGTCGTAGGTCTGAACGGCCTGCACGTGACCGTTGCGCCAACCGCGGACCATCGCGTTTGCGCGGCTCCTGCACCCATCAGCGCGCTGAGCGAAAGACAGTGAGAGACGGGAACGCACTCGCTGGTGAACACGCCCTGTACGCGCGCAGGGATGCAGACGTACTAGCGGCCGGCAGAAGAGCCGCTGTGCTCGTCCCGGTCGAGGATCTCTGGGTCTGGATAATACGGCATCGGGCAAGTGCGGCGAACGGGGAGGTCAGCGTCCATAACGCTGAAACGGGCAGCTGCGCCTGACTATGAAACTCGCTAGGATATGCCTAGGGAATGCGCACTAAATGCAACAAACCACTAACACACACAACTAACACAACTTCACTTTATACTCCCAAGAACTGGCGCACTCCTTGGTTGAGTTCGGGTCCGAGCCGTAGTATGCGACTACTGGTTTTGGATTCCTAGGGGCAAACGAAGAGGTATCGATTTCTGTTCTGCTACTGACACTGGTCCTACTCTCTGGTCTGTTCTTTGGTACTACCACAATCCTTGACTCGAAACGCTGCACACCGACTGGTGATTTGTGAACGGGTTTGGGGGGGGGGTAGGGTACTAGGGTTACCGAAGTAGCTCCTAGGCAAAGTTTGTAAAGTTTCCGTCTGAAAATCCCAATAGGGCTATGCTGCTTCCACAAGTACTGCCTCTCAACAAGACTAGGCCAGATAACCGCCTTGCTGGACTCGCGTTTCCTGTACTAACGCAAGAACGTTTCCGTACGCTTTGGCTTTTTGGGGCCTAGGGACAACTAGCTCTGTTCACTGCGATCTACCGGTTCAATCTTCCACTGCGCTCAACCAAAGCGTTCTACCTAGCTAGCGCCTAACTTGGTGTTTAGGTCGAAACTAGCGCAGCCTCTGCGTTGCCAATGCGAAGTAACCGCGCAGCCAATGCAACGGATAAGTCTTCCTTCCTAGCGCGTGTGGCCCTCGTAGATTTTATACGTGGAACAACGAACCGCCTCTTGTTCCAACGCGAAACTTAGTTGTTTATACTTGCGCTGGTTCTCAGAGATATTCAACTTAAATGTCACTCCGAAAATAGCCAATCAAAAACCAAGATTCGATTCTACAGACAATACAGATACAGAGGAAAAATATGTTATTCTCTCCGCAGATCGCCCGAGGACACCCACACCGTTCTACGATGAGCGGGGATGAACTGAGCTATAGCGGCTTTTTCTGGTTCTTTTTATACTACTGAGTCCTTTGAGATGAGATAAGATGAAATGAGTAATGGAGTGGTGGTGTTTGGTCGTTCGGCAAGCAAGAAAACGCTGCCGAGGTGATTCGTAATTGCGGCCAGATGAAACAGTCAGCGTTGCTGATGCTTTCCTTGGCCTAGGTGGGTCTGGTATTTGCAATGACTGGCTGCCGACTGCAGCCGATCATGCGTCATTCTTCCGAGGCTGTTCCGCGTCGCCTAGCACACTCATTCATGTCTTGTCATCCTCCGATAACGTCCGTTCGTTCGCGGTCTGAACTTCTTAGCAAGGTGACATCTCCCCATCGTTGCCAATCGTCTATTTGGCTTTCCCGGGGGCCGTTAGGCTAGTCCTGCTAAAAATAGTCAGGTATAATCCATCCCTAGGTACTGTGCGTTCTTTCCTAGGAGACTGGCTATCGTTTCCAATCCGTCTTCCTTGGTAGCAATTGCGTAACCAATGGCCCTAGGACCCTCGTCCTTGGCATCTACTTGGTTATTGCCGAGTTCTGTCCTCCTAGGCAAATGCTAGGTTCCTCTTTGTGCAGTCATTGACTCTATATTTATAGATCCCTTGTTGTACTCCGTTCCTAGGCAGGAATATCCTCCTTGATAATGTACTTCAGAGCCTGGTATCGCTTGTAACTGCGTGCCTCAGTCTCGTTCATACTACAACCAGCAGTCGGAGCTCGCTCTGGTTCTCCTTTGTACCACCTGACAGAGTTCTGTTGGTACAGAAGCCAGCTTTGTCTTCCTAGGAACACTAGTGTAACTAGTGGCTTAAAAAGCGCAAAGTTTAGCTAGATGGCAGTGCCTTGGTGTGGCGCCGTTTCAACGCGTTGGTCCGTCGTATTCTGCGTGTTTTGGGGTCCGACGAGAGTAGGAGGATAGGTTTGCGAGGACGAGAATTGGCCGTTGCTGGGGGTGGGCAAAAAGTTCGACATGGTCCTTGCGGCGGCAAATCGTCGCCCACTCTTTTTTCTAACTCGATAGGTTCGTAATCCCCGCGCAGCGCGTTGCTTCATTTGTAACTCGACAGGTTCCCCGTGTGGCGCACCTCCTTTAGACGTCCCCCTTCCACTGCTCCCGCTGCCGCCCTCACCTCGCGCTCTTCTCTTTCGCCTTGAGCGCGTTGCTTCATTTGTAACTCGACAAGTTCCCCGTGTGGCGCACCTCCTTTATGACGTCCCCCCTCCGCTGCTCCCGCTGCCGCCGTCACCTCGCGCCTTTTTCTTTCGCCTTCATACTACCAAATCTGGCCTCTCCGCCCTCGCCCGTGTGTTTTGCCTCGTCCGTCCTTCCCTTCAAGGTGCCAAATCCGGAGAGCATCCTGTCTTGGCCACGATGCGCGCCGCCGCCCCTTTTTATACGGCCTTCCCCCGCTGCGTCCGAACGCATCCATCCTGTGCCGCCTCGACATGTAAGTTGTTCCGACAGTCCCTTGCCACCACGCGCTGAACGACCGGGCATATGCAGGTCCCCCATCGCAATTACCGGCCTTCATGCGGCACACCTCGCTGATTCGATGCGTTACCGGATGTATCTAATATACGGGGAAACTCCCGGCGGCATTGAGCAAAGGTGGGGGCGTCATCGGTTCTGTTTGGCGGTCGAGGTTTGGTCCTCCGTCCACCTTGCCAGTGCGGACGTTATTGAGCACAGCTGGAACCACAACGACCCCGACGGTCTCTACCGCCTGCAGAGCCGTCTCCATGCGCCATCGAGGCTCGTGGTGACACTTCACGTACGTCGTCTGCTGGCCTGGGTTGGTCTCGACCGCGCTGACCCTCTTCTTCCGCATCGCCAGGCTTCCCGACGCCGCATTGACGCGGCGACATCCGCCCCATCAAGAAGTCGTGCCACTTTGTCTTTAGTCCATGTAAATCCAATGTTACCCGCCGTTTCATGGCACATGATGCAGCTCTCCAAATAAAACCCTACGCCAGTGACGCGCTTTTCAACCCTTTCGCCTACCATGCCTTCTGAACGCACGCCGTCGGAGACCATCACCGCCAACGGACGCACCCAGTCACAGACCGTCGCCGCCAACGAATACCCACACGCGCCTGTCCGCGCCCAGTCGTCGATCACGGATCATTACCTCGCCCGTAAACGCGTCCGCGTCGTCTTTGAAGGCGAGCGCCTCCTCCTACTGAAACGCGCTCTCCCCGCCTTCTTCGCCCACGTCGACGCAAGCAATGTCCGCTCATTCTGGGCGCCCTTCTTCGCCCAGTACTTCGACGAATTCCCGTGGCAACGCCTCAGCGATGGACCCGTCCGCCTCAGCCCAGAGGAGGTCGATGAACGCACCGCCAGTCTCAAGAACGCGCAGGCGGTCCGTTCTTCACCCTCAGTTTATCCCCCTTCATCTAACAGACCCCCCCAGCGCATCAAATGCTGGTTCAATCACGAGCGCATGAAGCGCGCGCGCGCCTCCGCCTGATGGACCTCCTGCGCCATGCCCTAAAGTATGTTTGTTTGCCTACTTCCCTCGCGTGGCTCATAGTCCATCTCTCCAGAAAAGTGTGCCGGCCGTCGCGTCGCCTCGTCTACTCGTCGTTGTACAAACCCTCCTCTTGAATAAATCCGTTCTGCTGCTTCTTACCTTGTCTGAATTGAGGGATCCGTCGTCGTTTCCACCATTGAGCAATTCATTCCGCTGACTTGTGTGAATTGAGCCCTCGGGCCGATATCCGGCGGCCTCCCTGGACCGATATCCGCCAGCGCTTAAAACGACAGTACAGATTAACGCTCAGACTCTGCAAAACATTGCGCCAAAAGGTCAATATATACATAGATAAACCAGTCTGCCCGCAGTCCCACCAACCGACGCATCAGCTCCAACCCCACCCGCCGCCGCCGCTCGTCGTGGTTGTGCCGGTCCCCCACCCGCCGCTCTCCCATCCGCTGCCACTCATCGTCGTGCTGGTCCCCCATCCGCCGTCCGTCGTCGTGGTGTTGGTCCCCCACCCGCCGGTGCTGTCCCACCCGCCGCTCTCCCACCCGCTGCCACTCGTCGTCGTGCTGGTCCCCCATCCGCGGCCCTTCGTTGCGGGGGTGGTCCTGCGGCGAAGGTGCGCCGAGCGAGACGCTCCCAAGACGCCCACAAAGTCGTCTCGCATCAATTCGAGCGCTAGCGTGATGTGAGTAATTTAGAGATCCGCTGCATAGGATACTCAACTCACCGGCCTCGACATCAGCGCGCGCAGCGTTGCGGATGCGGTCCCGGAAGCCAGCGACAGCGTAGACGGCGGCTGAGGCGCGCGAGGGTCAGGCCTCTCCACGCATAACAAACCCGACTTGGCTCACCGAGGGACGCAAGAAGGCGCGCTCGATCGCGCACAAACTCCACAGTCTCTGCGTCCTCCATACGCTGCACGGATGGGTACTTTCCACGAAAGGTAGCGAGCAGCTTGTGGGACTCCTTCCAAGCCGCGAAGCCTGTTTTCCCCTGCGTTAGGCTGCTGAACAAACTGGTGATACAATGACGCACCGATGGGTGAAAAGAAGAAATAATATGGGACCGAGTTTGCGTCAAAAGTGGTGGGGCGGGTGAGCGACGATGGAATGGGGCGGCACTCGCGAGGGAACGGGGACGGAGACTCCATGACCGTCCCCATGATCATCGTCGACATTGGTGGAACAATGCGTCGTGCTTCGGATTGGTCAGAGCCGCGCGAGGCTTGTCGGTCCACTTACGTTTTAATTACCTGCTGTTCTTCACCTCCGTCCGCCTCCTCCTCCCAAGGTCATGCCCGCCGAACAACCCCTTCGCTCCCCCGAGTATTGGCGCGCTTTCCACCGTCAGCGAGCTCTCCGCCGCGACCGAGGACCCAACCCCCCCAGGTTTCTCACCTTCGGTGCCGTCCCGACGCCCCAGCCCATCGTTACCTTCATCCCCAACCGGGCGGCGCCAGTGTATTCCTTCGTTCAAAACGACGGCTCCCTCGTTCAGTCCTACAACCCCACCGCCCTCCAAACGACGCCGCCCGTGAAGAGCGCCGCAGAGAGGGCGCTCCCCGCCATGAGCAAACGCACGACTGCCACCACGTCGACCAGCGCTAGCGCGGCGTCCAGTGCTCGGGGCCGTCATTCAAACGCATCGCGCGGCAAGACCCCCCGTGCCCCTAAGCTGACGGCCGAGGCGGAGCTCCTGCGCCGGTTCCGTGCGCGCGCCGCCGCAGAGTACGTCCCTCCCGCTTTCATTTACGTATCTGATCGAGCGGGCTTTTGGACAGGCGTGCCGGGCTCGAGGGTAGGCGCGCGTCGGGAAGCGGCTCGGGCCACGCGTCGGGAAGCGGCTCGGGCCACGCATAGTGTTGCCGAAATCTAAACAAGCCTCGCGGGCTCGCAATACGTAGTTTGTATATAAATCTTGACAAGCTTGATTAACCGCTTGGAATTCCTAACGAGCCCCGTGAATTTCTAAGAGCTTGATTGACCGTCGTGTTGCTAGAGCCCCGTGAATTCCTAAGAGCCGTGAGGGTCGGTGGCGGCGGCGGCAGTCGACAGCCACATGGAGTCTGTGCAAAGGCCTTAATTAAGTCAGCACTCGATTCTCAAGCAAGTCCCTAACCTACCTTCAAATCATGTCCACCCGCTTGCCCTCCAAGGCGTGAGTCGGCGCCGTTGCCTCACGAAACCCTTGTCTGATCCTGATGAACAGAAGCCTCACCACCGTCGAAAAGAACGCCGCAAAAGACGCGGAGGAGGACCTGCTGCTCGCCAACCATTACTTCGAACGCATCGGTCGCCGGGTGCGGATCCACGAATTCGCCGTCCAGCGCCACCTGAAGGCGCCCACCAAAACCTCGCTGTCCCTGGTTATTTCGACCTGGGACGACCTCAAGCGCGCTCAGATGCAGACCCCGCACCCGCTCGACGCTGCGGTTGACGCCAAGGCGGCCATCGCACGCGGCAACAGTACAGGCAGTCATATTACAATGTACCCTGGGATCACCACAAATGCACGTTGAAATGTACCTGCAAGCCTTCCAGGCCTGGACCACATTGCAATGTACACCCTGGCGCCGCATAGCGGCACCGGTAGGTGGGGTGCTCGGCTACCACGGCATCCACTCCTTGATGGGAAACGACATTTCCATCAAAAAAAATATCATGGCATCAAAATTGGTACGCGAGCCCTCGGCAAGCTCGGCAACACAATTGTGGGTGGTGCACATTGCAATGTGCACCTCCCCATCAACACTTGCCTAAAAAGAAATTGGGTGGTGCACATTGCAATGTGCACCTCCCCATCAACACTTGCCTAAAAAGAAATTGGGTGGTGCACATTGCAATGTGCACCTCCCCATCAACACTTGCCTAAAAAGAAATTGGGGTGGTGCACATTGCAATGTGCACCTCCCGATCAACACTCGCCTAAAACGAAATTCGGGGTGCACATTGCAATGAGCACCTCGCCATCAATCCTCGGCGAAAAAGGAAATTCGGCTGGTGCACATTGCAACGTGCACCTTCCCATCAATATTCACCCTAAAAAAAATCAGGGTGGTACACATTGCAATGTGCACCTCGGCATCAATCCTGGGCAAAGAATTTTGGGTGGTGCGCATTTCAATGTGCACCTCGGCGTCAATCCCCGGTCAAAAAGAAATCAGGGTGGTGCACATTGAAATGTGCACCTCGGCATCAATGCGCCGCGCGGTCAAATTCGGGTGGTGCACATTGAAATGCGGACCTCGGCGGCGACCCCGAAGTTTGGGTGGTGCGCATTGTAATGTGCACCTCGGGCCAATCCTCGGGTGGTGCGCATTTCAATGTAAATTCGGGTGGTGCACATTGAAATGCGCACCCCGGCATTGTTGAAATGAAAATAGCAGGGTGCACATTGCAACGTGCACCTGCATTGATGTAATGTGCACCGATTTCTCAACAAACTGACTGCACGTCCTACTCTCCAAACACAAACGTCCAAAACAGCAAACGAGAATTCAATTGCGCGCAGACATATGTAAGTAAGACAGTTTAAAAAAAAAACGACGGCGGGACACAGGCAGGACGACTACAAAGGGAACACTTTTACTCCTCCTCCTCGTCAGCATCAGGGTCAGCCAGCATCTCTGCACGCTCCTCTGGTGTCAAGCCATCCTCCAAGTCCAAATCCATCTCGTCGTCCTTCCTCGCCGCATCCCTTTGTGCACCGCCCGATTCCCCGGTGACACTTTGCATCACGACGTCGTCCTCGACGGAGGGGCTGACAGGAAGAATGAGAGAAGGGTCGACGGTGGTGGGGGCTTCGACGGAGGTGCGGACAGGAAGAATGAGGACAGCCGTGGCGGGCTCGACGGCGGCGTTGACAACGCTGGTGTTGGGCGCCACGATCGCGGGATCCACGTTGGTCGCAACGATTGCGGGATCCACGATGATGGAAGGGACGACGCTGGTGGTGGGATTCCCGGCGGAGTTTCCGGTGTCGAGGTTGACGGCAGTCGCGGGGTCCACAGTCGTGCCGTTGACGGCTGTGGTGGACGCGGGGTCGACCGTTGCGTTGACGAGTCCGGGATCGATGGCGCCCACGGTCTCGGCGGTAGGTGCAGTCTCGGCGGTAGGGGTCTTAGCCGCGGGGGTTGTCGAGACAGATGTCTCGGGCACGGGCGTTCCGTCAGTCGCCGTATTCACTCCTCTTCTGTCAACAAGAATCAGTGACCTCAATATATTCGATGAAAATATACTCACGCGGACTTCGTCAACGGCTTGGGCTTTGGCCGTGGTCGGTCGACTGCCGGTGTACTATCCGCCGGTGTATCCACCTCAGCACGTCTCCTGCGCTTGGCCTGCGCCGTGTCTTCGCCCTCCGGTGCTTTTTTCCTGCAGAATGTAAGGCATCTATTCCCGTTGACAGCAAGAATGCCAGAATACACGCCACTTACCTCTTCTTCACCGTCGTTCCCGTTCCCGTCGCATCCTTCTCCTTCTCCTTCTCCGTCCCCCCCTTGTCCTTCTCTGCCCTCGCCCCTTTCCCTTTCCCGTTCCCCTTCCCCTTACCCCTTCCCTTCTTCGCCGCCGTGTTCTCCGGTTCGGGGGCGGCCTCCTCCGGGTCTCTCTCGCGCTGGCCCGCAACTAAAAACCACGAGACGTCTTGGCTCAGCCTCTGCCAATCGGACGCCGCTTCAAGCGCCTTCTCCCCACCCCCCAGTCCGGCCGCCGACCCCCTATTCCAGATGTCCTGCCCCCACCATGCTAACGCGAGGACAATGAGCTGGATGCCATTGCGGCCGAACTGCACCACCCCTTTCCACTTGGGCGCTATCCCGTACCGCTCCTCCTCTTGCGGCGGTGACTCCATGCCCTGGACGTCCTTCCACCGATCCTTCGGCCCCAGATCCTGCCACCACGCTAGCAAGCGCTCGCCGAACCCTGGAGTCAGCGCTGGATTGAGGGGGAAGTCGTTGGCGACGCGGTGTCTCTTCATCCACTCGGCAATCTCCTCTGGGCGGTGCGTGATCTTCTGAATCTTGCCCATGTCGTAGTGGAAGTAGTTTGACCATTCGAATTGAACAAGCTGCGCAAGCAACTCGTCCCACTTGGGTCCCCAGCGCTTGCTCGAGAGGTAGGCGTATACCTCCACGAGGTTCGGGTCCCATTCGCTGCGATCAATGCCATCGGATGGGGTGTCGGGCGGTGCAGCCGTTTCAGGGGGCGCGGGCGCTGTTCCCGATGCAGGTGGTGCGGGCGGAGGTGGCGGCGCGGGCGCTGTTCCCGACGCAGGTGGTGCGGGCGGCGGTGGCGGCGCGGGCGCTGTTCCTGACGCGGGGGGTGCGGGCGGTGGAACCGATGATGTTCCTTCCTGCAGCTGTAACAGGCCGGCGGGGAGCGCAGGATTTGCGACGGCAAGCGGAGGCCAAGCGCGCGCATCGCAGTCACCTTTAGCTAACAACAAACAAATAATGCATTCAGCATCAGCGCTCAGGAAGAGGGGTTTACGCACTGAAAAACGTATTCCCGTAACGAGTAATTGACGCCTCCATGGCCGTGAAACCACGGTGGTCGAGTTGCGACCACGTCTTGGAGGTGGCGCCTTCGGCCGTGTCGGAAAAAACCCTGCGGAAGGTCAGTAGGGCACTAATTCCTGTATAATTCCACTTACGTTCGCAGTCGCACCCCACCCCCTTCGGACCCCACTGGTCCGACCGCTAAGATGACGATGTGCATGCCCAATTTTTCGGCGAGGGCGTCGGCAAGGGGTATCACCACATCCTCCATACTCTCCAGCGCACTGTGGGTGAGGCTAAGTCCAGACGAAGGAGTTCTCGGCAGTAAATTCACTTACTCGTGATACTCCTCTGCGGTGAAGCTGTCCCACTGTCTTCCCGCCTTCCATTTGCTCAGAGCTTCCTCGTGGATCGCCGCGCACTGGTCCTCGATGCTCTTCTTGTACTCTTCGGTCTCGGCCTCCCAACAGGTGCGCACACAGTCCTGGACCATAGAGACGCGCATGGTTGCGGGCAAGGAGTCCTTGGCCTTGGCCCAAATTGCATCGAACGTTGGCTTCACCCGCTCGTCGTAGTGCAGTTTTGAATAGAGCGCGAGCGCCGTTTTACGGCGGGGACGCTGGGCGGCCCCCGACATGCTCTGCATCGTCGTCAGGATTTGCTTGAGCGCCGCGCCATTGGATTTTTTGTTGCGATAACGGCTTCGATACCAGTTACCCAGTTTCTGGGCAATGATCAGTATGTGAACGGCGGTCATATATACGAGACCACGTACCGTGCGTAACTGACTGCGAATCTCTCTGCGACGCGCCTTCTCTTCCTCGGTCGTGGCCGCAGGTATGTTCGGGGGATTTGATGTGGGGTCGTTGATGTTCTCCGAGAAGGGTAGGTCGTAGCCATAGCGCAGGATAAAGCGGTTGGCAACGTCAGTATATTCCACTCCGACCTCCTCTTTTGTAGCGGCGCCCAGGATGTTTTGTTTGAAGGTGTCGAGCCAGTCGGCCTTTTCGCCACTGAAGTCGGATTTTCGCCCGGGAGGGAGGTTTTTCTTCTCGCGCATTGGTGCGTATTTCAATATGGCGTTTCAATGCGGTTGGTCAATCAACAAGCTAGGAGGTTGTCATTCATTGTTTGTTTCAATCGCTATCGCCTTCCTTTTCCAGCACCTACCTTCAAGCAACCCCTCTCACCTTCTGGCTCTAGCTCTCAAGATGGACGGTCACTCTGCCCTCTGTGCGGTCGAATAAATCATCTCCTCTTCCCTCGTTTAAACTCTTTCCCTCAGGGCCTCGCCTTAATCGTCGCCGGATGAAATTACGTCGTGCTCGAAAAGACGCAGCAAGAAACGCAGAAAGAGAGGCATTGTGGGTCCAAGAGCCCAGGGCACCGGCCCGCCGTTCAGTTCGTATCGAACGTCTCCGCCGAGCGCGCTTCTACGCCTCCCCCACCTACCCTTACAGTCAGTAAGCTCAATTTACATCGATAAAAATGTATCACTAATGTCAATGTTCCTTGGATCTTCAGAGGTCGCACTCGCGAGAGAGCTGACGCCCCCGCCATTTGGACAAGATCTTCCGCATGGCTGGGTTAGCCATCCCGATCCAATTAAAGAGCACTACCGTCGGGTGGTGTTCTTCAATTCGCGTGAGTTTCTCTCTCGCTCTCGCGCCTGAGAGAACGCTGCTGAGCCAACTTCAGCGTCCTCCTCCTCTGCGTGGGATGACCCCGAGGTCCCCGCCGACACTGCGACACCCTCAGGGAGTGCATCAGCCTGGGAAAGTGGCGGCTGGGGCCCAGCGGATGTCACGGCTGTAGCAGCAGGGAGTGCGTCGGGCTGGGGATGGGGCCCCGCTGACGTTCCGCCGTTCTCGACGTGGGCTGGTTCGGGTGGATGGGGTGACGCCGCCGCCGAGACCGTTGCTCACGAACAACTTTCCGTGGCGTAGTTTCATAGTCGGTCGATCACAGGGAATGAATTTTTTTTCTTTGCATCCCTCTCCTCTCGTGACACTTAAGGCGACCAGCTCAAGGATGCGCAGTGAATATTTCAATTTTTAAACGAAGTACATCCTCCGCCACACCTGCACCTGCGCACGCGAGGTCCGGTTCAAGCGCTACGGTCTTCGATAAGTCATGGTCTTTGTGAACGAAGACAACACGGACCTTTTCGCGGCTTTGCGTCTGGAGGCGGCTTGCTCCTTCGCCTCTCTTTTGGCCTTAGAGGCCTGGAGTCGGGCCAACATCTCCGCATCCTCCTGCTCCCACGTTTTGCCAGAGCGAGTGAGAGGTCGACGGGGTTTGGGGCGGGGTTGGGGGCGTGCAACATGGGCGCTGCGCTCGATGTTCGACGACTCGGGTTGGTCGGAGATGGGCAGCACCCTCCCGCTCGAGAGCATTACACTGTGGGTGGGTGTGGTGCTGCCTGGGACGAAGGTGACGATAGACTGGGCGTTAAATCCACCGACGCCCGTGTTGAATATGCTGTCCAGGGCGACGCGCTCTGCTTGGCGGCGGCGCAATTTAGCCCAGAATTCCCGGGAGCGAACGAGCTTGGGGTTGGCTGTCGACGACATGGTGTGGTGGCCGTTGTTAAGGGGTTTGGGGTAGGCGAGGGCTTGGCGATAGTCCACACACTACGCAATGTGGTGCACATACCACGAAATTGGTGGTGCACTCGCCACTCTTTTTGATGCCCTTCACGATGCGCATATTCCTGTGTCTTTCCCTCTTCTCCCAATAAAGTGTTTTTCTACCCACATGTTACTTTACTTCTTCAGGAAGGTAGACAAAAAACCTGCGACGTCCACGGTGGCTACACGCCGTAGGGCATGAATACTACCGCAACGGAGGATTGAGGGCTCGGGGATGGCCCGATGGTCAAGGGAGGGCAATAAAAAATACAAAATAGATCCAGATAAATGGGATTGCTGGTCCTCTATGTCCTAGTAGAATTTGAGCGTTGAGGGTAGGATGATGACCTTTTACATCGAAGTCAAGGTAAGACCTCATACCTATGATGAGCACACTTCGGTCGATTTCTATGTCCAAACAAATTAAAATTGGAGAAACACAAATGTGGTACGCAAAAATGCGGGAAATTCATACCGCAAGTTGAGCCTCCTTGGTTTTGGGATAGCGCTCTTGCGGGGGGTAACTGCAAGGAAAAGAGAGTGCGATCAAGCTATTTTCGACTTACCGGTGGCCGGGCCGCTCGGAGCTGCCGACATCATCGAATGAGGACTAACATGAGTTTCAGGAATGGCAAGATGGTTTCTTCCACGCACGCGGCTCCAAGGATCTGGGACTTCGATTTCAGATTGGCCACCATAAAGGAGAAGACTGTCCACTGGTTCCTCTATCCTCACCTAACGACTTTGTGGTCCTGGACAACAATGGGATCCACGAGATCGACATCGACTTCTGCGGCTGTCTGGGCGCACCTTCCCAGGTAGCACAGCTCCTGAATGTTGGTTGGTACCCCGCAACTAGCAAGGATCCGCAGACGGCGGCGACGCTGAGCTTGTTGCGCCGATTCCATACCTTAAACCTAAAGGCTCGACTTCCGGCCTACGACTTCTACAACGGCTTGGCCTTACTGCGGAACGGATCTGGCCTGCGGCCAGCTCCAGTGGGTGATTAAATAGAGTGCTACTACCAGTAACTGACATGTACGACAGGCGCGCCTGCCCCAGTTCATGCATATGGTCCGCGAATATCGACATCTTCAAATGTGCAAGAGAGCAGGCCGGATCCACGATATAAGAGGACTAGCGGGAACGGCCCTAGGCGAGCTTGCTGTGGTCTGTCGTGCATGTCCTCAGCCAGGTATTAATTTACCTGAGGGCTGGGAGAACGCACCACCGGACATCGCGTAAGTTCTGCCTACAGCAAGGGGAGTTAGAAGCGGGCTAATTCATGAACGCAGCTGGATCTATCGACTATTAGTCTCTGAAGATGCGAATTTCAAGATGAAAGGCCGGGACCACTCAACGAGAGACAAGGATCCGACTCTCGGCCCCGGATGGGCGTACATGGTGGCAAACGACGATTACCTTAAGCATTTGTCAACGCATATCGACCAGGACGAGGTGAGTAATCTTTGGACTGCGGGCGTGTATTTTACTGATGATTGTCTAGATTAGCCACTGCGTCTCCTTCGCCGCACTTTGGTCCGCCAACAATAAACGGGCAAAAGGCTTACGTGCATCGGGCGTTGGCTCCGTCAGCTGCTCACGGCATGAGCTCTTTCGACCGCGAGGGACTGGGGATCTTCAAAAGGGAGAGAAGTATGTGTCTATTTTACAGAAGTAAATAACACGGTACTAATCGCACTACAGGTACTCGAACATGGATTATCTGTTTTTCTCTAGCCTTATCGGTATCACGCTACTTACTGTGGTCGCGAGCTACGATATTGCGTGCCAGTGGTCCCGCAACTTTTGGGCTCGGGCGAGTGCAATGCCAGCAAAGTTAAAATTACCGGCCGGCCTCACCATGCTATTCAAAGTTCCCAAATTCCACCTCCCTCCTCACGTCAAGAGTTGCCATGGCCCATATTCGTTCAATTACACCAAAGGCGTGGGGCGGACGGATGGGGAAGGTGTCGAAAGAAATTGGTCATGGCTGAATTGGGCGGCACGATCAATCTCGGTAATGGGCCCCGGTTCGCGGGAGGATACGATCGATGACCTGTGTGGGTTTTCTAACTGGAGGAAAACGGTAGACTTAGGTGAGTGTGAACGCTTTTAAGTGGTACTCTTTACTAACTGACTGGAAGGGAACTCGTTACTTCGAAAGCTTGTGCTCGCGATTCCCCAAGTGATGATCCATAGTCGCACATTCCACGCCTTCACCGACGGGTTGCGAGGGGAGCATGAGGCGGAGCTACGCGACTGGGACGCATTGATCCGGGAGTGGGAACGGGACCCGCTGGGCTCGGCGATAAATCCCTTTGAATATCCGGTGGTCGAAGGTGCGGTCCATGCCGATTATGATTTCAATTTATGCTAATATGACGACAGCGGAGACGATGGCGGATGTGATGAAAAGAATCTCCGAAGAGGACCATGCGAGGGTAGTGAAAGACGGGGCGAGCGCGCTGCAGGTCAAGCCGGCTGGGTTCTTACTGGCGGGGATTGACATTCAGGAGGATCAGTGCGTGATTGCGCTGTTAATCGTCTGACACCGCTAACGACTGGCAGATTGGCTGTCGCTCTGGAGGCGAAACGTCGCACGAGGACAACGATTCAAGCCACTGAGTTACAGCGCAAACGGACGGTTCTCTTGGGCAAGGTGGCCGCTCTTCAAGATGTGCAAAACACGTATATGCCCGGCCTACGCCAGTGGATAGCACAGCAGGAGCCACCACTTCCCGCTCCCGACAACTCGAGGCCCGAAACCATCAAGATTTTCCTGCCGTCATCGCTTCCGGCTGCAGCGCGCGAAACCGTGTGTCTCCCGCAGCTGACCCAGAACGAGGACGATCTCCGGCAGGCCCAGGCTGGCGACGCTTTGCGCGAGCTTCGCAGCAATCTCCGCACGCGGACATTTGCCCATCAGTTCAAGCGAAAGCATATGGGTGGGCAGGGAATGTACACTAAAAGTCAAAGTTTACAGGACGGCATCGAAGATCGCATTCGGATCGCGTCAGCGCGCTATCGGGCGGCGTGGGCGGGATTGTTGGCATTGCGGGGCCCAGGAGATTGGCAGACGGTGTTACAGGAGCTACGGGCAGAGGATGTCCGCGGAATCAATGAGCGCGTGATGAATGACGAGGAAAAGGCAGACAACAAGAAGGCACGCTTGTTGGCTGGGCTAACAGGCGATGGGTCGGAAGACGTTGATGAATATGGGGAGGCAATTCCACTAACCGTTCTCTTCAATTTAGAGACGGGCGAGGGTACTCGCCATGCGTCTTGGCTTTGGTACTCAACAATGGGCGTCGGCGAGGTAGACGCCGACGGGAAATTACATGCTGGTAAGCATTTCGGCTGTCAGCGAATTGTGTACTGATTGTTGCTAGATATTCGTGTCGAATGGTCAAAGGCACGAGCGCGGGCCGATCGTTGGAGGGAGGAGGTGGTGTTGGTGGAGGAGGAGATGCGGCGGACACTGCAGTATTGTCAGTGGAAGGCACAGTGGTGGGAGGAGCAACTGGATTTGCGACAGGATGTTACGCCGGAGCTTGCGGAAGGGCTGCGAGCATACGGCCTAGAGCAGGTCGCACGGGAGCGGGCGTGGGCAGAAAATTGGGATGCAAAATGGCAGCCGGTGCGCGCGCGAGCGGCAATGGTCTTGAGGGACGACGTGGAAGATGTTGATGAGCAAGTTTTCGCGCCGATTGAGGTTGACCTAGAGGAAGACGCGCGGGAGGACTACGAGTTTGATGATTTTAACGAGGAGGAAGCTTGATACTTGTATTACTTAGTTATTTGAAGTCTTACTGCTCTTTCTTTTCGCCGGGGTGCATATTGCAATGTATGCACATTGCAATATGCACCACTTCATGTTCGAGCGAGTGGGGTGCACATTTTAACGTGCATCACCTCGGTTTGGGCGGAGGTGGGTGCACATCTTAACGTGCACCCCGTCAAATGTCTTTTTGAGCTCTTTGGAAAGGGGGTGCACATTTTAACGTGCATCACGGTTTGAGCTCTTTGGACGGGAGGTGCACATTTTAACGTGCCTCACCTCTTTGCTTTTTTGACCGAATATTGATGGGAAGGTGCACATTGCAATGTGCACCACCTCAAATTTCTTGTGGGCCGAGTGTTGATGGGAGGTGCACATTTCAACGTGCACCACTTTGAATTTCTTTTTTGACCGAATATTGATGGGAAGGTGCACATTGCAATGTGCACCACCTCGAATTTCTTGTGGGCCGAGTGTTGATGGGGAGGTGCACATTTCAACGTGCACCACCTTGAATTTCTTTTTTGAGCGAGTATTGATGGGAAGGTGCACATTGCAATGTGCACCACCTCGAATTTCTTGTGGGCCGAGTGTTGATGGGAGGTGCACATTGCAATGTGCACCACTCAGTCATGTGTGGCCGAGCTTGCCGACAGTCCGCGTACCAAATTTGATGCCATGATGCCATGATACGTTTTTGATGGGAACGGGGTTTCCCATCAATTTCTACTGCATCACATCATTTTGCGCATGCCGAGCGCCCATCAGCGGTGGCCGCCAGGGTGCACATTACAATGCGTACCAGGCCTGGAAAGCTGGCAGGTACATTTCAACGTGCATTTGTGGTGATCCCAGGGTACATTTTAATATGTCTACCAGGAGAGCTCCACGCGGCCGCCGCTTGGCTTTTGGAGAGGACTCTAGTGAGGCCGAGCACGCCTGGGCGTACGACCCCACTTCCACCGACGACACCGGCGTCGGGCGACCCGGACACATCCAAGGAGAGACGGTGGAGCACGCGTGGGCGTCTGCGGCCGACAACAGCAGCGTCGCGGACTCGGACGGACTCGAAGAACTCGAAGGGGCGGCGTATACCACCGTTGAGGAGGCCGAGCTTGCGCTGGAGCAAATCCAGGCGATCGCTCGTCGTGTTCGCCCCGAACAGCGTTGCCCGTACGCCCTGGACTAGGTGAGTCGGCGTCGCTCTCGTCCCCTTCAGCTCTCTGAGTCGCTTCGCCAGCGCGCCGATTTGGGGTACGTTGCCAGCGCGGGGTTTCTTGGTGCGGGTTTTGAGGTGTTTGTAGTACTGGTAGTAGCAATTGTCCTCCCATCCCACTATTTGAAGCAAAAACCCAAATTTATTCTGGATCAGTGTGGGCGAGTACAAGAAAAGTCAATGCCAGCGCCGTTTCCCACGCTGGAAGAAGGGTTGTTGCCCGGGTTTGGGCACATAGTTGGGTGCCGTTGTTGGGTCCTCGTAGTCGAGGAAATGGTTGAGGCACTCCTCGTAGGGCGCAGACTCGGGCGGGCGCGGCGGGAGTTTGGGGGTGTCGTCGTCCTGCGCGTCGCCTTCGGAATCCGAAGGCTCGGGCAGTGGGTCGTGTTCGGAATCCGAATCGGAAGGCCAATCTGGCAAGTCCTCCTCCTGAACGGGTGGGGGTCTGGGATGGCGCTTGAGGTAGCCTTTCCACCAAGCTTCGTGGCCGATCTTGGCAATGGATTTGCTGCGCACAATAAGTCAGTAGGAAATCGGGGTAGTTGTGGGGACCACACGCACCTGCTACGGTAGGTCACTTGGTTGAGCGCCAGGTCGGGCGCGTGCCGGGCGCGGAAGCGTGCGCCGTCTTCCCGAGCCGTCGCGCGATAGACGGCCCAAGCCTCGTCGTTCATCTTCAGCTCCGCGCGACGCGTCGCCATGCGCTGACGCGCCTTCCGCTGCAACTCTGCTTTATTTCTGCTCGTTGAGCGTGAGTGAGAGAGTCCCGAAGGAGCCACCAGCGGCGCACCTCTCACGATACCGCGAACTTGCGGCTCGCTGAGCATCACTGACCTTCTGCTTCATGCCACGGCCCCCAAGACCCGACGATGGTTGTGTCCAGTGCGGGAAAGCGGAGTTGGAGGTGGAGGTGGTGGACTCGAAAGTTGAGGAAAGACCGCGGTGGTCTGGGCCAAAATCCGCGCTGGGATCTGTTTCTCGTGGTAAATATTCGTCGAGGCCGCCGAAGTTCCAAAAAAAAGCCGAAAAATCAGACGGGTCGGCACGCAGAAAAGAGGGATGGTCGTCCGCCAGTCGATGGCGGGGAGAGTGAATGGTCAGGCTGTAGCTCGCTGTCCGTGCCGCACGGACGGTGGCGTGTTCGCTATACCGTAGCATGTTCGCTATATGCCCAAAATGGCAGCGACTTAAGCGCCCATTAAGCGCCCATTAAGCGCTCATCTAGCGCCCCTTCTCCTCGATGTTAACTTTGAGTAAGCGAGATAAGATGGCATTTGAACACTACGTATACAACAACGACGTCTGCAGCAATTAATTTACAACTTTAGTCCCCCGGTTTGGATCCGTCGAAGAGCAAGACGTGGTCGGCGACTAAAATAGGATCATCCAAGGGCTGGCCGCGCACGGAGGGGATGCAGCGACGAGGAGGAAAAGGCTGAGCGCGGGCCCACGGCGCACGCGGGCGATGCGGCGGGTGCAACAGCAGCGTTCTACGAAAGGATTGGGTTAGTCGAAGGCAAAAATTGGGCGTAGGGGCTTACCAGGGCAAAAAAAAGCGCCGAGGGCAAGATCACCGGCGACGAGGAAGGAAAACAGCTGAGCGCGGGCCCACGGCGCACGCGGGCGATGCGGCGGGTGCAACAACAGCGTTCTACGAAAGGATTGGGTTAGTCGAAGGCAAAAATTGGGCGTAGGGGCTTACCAGGGCAAAAAAAGGCGCCGAGGGCAAGATCACCGGCGACGAGGAAGGAAAACGGCTGAGCGCGGGCCCACGGTGCACGCGGGCGATGCGGCGGGTGCAACAGCAGCGTTCTACGAAAGGATTGGGTTAGTCGAAGGCAAAAATTGGGCGTAGGGGCTTACCAGGGCAAAAAAAAAGCGCCGAGGGCAAGAGCACCGGTGACAAGGAGGAAAACGGCTGAGCGCGGGCCCACGGCGCACGCGGGCGATGCGGCGGGTGCAACAGAGACATTCTACGAAGGGATTGGGTCAGTCGAAGGCGAAAATCGGGATGGGGCGCTTACCAGGCCAGAAAAAGGCGCCGAGGGCAAGATCACCGGCGACGAGGAAGGAAAACGGCTGAGCGCGACGGTCGGTTCGGCGGGTTTCACACGACTAACAGCGTCCCCGGACGGCCGTTGCATCTGGATGCTGGGAACGTCGTCTAGTCCACTCCGTGGAGTGACTGCGTTCCCGGACGGACAGCGTCCCCGGACGGCCGTTGCATCTGGATGCTGGGAACGTCGTCTAGTCCACTCCGTGGAGTGACTGCGTTCCCGGCGGATGGCGACTGCCCCTGGAGGCTTGTGCAATGTCGTCTGGGCGAATACATTAAGTAAATCGGGTGGAAAACAAAGCAGGTGGAGGCTTACCAGACTAACCCTACGCTAGGAGTGCCGCCAAGATCCTGCGACGACCGCACAACCTCCGCGATGTTACACAGCGCCTCAGCGCGACCGCCGAAGCGCCGTAGAACCCCGCCGTCGAGTAGTAGAGTGGGTGAGAAGGTTGAGTGACAACACAACCAAAGCCCCCTATGTGGCACGTGCAACTGGGCAGTAGAGATCAGCGTGTATTCTCCTGCGCGTTCTTCGTCGGCGTCGTTCAGCCAGTACATTTGGGTAACCCTTCGCTCGTGTCTACGCCTGCATGGTGTAACGGTTAACACACCTTGTGATGCTTGTGGTTTAGACTTTCTGCACCTAGGAACTCGCGGGTTCGACTCCCGTGTCGGGCATGCTCTTTTTGTCGCTCGCCACAAAACCGCCTTTTTTTCATTTTTTTTTTTTCAGACTTTGCACGCCGAGGACCATTTCATGAGCAGAAAAACGCGATGTATATTCGTGGGTGACTTTTATTTTGCATTGGTACATGGCGGCATTGGTAGACTAGTTCTATGTTACATAAGAGCCGCGGTCAGCAGAGCAAGCGACAGAAAATCAAGCGACAGAAAAGGAACGACGGCAAAGCAAACAACAAAAACGCGAAACGATCACCCGCCCCCGGCCGCCTTGCGTGCCTCGTGCGCCGCGTGGATCAACTGCGAGCGCAACTGTTGCGCTTGGGCGAGGGTGTCGACGATCTTGATGTCGAGGCGCGTACCACCCGGACCCTCCCGTGCCAACTTCGCAGCTTTGCGTCTGGGCTGGGGTGAGCATACGGAGAAGAAGAGAAAAAGAGAAGGGAGGGACTTACGGGTCCAGTTCAACTTGCCCGTCAGACAACAGAAACCACGGCCCCTCGGGAGAGGGGGACAACGCCGCGCGCCCGTTGGAAGAGGGCGACGCGGTGGGCGCGGATGAGGAAGTCTTACTGGGCGCGCAGGAGGTCGACGTGTTCGGCGTGGAGGTCGACGCGTTCGGCGCGGAGGAGGACGCGTCCGGCGTCGCAGAGGGGAACGCGCCCGACGCGTCCTTGTACGTTTTCAGCGTATAATAGAGAGGGTCGAGGGCGTCTGCGGAGATGCTGGGCCGCGGTGACCCAGGGACGTAAGTGATGGTCCTGCCGCGCGGGCCGTTCGAGGAGGGGTGGAATTTGGAGGGCGCGACGGGCGCGGGGGCGCCTTTCGACGGCGCGGATTGCGATGGCACCACGGGCGGAGCGGCGGGCATGGCGGTTTGCCGCGGGAAGAGCTCGGTTTGCCCCTCGTAGAGACAGGGGAAGAGCTTCCCCAGCCTGTAATGCTCGCGGGGGAGCCTCAAACGTACATCGCACTTGGTTGGGTCGTGGAAAACGAGGCGGTGGAGCTCAACCTCCGGCACAATTTGCGTCTCGTTCATCTGCTGGACCGCTGTTGTGGGGTGAGCGTGCTGCGAAACGCAAAATTGCCAGTGTTCCTGAGCGACGTCCAGGATTTTCTTGAATTTGACGACTTTGTTGGGGTCGCGATGGTCCTCGTATGTGTAGTTGCGGTCGTTCAGCATGAGTATGAACATCTTGTAGGAGGTTCTGTAAGGGAGTAATCAATATCTGTAAAAGGAGGTTAATGCGGGGACGTACAAGTCGGTGAACGCTGCCGAATCGGTAGGATGTTTGAGAAAGATCCAGGTCGACCGTCCGTCCACTTCGTGCTCGTTGATTCCTTTGAAGGTAGAGTGTGTATAGAGAGGAAGTGCACAAGCGAAAGACCCGTTGTTGGGCGCGCTAGAGGGACGAGAGGGATAAATCATGCCGGAAGGGTCGTCCATGGTGGTGGTGGTAGAGAATAAAAAGAGAGTGCTGCGGGCTGCGGGTATACGTGGCCGTTTGTGGTTGTTGACGCGAACTAGGGCAGGCTTGGAAAAAGAGAAACTAATGTCAGCTCAACGCGAAATGAGAATAAAACGACTTAAGGTAACAGGAAGGTGAGCTATGCGTGGCCTAGCAGCACGATTGTTAGTGCGCGTTAGGTATGCGCGAGGTCCTCATTCGAGTCGAGGTTAGGCCATGTTGCGGTTGCGGAGATTCTTTTTTCCCTGGAAAAGGAAATGAGCCCCTAATCTCACCGCGGAGGCCACAGCCAAACAGGAGCAAGCACAGATTTTGGTTGACGTGTCGAGTCGCGTTCGCGTCCTCAATGGCGCGCGGGTCCAAGCCACGGACAACGTCGGCACCGGCCCCGGTCGGATCCAGCAGCCACCAGCACCTGTTCAATCTCGCCGACATGGACCTGCAACCCGAGGACGCCGCCGTGGAGACCACCGTCCACCGCATTTCCGATGACCGCAGGCGGCTCTATGTCGAGGTCGTTCCTGTGAACCCTCCATCGCCCGTGAAAAAACGACGCCTCAACGCTTCTGGTGCCCCCAAGCCGCCTGTAACGAACGTGGATCCCGACCCCTTCGCCGGCTTCGAGTTTGTCCTGAACCATGAGAGATACAACCTGTTCGAGGACGACGAAGGGGAGCCGGGACCAGAGCCTCTTCCCCGGCCCACGGAAGAGCTGTTGGCGCGTGTCGTGAAGCCGGCGGTGCGTCACCGTTTCTGTTTTGTCAGCGAGAATATCGAGCTCACGACACCCTCAGGATGTCTCGCTGGACAATTGGTGACGATACAAGCGCGACGGGTACCTGAGCAAACTCCTCCATTCCCACGCGCCGCGAGGAAACGACACCGACGGATCGCCTTGCCCCGGGTGCAGCAACAAGCCACGTCAATTTCGGTGTCGACAATGCTTTGGGGGGATCCTTTACTGTCGGGATTGCGTGCTCCAGCGCCATCGCGAGAACCCTCTGCATCGTCTGGAGGTACGTATTTCGCCGTACGCAACTGACTCCCTACTGATCGACCCTCTTTGGTGTAGTATTGGAACGGCCGTTTTTTTGTCAAATTTTCGATGGCCATGCTCGGTCTGAGGATACAAATGGGTCACGCGCCCGACTCCCCATGCCCAACGCCGGAGCGCGGCCCAACAGGCTTCGTCGTTCTGCACACGAACGGCATCCACGAAGTTACGGTGGATTTTTGCGGCTGCGAACACGCTTTCGACGCAGGCCCTCATGAACAACAATTGCTCGACGCGGGCTGGTTCCCGGCGACGCATGAACGACCTCGGACCTGCGCGACGATAGAGCTGCTGGAGCGGTAGGTTTCTTCCCCGTGTGGTTGGCTCTAGCGCTGAGATTCAGTCAGCTTTCACATCGATGCGCTACAGTGCAAGATGACTTTATACGACTCCTACGGCGCGCTTGAGAAGCTCACGGACAACACTGGTAACAAACCGCCCGACCGATACCACGAGTGGATTCGGATGTGCCGGGAGTGGTTTCACTGCATGCTGCTGAAGCACGGCGGGCGCGCCGTCGCGTACGATCCGTCGGGGGTCGAAGGTACGGTGGAGGGCGAGCTGGCCGTGAGATGCCTGGGCTGTCCGCGCCCTGGGGTGAATTTACCGGAGGGGTGGGAGAAAGCGTCGCCCGAGGACAGGTTGGCATCTACCTTGAGTGCGCGCTGTTCCTTATTGACGATGTTCGCAGATTCCTGTATACCCTCTTCCTTGCATTGGACGCCTGCTTTCGTCTCAAGTGGCGCCTCGTTTCAAGCGAGCTGAGGGACCCCGACTTGGGCTCCGGTTGGGCGTACATGGTGACGACCGCGCCGTATCGCGAGTATTTAAGAACGGTCACGGATCAGAAAGAGGTCAGTTTTTCTTGCGGTATTCGCGCGCTCCCCGCCTAACTACCACCAAAAAAAAAAATGAATACCTGTAGCGGCCTTGCCGCCTTGGATTACGCCAACACCAAGTTCTCGCGGGGGTACGCAACGACGGGCGTGGGGATGGGGGTCTGCGGACGACACGAGTTCGTCCAGCCGAATGGCGTCGGGGATCTCCAAAAGGGCGAACGGTAAGCTTAGACCGCCTCGACCGCCCGACCAAGCGTGTTTGTGCTGATGGTCCTTCAGGTTCGCCAACATCGATTGGATTTCTGCCTCAATATTGAAGCACTGGCCGGCGCACCTGGCAAAATTCATTACATACAACATCGTCTGCATCTGGACGGTCAACCTTCTAGACCGTCTGAAGAATCTCCCTTCCCACGTCCGCCTCACCATCGTCCTCACCCTCCTGCGTTTCGCCATCCCGAAGATGCACATCCACTCCCACACGCTCATCTGTCAACTCCTGTTTTCGCTCAACTGGCTACTAGGCAGCGCGCAGCTCGAGGGGGAGGGGATCGAGCGCGCTTGGTCGTCTCTAGGCGCCGTGGCCGCCTGCACGCGGGATGCTGGGCCTGGCGCGCGCCATGACATGCTCGACGCGCAGATTGCGGGGTGGAATTGGGGGAAATTGGTCACTTTTGGTCAGTCTCTGTCTATATCAGCGGTTTAGGGGCTTACTCGGCGTCTGTAGTCGAATTGCTGAGGAAGCGACTGGATCGAGCGACCGCGGAATTAACGGAGCAGCAAGCTGCGCTCGACGAGTTTACAGCCCAGCAGGCGGATCGGGTACCAGAGTGGCGCCAGCAGGTCATAGACTTCGAGCTAGACCCGAGGAAGGCGAACCCCTACAAGGTCGTGGTGGGCGGTGAGTTTCAAACTTGGTCATCGTGGGTGCTGTTGGCTGATGACGGAGCAATAGGCGAGACAGAGGCGGATGTACGACTCAGGTTCTCCAAGACGGAGCAGGCGGACTCGAAGCTCGGCGTACCGTCGCTCCACGATGTAAGCCCCAGCTCGTTCATCGTCGCTGGGCTGGATCTTGAGGAGGAGCAGTGCGTATCTGCTTTTGTGCGGTGAAGCGCGTTGTCTGACAGACAGTCATTAATGCAGACGCCGCGTCCGCGTGCAGGCCGAGTTAAAGCGCGCACAGACGACCGAGATGCAGATCGACCTTGGGGCCCTGCGCACGAAGCTCAACCGCGCGATATCTCGCTTCCGCAAGATTCAGCAGGCCTACATGCCCGTCGCGGTGCAGGCGTTGGGGGCGAAGGCGCTGCCTGCGAACACGCTGGCAGAAGACGTGCCTTTGATGCTGCCTTCGGCCCTCACCCCTGAGCAGCGCGAGCTGTGCATGGGCGGGGTGGAGCACATTGAGGCGATGATGCGCAACGCCCAGTGCCGCAGCAGCTTGGTGCGCTTGCGCAACCAGCTGCATATCAAGTCGCGTCTGCTGGTGTACAAGAAAGGGCATGCAGGGCATCAAGGCGCGAACACGCGCTCACGGACGATTGTGACGAGGAACCAATCGAAAGTGCGGCTTCATTCGGAGAAGTACCAGACCGCGTGGGAGGCGATACGGTTGTTGCAGGGCGGTGATCCGGGAAAAGTGGGTTACAGGGCGCTGAAGCGAGAGGACATCAGGTGTATGGCGGATACTGAGGATTTGAGGAAGAAGGCGAAGAGGAGGAAGCAGGATGCGAAGAGGCGGAGGAAGCGTAATCAGGAGTTGAGGGACGGGGGGATGTTGCCAGCTGAAGAGGACGAGGACATGGACTGGGAGGACGACGAGGGCGCGCCGGAGCGTGGACCGGAGAACCAGCGGCAGATCTCGTGGATTTGGACCGAGGCCGATGCTGACGGGACCGACGCTGGGTTGGAAAAGGGTGTGTTTTCTATCTTGCCGCCGATGCTGAATCCTGATTTCTCTTTTTTTCTCCAGCACTTCGAATTGAGTGGAGCAAGGCCTTTGCGCGCACGAGGCGATGGAACGAAGAGGTCCGGCTGCTTCACGAGGAGTACCGTCGTGTCGGAGTCTCGCTCGAATACGAAGCTGCGAAATGGGACACTCGGGCGGCGGCGGCACGAAAGGTCCAGGATGCGGGAGCGGGCGGGTACGCGCTGCGGCAGGCGGACATGTACCGGGACCTCAAGGCACGCGGCGAGAGGGTTTGGATGGAGCCAAAGCTAGCCCGAGGCAAGAAGCGGGAACCATATATTCCGCGGGCCGTGCAGGAGATGTTGGGGGAGATTGGGGGATCGCTTTTGGACGCGATCGATGAGGTACAGGAGGAA
The DNA here is from genome assembly GCA_029378385.1 of Mycena metata. NCBI lineage: Eukaryota > Fungi > Basidiomycota > Agaricomycetes > Agaricales > Mycenaceae > Mycena > Mycena metata. The sequence continues at coordinate 63,425 of JARKIB010000516.1, forward strand.
AGCGGGACGGCAGACGACGCCGAGGAGGGCGCAATGCGTGGGGATGTGGAAGAGGACGAGGAGTACATAATGGGTGGCGAGGCGTACGATTGAAGGGCGGGACGGCGCGACGTAGCGTGTGACTACGTATTTTCCCCCGTTTTTTGGCCCTTTTGTTTATTTTGGTCCTTTTGGAGTACCATCTGTATTTCTTGAGCCGTATTGTGCGACGTTTTGGGTCTCCATCAGCGCCATCAACGACGCATCAGTGGCATCAACGATGAGGCCGTGCGGCGAGGCGGCAGCGGTGAGGAAGGATCAGGAAGACGTGCAGCCGCGGTGCCAGGGATGCCGCCGCGGCAGCAGGCTTGCCTTAAACGGCTACAGGCGACATGACGCATTACGCCGCTGGGCTACAAAGGTAACCTAACTAGTTATTCTGACCTCATTTTCTGGTTGCTCGGCTGTGAACGGCGCTGGGGGTACAACGGGCGGCGGTTGTCGACGGCGCCTGCGGGGCGGGAATGGCGGTAAGACCAGCTTCGGCTGAACGCGGGGCTTGACTAGGAAAATAAAGTGTCAGTTGTAACCCCGAACCCGAATTCTCAGACTCACGCGAGCGACGCCTTTTTTTCTTGGGGACATTGGTTTTGGAGGCATTCATTTGGTTGAGCAAAGTGGGGACGAAAGCAAGAGGACGTTTCATTGATCGACCCCATCATTTCCTTCCCGGTTCTCCTGACGACGCGCCCGGCGTTCCTCGCGACGAGTCCGGTGTTCCTCGCGCCAATGTTCCACGCGTTCCTCTTCCTCATCCATTTGTAAAAATAACAGCCTGAGCTCCACGGCGCCCAGCTCGTTAGCGATGTCGGAAGGAATCAATCCAACCGAGATCAGCTGCAAACGCCGGGAAGCTAGCGGATCGCACCCACAAAATTCAATGTCGATCTTGAGGACACCCGAACCACTGGTGAGGACCGGGACATCGCGCTCCACGTTAGGGACTCTGCAGCGGCCGTGCACCCGTGAGCGAGGTGCAGAGAGAGGCCGAGAGAGCTGGCGGTGATTTCGTTGTCGTAGGCGAAGCCATCCCAGCGCTACAGGATGACAATCAGTCATCGGGTTTGCGGTTCAGATGGGCCCATATCTTGATGCGATGAAGGGGATATGATGAGTGCCGACGAACGACACACGTGTGGCAAAAATGGTCTAGGCAGGTGAGACAGGAATAATGGTCGTCGAATTCACTGAAAATGTGGCAAGTGGAGCACATCTAGAGAAACTGTGTGAGTACCTTGGCTGGGTAAATTGTAACGAGCACTCACCTCGTCGGGAGGTTGAGGTAGACGACGCGGCATCGTCGCGGTGGTAAAGAGACCGTGCGGAGATAATCATATGGACACTTGTGTTGAGAGTTGCGTTTCTGATGTCGGCTCTGGGCTTCGTTCGGGTTTTGCCTTTCGCTTCAGGTTTTGGATTCCTTCATCCGTTTGCTTTGCACTTCAGGTTTTGATTCAAGAATCGGACGAAGAGATTGGGGGAAAAAAGAATTAATGCATTTGCGTACTAAAAGCCAAAAAAGAACGAATACAACCATTCGAAGTCAATCGGCCCTGGACCCGAACCTTCTGGGGGACCAAGAAAGGTGGTCGTCTGAGAAGAGGAACCCTAATCATCAAATCCCACACATCCGTCAAACGCGAACAGCCAGAGGCTGCCGAAATGCGGGGCCGGGAGATGTGTTTTGAACGCATCAAGAAAGTAGGCGCCGTCGGCGCGCGACAGGCGGCGGCGCGACCCACGGTCTGCGGTGCTTCGAGAGCAGATAAGGAGGACGCTTTCGAGGCGCGGGAATCGCGCGCGAGTGAGTGCTGTCGCCAAGTTTTGGATTGAATTGCCCTGTAGTGGCGATTAGTTAGAAGGCAATACACAGTAAGTAAAACATACCACGGGCGCATGAGCGTTGATCGTGAAGTTCGACCAATCGAGCTCCTCGTCCAGCAAGATGTGTCGCAAAGTTGTCAGCATCTGCGGCGCCGCGTCTAACAGCCGCGTGAAGTACCGGGCGCAGATGCGAATATTGAGAAGGCGGGCGGGGGAGCGGGCGAGGAGGGCGAGGTCTGCGGCCTTGAGGCTGCGGCGTCCGAATGGTGGTCCGCGGTAAAACCAGATCTGCTCGACTGGGTGCTGGGCGCAACGGGCTATGTCCGCGGGTCGTCCTTGAATGAGGCGCAAGCGTGGAAGCTGGGTGGGTCCAGGGAAGACCCCGAAAAAGTCTGCCTCGAGCCTGAGCTCCTCCAACTCCGACTGAGACGCGACGAGTTCGGCCCAAGGTCCGACCACGTCGCCAGTGGAGCCAAAACCCCAAAGTCGGAAGGTGAGGAAGGGGAGGACACGACGAGGCAGGGGGATGGTGGGAACAATGCCGATGTAGTGGAGGTTAACCATAGCAGGCAGCACGGCCGACCATTCCTCGACGTCAACGAGGGTGTCGGGCGATTCATCGAAAATGAGTTTTAAAACCTGCAGATTGAAATGTGAGAAGGTCATCCACAGCAGACGAAACCAACATACCAAGCGTGGCAAGCGGGGATTATTTGCGAGCGAATGGACAAAGTTCTTCGCGTTCGAGCCGACGTAATTGAGGCGGTAGATGACCGGATTGTAAATTCGATTGAAGGCCTTGGAGACTCGAGCCAACTTTAGATGTTCGCGTTTCATGGAGAGCTCGGCGATGTCGAGAAGTACGTCAGCCGGTAGAGGGAGAGCGGGGCGCATTGTGAGCTGCATTTGCGGCCATAGGGAGTCGTGTGCTTTTGAGTAGAGAAGATGTAAACAGGATCAAAGTTGGGCAGTGCCACTTGCTTCCGCATTCAGATTTGCCATTTTGGGACACAAATGCTGGGTAAAAATCGATTTCTTGTGAATCACGAATCAATTATGATTCGCTCGGGCTTTCACCCGCTGTATCATCGAGGATGGTTGATTGGACTGTTTATTGTAAACATAATGTACATACAGGATTCGATTGGACTGCTTATTGTATACATGATGTACAGTATGCGTATAGTGGACCATCAGCAGCGCAGTTTCTGAGGCAAATAGCTTTCGAGGATACACGGCGGTAAGCAAGTTGAGAAATAGCAATGAACACAGCTTCGAGTATACGGCGGTAAGCAAATGGAGGAATAGCAATGAACGTGTGCAAACAGAGCCAGAAATACGCTTCACCAATTATTTTTCGTCGTCGTCGTCGTCCTCCTTTGGCGGCAACCCCATGAACCACTCGCGCGCACTCGCTACGTCCCGGAACATCTTGATTTCGACAGTCGACTCATGAAGGGCGGCGGTCACCTCGGCACTACGAGCCAGGAATAAGCAAAGAGGCCCTATGTGATCTGAGACAACTTACTCGTCTCGAAAAAAGTGCCCCTCGGCGCTAACAACGACACCCCCCAGCGCACCCGAACCGGCATTGGGGGCCGCATAGGCGGGGGGTGGGGGGCTACGCTTCACGGCAGCGCGGTGAAATGGGCAAGATGCGCTGACAGTGAATTGAGGCTAGCTAAGCTATAGTATGGGCTAGCTTGAACACTAACACACCACACCTAAAACCTAACACACCACACCAATCCCCTTATGATTATAACACTAAGACTAGCGCGTCTTCCTAGTGAGTTCGGGTCCCGAGTCGTAGTATGCGACTGCTGGTTTGATTCCCTAGTGCACTAGCGATGATTTATGGCCTCAACTATCCCAACAAACACTTCAATCTCTGAGCTAGCTCAACCGTTTGACCGAAACAAGTCTTTCCAAGGGACTTGGAATGAACGGGTTGGGGTAAAAAGGGTTTTTACTAAGCGGACGTAGATTGCTACGTCGTCCTAGGCGAGGTGATAAAGCGTCTTCTGAAAACTTCCAGTTACGGACTATGCTGCGCCAGCTATTCTCTCCTCTATGACGATCCCAGATCAACAGATATTTGGGTGCCGACTTAGAACCTTGAATCTAAGCTCTTTTCCTTAACACTTGGGCTTATACTGGACCTAGAGGGTTCACTCAAGCTTCGTTAATCGGCCAATGAATCGACCAAGGAGTTCTACCAAAGTGCTGTGCTGGTCGTAGTCCGTTTTACGGGAGGCGTTTCCTAGTCACCCAATGCGTAGCCCTTGCGAAGTCCACCACGAAGTCAACGACAACTCTCAAACTTTCTCTTTGTGCGCTCGGTCCCGATTTATACGTGGAGGTCGTTGCCGCTCACAAGCTCCCAACGCGAGTCTTTGCTTATTAGTTCACACAGTTACTCGTGGATCCAACAACACTGATTCGATTTCTATAGACTTTACAAACGAAGAAGATACTTTATCTCCGCTAGCTAGGCCTGAGCACACCCTTATCGTCGTAACGATGAGCGGGGCATGAACTGGTCTTCAGCGGTATTTACATGTCCTTTTTATACTAGTTGAGAGAAAGAGATGAGGTAAAGTGAAATGAGTAAAAACTGGTCCGTGCAGCTCCGCTACGGCGAGCTAGCCGGTGCTATCGTGCGCTAGGCTTGCCAGACAGTCAGCTAGCTGACCATCTTGGGGGCCTAGGCTGGGTATATTGCCAATTCCGTACAGCTTTACAGCTCCCGGACTCTCTGTATTTGCAAAACGACTCGGAAAAATCCATTCCCGCCATCGTCTGCTCACCAATCCTCCGTCTCCTGCACGGACTGAACATCTAGCCGTTCAGGCATCGTGCCATCTCTTCTGCAATACATCTCTTTTGAGTTTGTTTGGTGCAGCTAGCTGCCTCTCAAACGCGTCGCGTCGATCACCTGATCTATCACTCGGCATAGTCTCTTGCCGACAGTTTCTCCTAGCCGTCGCTATCGCCAGCTAGCCCGATAAACCCGAAGCTAGCGCCAAGTTATTTATGGAACATGGCCCCTAGCTCAGTGCTATCCCGCTAGCTGCACACTAGCTATTCGTATGTCTCTCCTCTTTACGCTAGCTGGTAACTCTCGTTATCCTGTGCTCTCTGGAAGTCATCTATTGGCGCGCTAGCCCACACTATGAGGTACTAGACCATAGTAATCCTCCTTAATGCGTATACTCCCCTAGTGTAACGCTTGTTCACGCGCCTAGCACTAAGTTTGTACTACGGTCAGCAGCCGGAGCTCACTCTGACCCTCCTTTGTATCACCAAACAGAGTCCCAATAGGAATATTGCACCTATTAGAAAGCTAGCTTGTTACAACTCGAAGCCTAGTATGCCTTGCATTTAACTAGCGCTAAAAATCGCAAAATGCAGCTAGATGTCGGTACATTGTTGTTGCGCCGTTTCATCTCCTCTTTACTAAATCTCAACCGTCCCCGGTTGTGGTTCGTACGAGTGTACTCTCCAGTCTAGCAGTTGTTGAAATGATATCTTTCAAGCAACGTTCAAATTTTTTCTTGGTCTTTCTTGCATTCCCATGCATAGTGCCTTTTAGACGTGCCCAATTTTTCGACTTTTATCCAATTTTCACACATTCGAACTTAGCTTCCCTTACTAGGAAAGACCCACGCTAGCGCCCACAATGATGCCTTCTGCTTCCGAGAAGCCTGATTACTGCCTTTTTAGGAAGTGGATCAAATACATCATTGCTAGCCGCGTCTCTTATTTCCAGACATCTCCTCTTGTGTCCCTAGCCCCTTGCATTGTCTTGGTTAGGGCTGGCTAGCGTTCACCAAACCTTAATTTGGTCCTTAGAACGCTAGTCCGCACGGCCTAAAACTCGTGACTTATGCACAGGCACCTGATTTCTGTGGGAAAGGAAGCGGCTATTTCCGGAAATATTATTTCTGGAGAATCTCCGCGGTTCCTCGAGGCTGCGCCTCAGGGCCGCTAGCGCGTGAGTCTCTCTCACGGCTATGCTTCGCTCGGCTAGCGTCTCACTTATATGTGAGGCGCTAGCTGTGTACGCCCATTTTTCCCCCTCTTCTCTCTCTTCCTACCACCACCATGAAACGCAAAGCGCCCAAGTCGTCGCCCGCGCCCTCTGGCACTGCTCTCTCTCTCTCCGCCGACTCGCCTTCTCTCGTCGACCGCTCTAGTCCCGCTGCGCCATGGTCGTTCTTTTCGTCGTACCAGGCCTTCGCCGAGATTATCCAATTCTTCGCCAAGGAGAACATCAAGTTCTCTGACTCCACCGTCGCCGTCCCTCTGCTTAACACCCTGCGTCCTCTCCTGGTAAGTCCATTCTGACCCTTCTGGTCCTCTTTGACTAACGCTAGCTACTTAGGCCGATTTCTACACACGCTTCCCCGAGGAATGGTCCCTCGACGTCGTCGCCTATGTTGCCGCCGTGTCCATCGCCTGTCGGCTCCTCTTGCGCAAGCACTTGAAACCGCGCATGGCCGACTTTCAACCCATGCTCTGGGACTATCCCGACAATCTCCAGGAGCTCCTCGTACGTCTCCTTTTCACTTCTTTGATAGTACCCCCGCTATAACTCCTGTCTAGGACGCAGCTGGTCTCGACCTCCCGACTTCCGACTTCCAGATGCCGCAGGTCAAACTCAAGACCCGCACACCTCTGTCCTTGTCCAAGGTCGATCTTGACAGCGAGTCGGAAGACGAGCTTGTCGTCAAGAAACCTCGCCTTGACAAGCCCCCCGTTCCGGTACGTCGTCCTCCTACCCATAGCGGACGCCCATTGATAATTTTATTTACTCAGGGTCGCGCTGCTTCGGTGGAGGGTGGCGCCGCCGCTGCCTCTACCCCTCTGGTACGTACTAGCTTGGACTTCTCTGGATTTACGCTAACACATCGTTCGCTAGCAACCCGCTGCCGGTCCCTTCCGCGACTACTCCACGCATCCTCCGCAGCACCGCCGCCGAGACTCCCACCAAACCGTCGACGACCGATAAGTCGGTCATCAAGGTCAAGGCACCACCGAAGCCCGAGCCGAAGCCCGCCAAGGTGGAGACGAAGCCTGAGGTGAAACCGTCGAAGCCACCGCCGCCTACTGTGTCCACCGCCAAGGTCAAGGGGAAGGAGAAGGACCCCGAGCCCTACCTTACGGCGGAGCAGAAGGCGTACGCCGACAAGCACCCCACCCCCAGCACTCGCGAGGAGTTGCTCACCGACGTGGTCTATTCTGAGACTGCTCCACCGGGTCGTAAGTCCTATTTCTTCTACTAGCTCCCTTGTCTTTAGCTAACGCCTTTACTAGCGTGGCATCAGGGCCTAGCTAGGCCGCTCCCCGCGCAAATCCGCGCTCCTTCCGTACTCGTTGGTGATTGGCTGTCCCCCACGCTGTGGTCCAAGTCGCCCTGCAAGTGCATCAGCTGTATCAACCGGCTGATGGACTGCAGCGACGGGGACTTTGGCACCCGCTGCGTGCCATGCACGAAGGGTGGCATCAAGTGCTCCCGGACCAACACCGACGAGGAGGACGTCGTGATGCAAGAGGCGCTCCGCCCTCTTCAGGCTTTGTCCTCCGACAGTAAGTCCTCTTTCTTTCTATTTTTCTATTTCTTGGACTAACACTTATTTTACTAGCATTCGTCCGCGTGCTCCAACGTGCCGTCGAGTCGCGCCGCATCGCCGAGATGCACTATCGGCTGCACCTCCGTGCGATCGAGGACCTCAACCGCGCCAACACCCACGCCGTCCTGACGTACGTCAACGCTGCCGACATGTCGACCAGAGAGGGGATGGAGATGTTTTTCGAGGACCCTGCCGACAAAGAGCATGTCGATGCTCTTTGCAAGCAAATCCTCACGCAAACCTCTCTCCAGTCCCTCCAGCTCTCGCACTTGGAGGCCAACACCACCTCGGGCGTCCGGCGCCGCGACGAGTCGCAGCCGCACTCGATCGTCAACACGTTCCACACGCCGCTGCCGACCGCGATCTTGTCGCGCCCCGTCGACCCCGAGCTGGAGCATGCGCCCGCCGACGTCTTCGCTGGCGTTCCGGCTGTGCCGTTCCCTGCGGTCGCAGCTAGCGCATCGCCTTCGTCGTCCGCGCCGCCGGTCTTTGGCTCACCCAACGCTAGCCTCCTGCCTTCCAGTTCAGCAGTGACGGCTCCCGCTGAGGATGAGCTGATGCCACCGCCGTCGGGTTAGGTTTCTTGGCCGTTGGGGAGTGCTCCGGGCGCGCGTCTCGTTTTCTCGTTTTTTATATACTCGTCTCAATTGTTTTGAATACCGCTAGTTCCGTCGCTGCCTGCACTACCTACTACTACTTAGACTTCCAAAAGCTTTAGGATACGAATATCAATAGTCTTTTGTAGCTTGTGTAGCGTAGTTAAATCTCATTCAATGCAACTTCGTTGCCTACTGTTCAACTCTGTGTGATTTACTAAGTGTGGGAATTTGGACTTGTGCAAAACAACTCGAAGACTCGCGCTAGCACCACTGAGACTTCATCTGATTAAATGTAAACCTCAGCTAGCTCATCTCTGCTGAACGTTTGGTAGGCCGCTAGTGGCTCTCTAATAATTATAGCGAGGTAAAACTTCAGTAAAACAAACATATCATAGCTTAGCCGCGCGAGCTTCATCACGCTAAAAAGAGCCTCACCGCCTCCTTTTAAAAATACAACTAGCGGGCTAGCTGCATTCCCCAGGACTTGTGTCAGGATTTTAAGGTGTCTCCCTCCGCTACATGCTAGCTCCTTGTTTATTCACTTCGTTAACCACTAGCTAGCGCCAACCACTCAGCCACTGCATTAGCTAGCTTGGTGTCACATTTCTCTCCTTTGATTTTCGTAGGTCACCGGAGTGTTTCAACGAATAGTTGCTATCAATTTTGCAATTTTCCGCATCAACGCTAGTTCCGGTCCAAGCGTTCCACCGATCGTTGCCAATTGGGGTTGCTGGATTCCTCGATCATCAATATCATCGGCTAGCTCAGGCTACCGGGTCGCTAGCTACTTCAAAGAGTAGGTTATACACCCAGCTAGCGCCCCTGCTTTCTAGCTAGCTTGCATCTATGCTCATTTTTCACAGGTAACGAGTGTTCCTCAATTCATATCTCGTCTTGCCTTGTGCTATCAGGCTGTTCCTGGGTCAAATTCACATCCATGTGGACGCTCGGCTCCAGTTACATTCCCAATTGCACCGCTAGCTGATGTTCTTTTGTCAAGACGCTCCGAAGTCTAGGTTTCAGGCAAGATAGTGTCCCGCGCTACTCCGATTTTCACGGACTTGCTTTAGTGAACTTGGCCCTACACCAAATTCCACGGTGTAAAACTACATGCTTAGCCGCGTTTATAACCGCGTTGGCCAGTAATCAACCCTCCTCAACCTTCGGAATAAATAGCGTTCCGCGATCAACTGTTGAATGCTCGAAATTTTAAATTCCAAACATGTATTCATCAAATACTTTGTCGTTTATTCCGGTCAGTCCACCCTCTCCCCTTCACTAAAACAATTAACCGTCCCCGGTTACTGCTTCCGCATCAGGTCCAGAGCGTTTCACAAGACTTCTCGACTATTCAACATTTCAACCGCAGCTAGCGCTACCTCGCGCCTGACTTCATCACGCTAGCCCAGGAGTTCTATAAAAGCCCCATGCGCTAGCGTCAAAAACTTTGTCTTGTTCTGACCCTAGCTGTTCATGGCACCCCGTGTTCCTCCTGCGGCTCTTCTTAACGCTTCGTCGGAGGTGCTCTCAGCGATCACCGACCTCAAGAAACTCCCTTCGGACGTTTCCCCGTCGTTGCTTCACCGGACTATCGACTGGGCTGTCGACCGTTCAGCACGTTTCTCCGCTAGCTAGCGTTTCCTCATCTAATTTTATCATCTAGGCCGCTTTCACGCCTTTCAAAGACGCCCTGCTCTTGGCCAACTACGCTAGTACCAAAGAGGCGTTGTACGACCTCCGCGATATTATTGCCTCAGCTTCGAAACATGGTTACAAACCGCCTCCCGCCCACATGGCGCTCATCCTCGGCATGCTGCAGAATCACGAAGAACATCGCCTTAAACTTGCTAACAAGAAAGCCACGGTCAAGCCCAAGGCCCCGGTGCGTTTCTTGTTCAGCTAGCTGGATTATTTCCTGATTTTTTTTTCTGCGTGCTAGGCCGCTCCAGAGGACCTCCCGGCTCCTCCGTCCGATACTGAGGACGGGTCGGACGCGGAGACGCAGAGTGTGTTGGAAGCTGTCGATCCCAGTCTCTCTGCTGACGCGGTATGTTCATAGGTATCATTAACCTCACCGTCAATCTTAACCTCCTTAAGATGGATGTGGATAAGGACACCGCTAGCTCCACCTCTGAGTCTCGCGCTGGCTCCGGCGCCCACCCTAGTTCGCTTCATTTCAAGAAAAAGGCACGTCTCCCTCTTTTTCTCAGCGCTAGCCGATATGTTTCTGAACAGAACGACCTCCAGGTTCCTACCTGCGGCTTCTGTTCCTCTCCCGCTCATGAACCACTCTTCTGTCCTCTTAAGCCCCCCGTCGTTGCCGACTCAGGTTCCACTGTCACCGTAATCTCTGGGCCGTCCGGCACCAAAGAGGACGCTATCGTTGTTAAGGACGATGTGACTCTTCCTATTAAAAACAAGAAGGTGTGATTCAATTCTTACGCCGCTCGCTATCGGATTCCTAAGTAGTGTCCTCTTTACAGAAAAAAGTCAAAAAGGTGCGCTAGCGTCCCTTGTGTCCTATTGATAGCTCACGCCTATTCCTAGACGGAGTCCCCAATTGTCAACGTGGTGCGCTAGCTTGTCTTCGAGCAATTCCCTGCTCAGTTTTTATCACTCTAGGCCGTCACTAGCAACGATTCCGTTGTTGGTGACAATCCTCGCAAACGTCGTCGTCTCAAGGCTTCTGCCGAACTGCCTGACACGATGATTACCCCGCCTGGTACGTTCTTAATACCATTTAAACCACCCTAGCTCACGCTAGCTTAGCTGGTGTTAAAGACGTTGAACAGGAAATCGTCGACAACATTTCGAAAGTCCTCGATCTGGACGCTGGCAACGAACTCCCAACGGATCTCATTTCCCTCCAGCGTCGTGAAGCCGAACTCGTCCGGGATGTGGCTCACGCCGCCTTCCGTATGCAGTTCTACTTCCAAGCTCGCAAGGTCGCAGCGGAACTCCTTTCCGCCACTCGTACCAAGATCGAAGACTGCAACATCGACGAGTTCCTAGCTGACTAGTTTCCTAGTAAGCATTGGATCCGCCCACTTAGCAACCTAGCTTATACGTTCCCAGCCAGAATGTTTTATCCCAACCGATCGGTATTCGATCGTACACGCTCCTTGCATATCATCTCTATTTCGTAGCTACCTTGTCCTTCAACAGGACCTATCCGCTAGCTCAACCTAGCTTCATGGACACTGTTTACTATACAAGTTCCCTGGTGGTACCGCTCCGAGTTTCCCTCAACCCCAAATCGTTTAAAGTACATTGCCAATTCAACGTGTTTTGACAAGTCGATCGGTTGCCTTGGTTCAGCTCTTGGAAATTTGGCCCCAGCTAGCTGCCAGCGTTATAAAAGCCGCGCTAGCTGAGTACCCACCACGCTAGCTACCCTTCTGTCTACTGCAACTCTTCTGTAGCATGTTTCCTCGCGACGAACTGGTCGAATATGCCCTCTACATGCTGGAGGACCTCAAGGTGGGCAAGGTACCCTTCGCTAGCTCATGGTTTGCCTATCGTGCTGACACCACTCTCTATTGTGGGCCCTCAATCCTTGCTCCCAATGCCTAGCTAGGGGTTGGCCCTGCCTCGTATTCTCCTGGGGCCGCTGTTGTCATTTCTGCGAGCGCCGTGTAATAGCCGACTGCCATCACAACAGCCTCACTAGCTTCGATGAGTTCTGCGCCACCAATCCTGAAGAAATACACAGTCCGTCCCTTTATCCCATCTTCAGCTATCCTTACGTCGAGTGCCCTAGACTTCCCGTTCGGCAGGGACAAGTACACCTTCGCAGAGCTCCGCCCATCGGTTCCGCTAGCCTTTCAATACCTGCAGCAAACGTACTTCAACCGTTCGCGCTGAAAGGTCTTCACTACGTGCACGGATGGAAAATGCTAGAAATGAGATAGACGGAGTATATCCAACTAAACCAAAACTAAACACCAAAACTACCACTCTCTCTGCACTGGGTGATGAACGGGTTTGTTCGGGGGTGTAAGCCAAGTATTAGGCTTGTATAGACCAAGGAATCAAGTTCTTTCAATACGCAAGGCTGCGGCTCTACTTCAGATCGAAGGAGCAGGACGGTCTGTTTGACTAGTCTGATTCAACACAAGTTGAGGTTTTTGCTCGAAAGCGGGTTTTATTGCAAGTTACGGTGGTTTAGACCGGCGTGGGGTTTTTCAATGCTCTTTAGATAACAGTTACACACACACACAACAGAACGTTTTGGTTAAGTCGCGAAATGGGTTCGGTCAGATATTCAAGTCCAATCAGTTCGATGAGTCAGGTCCAATACGATTTGATCAAGTCCGTGCGAGTTCAATTCCGTTCAAGTTCAAGTCCGTTCAGTCAAGTCCGT
>JARKIB010000517.1:0-75825 GCA_029378385.1 Mycena metata
CGAAGAACGGTCCACCAACTTCCCAGGCAACTTCCGTCTGGTGTCAAATTTTGAGGTCGTTCTGTCTCGCCTGAGGCCTGTGTTTCTTCCTGGTTGATAGATTGAGAAGACTGGGTGTTATGAGTGCCTTCTGAGCAGTCAATAAGGATATAACAAAGACCCGTCCACCAACTTCTGTCTAGTGTCGAAGTTTGAGGTTGGTCTGTCTCACCTGAGGCCTGTGTTGCTTCCTGGTTGGTAGATTGAGAAGACCGGGTGTTGTGAGTGCTTTCTGAACAGTTAATAAGGATATAACGAAGATCCGTCCACCAACTCCCCGTCCACCAACTTCCGTCTGGTGTCGAAGTTTGAGGTTGTTCTGTCTCACCTGAGGCCTGTGTTTCTTCCTGGTTGGTAGATTGAGAAGACCGGGTGGTATGGATGCTTTCTGCGCAGTTAATAAGGATATAACGAGGACCCGTCCACCAACTTCTGTCTAGTGTCAAAGTTTGAGGTTGGTCTGTCTCACCTGAGGCCTGTGTTTCTTCCTGGTTGGTAGATTGAGAAGACCGGGCGTTATGAGTGCTTTCTGAACAGTTAATAAGGATATAACAAAGACCCGTCCACCAACTCCCTGTCCACCAACTTCCGTCTGGTGTCGAAGTTTGAGGTTGTTCTGTCTCACCTGAGGCTTGTGTTTCTTCCTGGTTGGTAGATTGAGAAGACCGGGCGGTATGGATGCTTTCTGCACAGTTAATGAGGATATAACGAGGACCCGTCCACCAACTCCCCATCCACCAACTTCCGTCTGGTGTCGGAGTTTGAGGTCATTCTGCCTTGCCTGGGCCCTGTAAACACTGAAAACGAACTTAGAATGATTTAATGGGCAGATTTAAGCTTTTTTTCCACCAGTTAAGCAATGTTTTATCTAGATGACATCTTGAACCTAAGGCTAGTACATAGTACTGTATGGTTCAGGCTCGAAAACATGATTTAGCCAAAAGTTCATTGAAACAGATAAAATACAGTGTATTTTGGTGTAGATATTCGATGTGAACTAGCCTATCTTCTCCAGTTCACAAACTATGGCCTCCTTGAGGCTCTACTCATGAAACAAGCAAAAGTTAGTGGACGGGGAGTTGGTGGACAGGTCTTCGTTATATGCTTATTAACCGCTCAGAAAGCACTCATAACACCCGGTCCTCTCAATCTATCAACCAGGAAAAGACACAGGCCTCAGGTGAGACAGAACAACCTCAAACTTCGACACTAGACAGAAGTTGGTGGACAGGGAGTTGGTGGACCGGTCTTTGTTATATGCTTATTAACCGCTCAGAAAGCACTCATAACACCCGGTCCTCTCAATCTATCAACCAGGAAAAGACACAGGCCTCAGGTGAGACAGAACAACCTCAAACTTCGACACTAGACAGAAGTTGGTGGACAGGGAGTTGGTGGACAGGTCTTCGTTATATGTTTATTAACCCCTCAGAAAGCACTCATAACACCCGGTCTTCTCAATCTATCAACCAGGAAGAAACACAGGCCTTAGGCAAGACAGAACGACCTCAAACTTCGACACTAGACAGAAATTGGTGGATGGGAGTTGGTGGAGAGGATATACAAGAGGTTATGTACACACACATAGAGGAGGAGCAACACATTCTCATCAAAAGCAACACATTCTGCCAAACGCAACACATTTCTATCAATGTGTTGCTTTTGATTGCAATGGCCGACACTTGTCTTTTTTAGAAATGTGTCGCTGATTGCAGGTCGGTGATGGGGCCCATTTCGGAAATTGCCACGTGGGTAGCAAATTTTCATTTTCACCTCTTTCTTTACCCCCCACCACCATTCTCTCTCGCCGACAAAAGGCGCGTCAAAATGTCTCCCGATGGCGCCCATCCGGCATCGAAACATGGACCCACCGAGCTGGCCTTCCTTGACAGGCTTCTTTCGCGGCAGTTGATGGATTTTCGGAATTATGTGGGTCCCGCTGTCGCGCGTCGCTGCCTCATTTGACCTGGAAACCACAGAAATATTCACGCGCCTACATCACGTCCCACGCAGGCCAGTTCCTGAACCACGACTGGGTCGATGTCCCCGGAATCAAAGATCACCTGAACCACAGCGCGTCGGCTGCGGCGGCTGGCGCGTTCTCGACGCGTCCGAACGCGTCTCCGGAGGATCAGGTGCTCGTTGATGGACTCTCGGTCCGCGAGGTTACTAATTTTCGCAACTACGTACGTGTTTCCACGCCGCCGCCCTAAAATAGACTAATCTGCCTAGGTTTATTCGTCCGCGTTCATCACTTCAAACCCGGCGTTGTTCTTGGATCATGAATGGATCGAAATTTCGGCCCTCAGGGAGTTCCTCAGCAACAAGCAGTCCGGCATGGTCCCAGGTTTAACGACCGTCCTATTTAATTCCATTCCTGTTAAAATTGAGCCGCCAAATCTCTCCCCTATTTCAATCAAACCTGAACCACAGGCGACATCTTTGCCGGGGCCTGGGGTCGCGAAAGGTGTCCAGCTTCGCAGTCTGATTGAGGGCGGGCGCGAGGTTTTTGAACTGATTTCGGAATCGGAGCCCGAGCCGGATTCCGAGGTGGAAGTCGGTACACCGCCCATCCGCCCCTCTTCTCGGGCTTCAAGTATCACAATGTACACAGGTATGTCAATTTATTATCTCCTTGTTTCGCGCACTGACGTCCTGTTAGACACCGATGATTTTAATCTGGGCGGGCAGTCTGGAACGGATGACTTCCGCGATGGTGCCAGTGGTTAGTGCGTTTATGTATTAGCCCCTTCGCTTACTGACATTCTTTAGATGTCGATGATCACGATGGAAGTAAGTACAGAGATGCCCGCGTCTATTCCTCGTCCTCACAATCTCATCAGATGTCAATCCCATCGTCAAACACGGTATGGACAGGTTTTAATTTATTCCTAACGCTCACTATTTTTAAGACGACTCGGACAAAGATGATCCTCGCCCGTCGAACACGCTCTGGCAAGACGACATCACATCGTCGGTGCGCACTGGCCGGTTTACCATCACCCAGAAGATCAAGGTCCAGCGCCTCGAGTATCTTTCCGAGATTCCTTCAATCTGGCCCATCCCTCGAAGTTCTACTGCCTTCGTAATCGACCTCGACGACGAGAAACACAATATTATCAACCCGGACACTGGGGACCTCATGGCGGTCGACCGTATCATCCGAAATGCGGTTTGTGTTGCGTCCATCAGTTCTCCGTTTCTGATATGTTTCTTATACCAGGACAACGATGCTTGGAAGTCAGCCCCGGGGTCCGGTGATTCTAAGTCCATGGTCCGTTTCGCCCCGGGTGAGCCTCTTATTGAGTGCCGTCGCTCGCGCTCCCTCTGTCGTGGAATGTTTTTCTGCGAGCACATCAACCCTGAGCTGCTTGCGCGTGTGGCGGCGGTCAGTCGGTTTGAGCTCGATCCATCATCACGTACCACCGTTTTAGCTGCTGAGGCCGAGACACGGCGGAACGAGGGTACGACCCCTGAACAGCATGCTGCGATGTAAGTCGTTCCCATCGCCTACCCTACGCCTCCGATCCTACCCTCTGCTTCCAAGATTCATGACGATTATTCAAAACACAAAATGTGACGCCTTCGATTCGAAAGGGAAAAGGTGCACCGGTGGGCCAATTTTGAAAGCTAAGCCTCAGGTCCTCCGTTTTATTCCTCGTCCTACTGGATTTAACTCGCTCGTACAGGGATCCTCGCGGGGGCACATGTACTTTGTCGCTTGCAGCGGGTGGAACCCAAAGTTCAAAGATGACCACCGCACCCACCAAATCCCCGACCATGTCGACGAGAATCTCCTCGCGAGGTTCCTGGCTGGCATGACTATCGCTGACGGCGACGAGAAGGACACCAAACCCTGCAGCAAGTTTGTTCACCCTCGCACCGGATTTAGGCAACACTTTTGCCGTATGTCTCTTTTTATATAAACCTTTCCGTCGCGTTAATCGGATATCAGCCCATTCTCACATCAAGGATGGGCAGCAGGTGCGGGGCAAGATCGTACAGCGCACCTGTACGGCGAGACGTGCGATCTATGTTCCAGTTGATACGTCCATTCGCAAAGCTTTAATTGTCCACAACGACACCGGTCATAATCATCCCATGCCTACACTCATCAAGGCATCTTTCAGCACGAAGGAGACTTACAAGAAGCTGATCCAGGCAGTCGGAGTCGTCGGCGCAACTGTGTCAAAAGTGGATAACGGTAGATATTTATTTTTTCCTTCCGCTCCTAAACTCTTACATCTCGACTTTTCTACTACTTAGCTCCATCGACCAAGGTCATACTGGGTGGAAAATCAGTCACTGCTTTCGCGCCGTCACTGCACTCCAAGCGAACGAAGCGCGACATCTTACGACAAGTCAAAACTGAGCAGTTTCCCAATGGACTGGATGCGACGGGTGCGCGAGATCGAGTGGTTTTCGTCCTCCATCTATGCTCATGATATCTCGACACAGGAGCGTTCAGCTTATATCTGAACGGTCTCACGAAACCTCTGCCGGAGCGTTACATCCACAGTTATATTACCACCCCCGACGGCGGTATTTGTATCCTTACATCCGTTCCTTTCCTACTGAAACTTCTCGACGACCCCGGGGTTACCTCATTCGATGGCGACACCACCTTCAAGCGAATCGAAGGCAACATGAATGAGTGGGAGCTCAGCGTCTTTGCGAAGGTCGTTTTACGGGGTACGTGATGCGTGTTCATAACCGCCTTCAACAATGGTGACTTTGATTAGCTGCCTCTCTCGTGCGCGCGTACATCAATCGGGCGAGCGCGGATTTCTTCGAGAAAGTGTTCGATGAGCTGCAGCGCGTAAAGTTGATGGTAACGGGGAAACCCATCGGCCTGAAAAAGCTCATACCGGGCGGGAATTTGCTGGTGATGAACTCAGACATGGATGGGGCGCAGATCTTGGGTTTCACTCGCTCCGCGATGAAGCACAATGTCTTCGAGCATAGTATTATTCCGAATGACACACCCGCGGAACAAGTTGCGCCGGAGTTCGTCAAAATCTGTTGGAGACACGCAAAAGAGTATCTTATCCTCGTCTTCACGTTCAACCTCTATATGACTCCTTTTTATAGGCCTGTTAACGATTTCAAAACACTTGTTTCAGCCGACGATTTTTCCCGCCTCCAGAACTTCGTTTATATTGATTCAAAGGAGAGTCTTCGCGATTTCTCGGCGTTTGTCAACGCTCTTGGCGTCAAAAAAATCCAGGGTAAGTGCTTAATACCCAATCGAACTTATATTAATCACCTTATAGACTGGTGGCGCCACAAGGAGATGCATGAGTGGATTATTCCGTGCCTCGTTAAATCGCAGTCACGACTCTCTGCCGACGTGTGGGACAGTACCCCGTCGACTACGAACACGAACGAGGCACAGCATGCATGGACCAACGCTCAGACCGGGATCAAATTGACGCTGGTCGAAGGGCTGGAGACGTAAGGACTATTTTCGAACTTGGACTCGTACTTATTTATTCCAGTGGCTATAAAGTGGAGACTGTCGCAGACGAGATTGAAACCTCCATGCGCACCGGCATCTTCTCCAATCCCAATAACGAGATTTTTCATCGCGAGGCCCGCAACTCTCAGCGTCGGTCTGCACAGGCGCGTAAAGCCAGAGAATCACAAGTGGTGAGCGACGAATCGGCCGAGCTCCGAGAAAAAATTGCTGCTGAACTGGAGGGACGCCGCGAATCCAACGCCCGGACCAAGGAGTTTAACGAACAACTCAAGAAGCTTACCGGGGCGTCAGGCAGCCGGAAAGCCAAGTCCACTGGCGTTCTTACCGCCAGTTCCAGTGGCAGGGTCAAAGCTGTGGCACCGCGAGCAGGTGAGTTAGCCAGTTCTACCTGACACTTCCGTTGATATTGTTCGAAGGTCCCTCGCGGCGCACATCTGCTTCCCACTCGGATAATGTTTCTGCGCCGCATGCAGGTGAGTTATTGGATTCTATTTGATACTCCTCTTGATGTTGTTTGAAGGTCCCTCACTGAGCGCATTTTCTGCCCACTCGGATAACATTTCTGCAGTCCCAAGCTCGCTCAACGATGAAGTTAACATCGAAAGCGACAAGGCAACCACGACAGAAGCAGGTAATGTCTACGACCTTATTCTCAATTTTAAAGCATGCTCTAACCATTGAACAGGAGAGTCCTCTCAAGCACCAGAGGTTGGGGGTTTTATATATAAACCCTCTGATTAGAGGTAGTACTTTAATATATAAAGCCCTCTGATGAGAAGGGCCGCTTGTAGAGCAGCCATTCCGTGGACATGTGATGTACGTGATCTCGGTTAGTGTTCGGTTAGCGGTCCGGGTTCGGTTAGGGTCTGGGTTCAGGTTAGTAGTTCGGGTTTGGGTTAGTGGTTAGTGGTTTGGGTTAGAGGTTAGAGGTTAGAGGTTAGAGGTTAGGGTTTTGGTTAGGGTTTTGGTTAATGTCAGGGTGAGGAATCTATTTAGAAACATGAATTTTGGACAGTGCAAAATCTATTAATAAGAAGACATCTATCACAGAGTTATAAATAAAGTGTCACCTCTAATCAGAGGGTTTTATATATAAAGTGTCACCTCTAATTTAGAGGTGTTTAATATATAAAATCGCCGTCTACGCCTGTCTCAAGCTCCGCCTGTCGGTATGACAGAGTTACCGCCGCCAATGGGGCCAGCACCATCAACACAATCTGACACGGAGTTTTGGCCGACGTCGGAAGAGGAAATTGCATTCTTTTTGGCCGCCTATCCACCCGAAGGCAACGCCCTTGTCGATCTCGGCGCGTCGTTCAATTCTGAAGTCCAGTTCCTTGACTTTGATCCGACTTTTGGGGGTTTGATACCAGGGGCGACCAATTATTCTTCGCAAAGTTTGTCAGGATTCGCATTCACCCAGCCGGCCTCGACTCCGAACGATCATTCTTTCCAAAACTCTTTGGCATTCTCCTTCGCCTTCGCCGAGTCAGCGGCCTCCACGCCGGATACATCCACAGAATCTTTTGTGGCGCCGGCACCGCACCATCACTCAGACTGGGTGCTCCCCCCGGTATCCACCAACTCCCCATCGACGGCGATTGAGGAGCCGCTCGACGCTGTTTCCGGTAGCTCTATTCTGCCCAAGCGCCGCGAGGAAGTTGATCCCGCCGATATTCTTGAACCGGGTTCTGTGCGGTCGAGGAAGGCGTCGGCGCGGAAGCGGATCGCGGAAGGGCTTGGCGAAGATCTCGATCCCAAGAAGGCTAACACATACCAGGTATTTTTCATTCATTTCTTCCATCTCACATTTTCTTACGTCGTCTAACTTAGGGGTAGATTGGCGTTGAAGGGCTGATTATTCCTGTGACTCTGACAATGTTCTTACGGCTTATACCAATTAAATTAACTATATTTTCGCTCCTTCTAACCCCTTTCCTCCTCACTGAGTCCTGCGATGCGGTGAATCCGCTACAGGGGTCCACTCGAGGTGATGTTTACCTTTATTTTCATCGGAAGGACTCGGCCCGTTCAACGTTCATCGTCCCGCAAAATGTGTTGCATTTCAGCTCAAAGGCGACACATTGAGGGGAATGTGTCGCCCTCCATCGGAAAGTGGTGGTAATGATGTGAATGTGGTGCTTATGAAAATGTGTGTGTACATAACATTTGGTTAATCCCGCCCCCTTCCGCCTCTAACTAGAGGGGTTAGGTGGGCACATTAGGTGCCCAGAAGTCTAGATTCCACGGCCAATCCTCTGAGCTAGGGTTCAGCAGAACTGCCTTGAGGTCCAAAAGACGATCCTCGGCCGGTGGGCCCCCGGCACTCTCCAATTGTGTCCAATTGTTCCATCTATGTTTGTGGTCCCCAGAGAAAGTCAACTGCAGTTTGGATAGGGGTGTTCGACATAGCAAGGGAATATTCGCTCTTTCTTCGGCGTGAATCCTCAGGATAGGATGTTCCTGAAGGTCCAAGAAGGGTTTGCGGAAGTGTGGGGTTAGGGAGAGGTGGTCAATCGCTGCAAAGCATGCAGCTGCGGTCCACGGCCGCACTTGCACCAAGATTGACAGGAAATCCAAGGCCAGCTGCATAGGGAATTTATACAGCAGTCCGTTGATGAATTCACGGTGACTTTTGACCAAGTATCAGTTGCAGTCGGTGTCGACGTAAATCGGTGCATTAAGTACCTTGAATAAATGATCTGACATAGGACCCATGGGCCATTGCAGGTCCTCCGGCCAACGTTGTGAGAGGCTCAACGCGCCAGCGACACTACTGTATTTTTACGTTCAAATCGACAGAGGGTGTGACGCGTGACCCATTTTACCTATTTGACAATTCGACAGGGGCCGAAATTTTGCGTGACACCGCAAAAATTTCGACAAATTTCGACACTCAAACAGAAATTTTGTTTTTTTTTTACGCTTTTTGAGCAGTTTGAGGAACCGCGTGACCGCTTGGAGGTTCGATAGAGGCCCGAGTGACGCGTGACCTCGACAAAAATTCGACATCGACATGGGGGTGCGTGACGCGTGACTGTCGATTTGAACGAAAAAATACAGTACATCCACATTCAATTTGCCGCCACATAATCTGAACAGCTGCCTCCGCACTCTGAGGGTATTTGCCCGCCCTAGAATTCATCAGTCCGCTAGCGGCGTCCTGCACTAAACGGACTTACAGAGACAGATCAATCAGGTCGTTATACATGTCGGCGGTGAGGATCGGCAAGTTGCGTCGAATAGTTGCGAGTCGTTTCTGCATCGCCCGAGCCTCAAGATCGACTATGCGGTCCAGCCCCTTCAACGTCGCTTCTCCGAGGGCCAAGATGGCCCTCCCTGCGACGGTTCCTGGCCCCCATACCGTGCTTGGAACGGTGGAAACCGTGTACAGGCTTTCTTGGCTTGGAGAAGACGCCATCCATGCGCTATGGAGTAGGGCAGAGGAGAAGTATTGGCGCACCGCATACAGCACGTCAACAGCTTCCAGTGTGGGTTGTTCCGGCGCAGTATTTCCACGGATAAAATTAACTTGAGACTCCCTAACTTTGTTGCGTAGGATGCTAAAATTGCATGGTATATGCACATTTCACTGTCTTCCAATGCTTTTTCCGCAGGTAACCTCCTCCGTGTACTCCATGACCTTCGTCACCGTGATGCCCGACCCGCTGTAGCCTTTCAACCGAACGCCATTCAGCACACCCTATACAACCCGAATGAGTCTGTACGGTTAGTAGGTCAAAGCACTACGCACCGTCTGATGCGCTGTCGGAGAGCTGACATCGAATTTGACGGGCGCATTGAATGCGTGAGCGCTGAAAATATTGGCCGTGGGGCTGCGAAGGAACACCTTATAGTGGGTGGTTGATGTATCACCATCCGCTAGTGTCCACAGGGCCGCGATGTATAGAAACCCCTAGTTTAGAGGCCCATTTGATACATCACCTTAGGGTGCCCTTTTATTTTCCTAGCAGCCATCAGATCATCCATTTGCGTCGTCGCCATCGGGCAGCACAACGAGCAGAAATATCCGCATTTGGACAGCGACGATCAAATTGCTTCGACGTCGTCGGCGACGACGACCACAAAAAAATGAGACAAATACATTAAAATTGCTGGAAAGATTACAGTGTACATAGAACATATAGACGACGAAGGACCGAAAAGAAAGATCGCCAAATGCGAATAAGGCAGCGCACAGAACACATTTTGTTCGAAAAAGCAGTGGTGGCGCCGTTTCGGCTCCCGTGGGCCCTGGGCTCGTAACATAGCGGTGGATGATAGGGATGGTACGGAAGGAGGTGATACTGACCTTATAGGCACACTGGGCGCCACCGCACGCGCTGCGGCCGGTTGCACGCCGATGGAACGGTAGGTGTTCTCCGCTGTACTGCCGGGTACACGCGTCGCAGGCACTGTGCCACGACGGGCGACGGCGTACACGACACATACGGACCGACACCGGGGTCGGGGCGTAATCCCACACCGCGCACGTACTGCTGGCGCGGGACGGCGCTTCACGGGCCACACCGCGCGTTGCAGCCAGCGGACGTATAATGGGGTTGCGGACGAACTCGTCCACGACGCACGGGATACCAAACGTCGTCCGCGCGGTGGACCCAGCGCGGAATAAGCGGCGAGTGGATCCGCTGCCCGGGCAGCCGGATGCACCGCCACCTTCGACTAGGGGATAGGCCCTGTACGCGGCGCAGGCGGTGTCGGAGGTGCGGTGGGCGTGCGCGACAGGCCTAACACAGGCAAAACGGTATCGGGTAGCAGGCGCCCTTCGCCACCACCACTGTCCCGGCCATGTACTGCCGGTTCACACAGCGTATGGACGGGCGCAGGGGTCCGGGGAATTTTCGACGAACTCTAGCTGCGCGGGATCTAGATGCGGCGAGGGGAGCGGCGAGCGATTGCCCGAAAGCGGCCTGCCCATGGCATCGCGCAATTGGCGGTCGGTAGCGGCCCAACGGCAACGCTGCGCGTGCAGGGAAGCGTAAGTAGGACGATGGTGCATACAAGGCGCCACGATTGTTGATGTTGCTGTCTTGGAACCGCGGAAATTGGGTCGGGTGATCTTTGACGATATCCGGATAATAGCGCCGAAAAGATACAGAAAGACATCTAAGAGGGGCGCAAACACATAATAGAGCCAGGACAGTACAGTGGACGCACCGGACAAGTGATTTACCCTCTCTACGCAGCCTTCCAGCTCAAATTTTGTCCAGCGATTTTCGGGGCGAATTTCAGCGCTTAGGGCAATTTTGCACATCCTCAAGGAGGCTAGTCGAGTAAAATGACGTTTTTAAGTTCCAGGGAGGCAGTAGAGGCCAAGCTGGTGGGTCAGAGTGGCAAAAAGTCGAGTTTGAGGTGGAGGTTAAGCTATGGCGGTAGCGTAGGATCCGTCGGACGAAAAGAGTAGGAAAGCCAGAAGAGGGTGTCAGCAGAGGTAAGGATTGGGAATTTGCTGTTGGATTGAGTTGAGGCGCCCCAGGTAATGTATCTTCGACATTTTTGTGGTGATGGTATGAGACGAAAGAGTGAGTGTCACGCTTCGGTCACACCGTTCCGAACTTCCGGACACCGTTCCGAGCCTCCCGCTCTCGCATCAATCCGCGAGTTGAACCTCGTTTTACACTTCAGGGCGCTTTGGAAGGATTCTGAAGAGATATAAATGTCAGTGGACCCAGCCCCTGCTACTGCTGAGGGCAAACGACCATGCCACATTCTAGCACCTGCTTTGCTCGAATATTCGCTGTTAGAGTAAATGCATGTTTTACTTCTATGCAGCAGCGTTATAACGGATCGGAGACTACGGAACATTGGGTGGTTACTACCAGTACATCTATTTTCAAAGGCCTGTCCGGATTTCCTCTTTTGAAAGATGACTAAGCAAAAGTTCTAACCCAAAAGTGTGTGTCGATGACGGCTAATGACCTCCTCAAGCTCAGTTCCAGGTACTAGAGGTGGTCCGTGACGCTAACCGACCTCCCAAATGCCCAGGCTTTGCAGAACTTCGAAGTAGAGGAGGATTTAGAGAAAAAAGCGTTCGCGGAGAAACGAACCACAATCTCACCGTAAACGTACCCGACCTTTCTGCTCAAACCTATGTTCGAATTTCAAGTTATAGAAGTTTGGGTAAATTCTGCATGGGAAGGTTAATACACATTAATTATAGCCTCCTATCACCTCAGAATCCTCTGGAAGTCCCTGGATAACACAGAAAGTGAGTTGCTCGAAGCCACTAAAACCGCCGATATCACACATTTCGCGACATTCCGAGATCGAGCCCAAGCGCTGCAGGCTGAAACTTTGTCAGTATGTTCATACGACATTTTCGATGCATTAAAAAATACTTGCCGCGTTGGCGTCGAGATGTGGGACGAGCAAGATTGATAAAAGTTTTATGCCACATGAGTGTGGTTTTCAATGCTCGGTGTTTACCGTCTTACCTGCTGGCCTATTGTCTTCGGAATTTGTTCCCTACCATTTGGGTGAGTCCCAAGATGTAGCAAATAATTAGCTTAAGCCATACCTAAAGGTTGCGGTTCCGAACGAAATTTATTTTGCGTTAGAACCTCGGCGGCTCCTCGGGCCGAGTGAGCGCTTAGACCGGCGCTTAATTGATTTCTGCGAACTCAGTGCTGTTACTGTTCATGTTGCGGGCGGTCAATACACAATGTCGTGTGGAAGAATATCTTTGCCTCAACCGATGCTGGTACGCTCTCGCAACGGAATTCTTGAGGAAAACAAATTGTAATTTATACCGGGAATGGGTGATCTAGAGTACTGAGGTAATTTAAACAACCTGGAGGTGTTTCACGCGGAACAGGAAGTAAAACGGGAGGATGACGAAACATGTGACCAGCAGAAAGCTCTTCGTTCGGTGCGGGAGGGGCGGTGGCAGGGAGGAGGGGTATTGGAAGGGAAGGGGGTGGGTGATGAGCTGTGATCAATGGGGCGGGATTGAGGCGTGGAGCATGTAGGGAGGAGTGTAATAAAGAGGTATGGGGGGAAGGGAACAGGGAGAGGGGGCGCAACAGCGAGCGCGAAGCAAGGGGGGCCGGAGGGTGAAACAGGTTGGACCTGCTGGAGCCCGCAGAGGCCGTACAGCACGATATAAAGTGAGATTGAGGACATGTTAATATGGGTGACACGCACTCTTTCGATAGCATTCAATACCCGCGGCGGAATATTATTTTCTGGCGCGGTGCCGGCCTGGATCCGAGCTAGGATGCGAAGGGAAGGGCTAGAGAGCGCGGCGTTGCCTGGGCCGACACAGTATGGTCTTGCTGAAGGGGAGGAAGACCCGAACGCAAGCGCTGCGCGCTGCGCAAGCACGAAAACTGCAGAACCACGCAAATTTGAGATCCAGCGATTGGGCACCCTATGGAGCTGAATAACAGCGGGGGACGATGGGGACCACATATATTATGGTTCATTTGTCGTATGGGGCCCAGCCGAGAGCCAAAGGGAGCGCAAAGGGTGGAACAAAGGTGGGGAACGGGGACGACGACTGCGAGCCGTATAAGTACTTGTTAGGTTCCATCTTCGGGGTAGAGTGTAATAACACGTAGGAGGGGGTGCCAGTGAAAATTTAGAAGGATCGGCCCGCAGGAGAATTTTCAATCCATTTTGTAGCCCGCCAGGTAGCCGAACGCGCGACACCGACGCCACGTTGTCGAGGAGGATTCAGGCCCGGGGTGTTTCTATGGAGTGTGGATGGAACCCATAAGTACATCCCAGCAAAGCCAAGAAACCAAGGGAGCAACCAGCGGGCGGGGGCAGCCAACGAGCGGAGAGGAAGAGACGTGATGTGATGTGATCAAATCCTGACAAGAGTAAATGGATAACCCAATTTGGATGAGGCGGAGCGCCTTGATGCGTAAGCCATCAAGCGCGCCAAGGCGCGCCAACGGTGGGCGCGAATAATCGCGGGTGGACGGCACTGCGGCAAGTAAGAAACTGCGCTGATGTATCAGGCCCTTCGCTAAATTAGCGGTTTTGATACATCGCGCATCTCCGCTGATCAGCGGTCCTTTGATATAACAAAGTGCCGTCTACGCCTGGAAGGAACACTCCACGCTCGGCGATCGAGAAGGGCGTATAGCATATATTCTGCGCACTCTTGCATTCGTACTTGCAGTCAGCGCAAGATACTCACGACGGCTCGGAATTAAAGACAGACTGGTTGGACGGCGATGAAGATCATGGCAAGTTCATACAACCAGGAAATTGGGGCAAGGAGCCACCCGGCGCCTGTGCGCATCCCGGATGTCTTGACGAACCCCGGGGGGTGTGCGTGAACGCGATTCCGGGATTCTGTGTAGATATTTTAGGTGAGGATGTTGAGCTAGAGTGTCGAACTCACTGCGACCATAGCGGAAACCCCGCGATTACGCGAGCGGCGGCGTCCGAGTTGCAACCGATAAGGATAATGTGCGCTTTGCCCTGGGTGCATCGCGCAAACGCCTCAGCGATTGAGTGGCCGATACCAGACGTTCTGCCAGCAAAGCTGGCAACGGGGACATAGCTGGGAGAGTAGGATGCGTTGGACGGCTTCGCTGGAGAATAGCTGGGGGTGTTGGCTGGATGGACGGAGTGCGGAGGATTCATTCGAGGCCGCCTGGGATGGAAACAAATAAGAAAGCACAAGTCAGTAAAGTAAGGATCATCCATACCGAGTTTCGTGTTCTCTTTCTTTCCAGTCAGAGCGAGCGACCGAAAAAAGAAGCGTAGTGTGGCGAGTGCGGGTCTGAGGGTGATCATACCATGCAGACCAAGGATTGAGGGCCGACAGGAAGAGGTAAGGAGCGTGGGTTGGATACAGTACAATAGAGCGCTGTACGAACTTGTAGACCTCACCGTGGGTGGGTTAAGTGCGAAGAGTCCATTGACATTCAAGATGCCGGCGCTACTTGATGTCGTCAAGCTCGTTGGTTAGATTGAGTACTCAGCAGACAGTCTATCTTCAAAATGTTCGTCCGAGGTACAGAACAGTTCGAACAAATGACTTGGAGACTTGGATTGAAGCTGACGTCGCGAGAGAATATACGCCCGAAGGCTAGATTATTGGATAGCCAAAGAGAAACGGAGACGGAAACACCGAGCTAGTACTGGTGTACTATATCGTATTCAAATTCCTGTACCAGCGATGCGCGGAGTGTGTGCAACTCGAACTCCGCAGATAAGGATATCGCATCCATCGCAGGAGATATGAAGGCCGGAATAAGAGGCTTTGGTGAATCATGGAGGCCTAAGGCGTGTGGACCGGTTGAATACAGGGAAAGGCCGAAGTGGGAGGAAGAAGGCCGGTGTTCGGCTTGTGTTCGGCGGAGAAATCTTTGACGTGTAGGGCTGTGCTTTTGCCAAACAATACAAATCCAACATTTTTTTGCTGTTAGTTGATCCCCAGTGAGAAGTCCGTTGAACTGCGTCGAACTACAACGAAGGATATTGAAGGCCTTCGATATTCTTCAAAAAGCTGGAAATAGTTCAATTTCATTCAATTTTTTTCTAACCCCATCGAGACCGAGCGAACTGGAACGAGAGAACATCGAATTGTAATGAAGTCCATTGAAACATATCTAACCGCGTCATCCCACCTGCCCACCGCCCTCTTCCCCGCCTGCTCACCACCCTCGCGCTGCGTTGCGCACTCCTATAGTTCTTCACGTCGTTCCGGACTGTGCACTCGGTCAGTATGATGCGGTGAATGTGGTAATCGGGTCAAACCAATTCATCGAAAGACGCATCTTGCAGCACTGCAAGGACGTCAGAACATGGAAGGCGACAGGAATTAAGGAGGCATACAGGGTAAGACCGGCTCAAAACAACAAAGTAAGCTCTTGCGCCGAAGTACGGATTGGAATCTGAAGCTCTGAAGTGTATTAGACTCCAAATAAGGCAGCACGAAAGTCAGCTCACCGAACTCTATGTCGGTGGATTCTTCTTGCTTGTTTTCTGCTGTTTCGCGGTCGTCTTCTTGGTGGCGGGGTCCTTCGCGGGTGTCTTCGCCAACGATTCCTTCTTCCAGTGCTAGAATTTGGGGGCACAGTTAGGCTATACCAACGCGGGCAGGAACACACGACATACCTCTTTTTCGGTGCCCGGCAGTGCATTAAATAATGCGGTCAGCTCTGCGGACGTCACCGCGTCGTGCGTGAGCCTGTAACTGATATGGAACAGATTACTATACACGGGCGTCAATTATATGTCAAAAGACACCTTCAAACCACGTACCGCGCGGTGGTGGATTCACTCGGCTTCACTTTGGCGCTTGCCGCAGCTTTGGCGTTGGTGCTTGTTGCCGCGGCGGTAGCGGCGGTATTCGAAGCCTGTGTAACGGCTGCTGCTCGTCCAGGGGGCGCCACCGGTGGGCCAAAGACACGAGTCCTAAATTAATCAGTCAGAAGAACAGTCGGAAGGGCCGAGGAGGCGGAATCTACAAAGCGTCCGCGGCCTTCAAACAATGTGAGCGTGTGCTGGAGAGCCATGAAGCAGATAAAAACGTACTGGGGCAGTGGCGGAGGCGGACGGGGGCTTGTTTGGGTGGGTTTCTGCGCCTGCGGGCCGAGCTTGCACGTCCGAGGAGGCGGGTGTCTCGGGGTTGGTCAATGCAGCTGGCCGAGGATCGACTGGGGGAATGACGGCGGCGGGATTGGATGGTGGTACTGGAGCCGCTATATTTGAGGATGCGGCAGGGGTTGGGGGCTTCGGGACGGCGGGCCTCTGTTTTTTCGATGGCGGCGGTGCGGAGTGCGAATTCGGCGGACTTTTGCGCTTTCTTGATTTGGGAACTGCATCTTCTTCGTCTTCTGAGTTAGATGACGACTCGGAATCGGGGTTGGAGGCCTTCAAATTGGATTCCGAGTCGGAATCGGAGTCGGAGGCGGAGTCGGAGGATTTCGCTGCGTCGGCCTTGCGCCGACAATAGGATTTATACCACCAGCTGTAGTTTGTGCTGGCAAGGAGGTCGATCTTCCAGGTTCCGAGGCAAAGGCGTAGCTCGGGGTATTTTAGGGCAAGAGTGGTGCAGATGTACGTATGAACGTGCGCCGTCGCAGTCTTGTACGTCTTGGGGAGCAGGTTAGCGCCTCCGACTTCCTCGAGACACGAGTACAGCGTGTCTCTCATCTCCTTCGCGCGACTGCCTGAAACGGATTGACCGTTTTCGTCTTCTATGTACTGCAAGGAGCAATTGATATCTTCGGAGAGGCGCTTGCTTCCGCGAGGGCGGGCTTTGTTGTTCAGCGTCGTAACTTCTTTGTTTTCATCCTGCCATTTTTTGAAATCGGTACGAGTCCAGAATTGAACGTTTGGGACGTCATCGTGCTTGGTGGGAGGGGGGAGTCCGAGAGGGATAGGAAGGCGAGACGAGGGAGCAGATGAGGAAGGGATGGCGGAGGAAGTGGTGGCGCCCTGTGCTACCGCGGCAAGAAGTTTGTCGTGCAAAGAACTACAATGGAAGATTATTAACAAATACGAGGAAATAAGCGACAAAGACTTGCGAGAGAGCCGTCATCTGCCCTTTCAGGAAGTCGTGGTCGCGTAGAAGAGTTATATAAGTAACATTGCCCGAGGCTATTAGTTGTTGGTGAGTTGCTTGACCGAGCAATGCGAGGGGCGATGGCTGTAAAAGCAGTATCGAATGTCGTATTTGGAGAATGAAATACAGAAAAACGTACGGAGAAGTCCAAGCGTGGAGAATAATCTGTGTACGACCCGCTCGCCGATCCAGATCCTTGGCGCTACACGCGTATGCGCGTATGTCAGTCTCTCACCATCTGAGAGAGACAAACACGTACTTGGTGTCGTTCATGCTGGTCAGGGGACCACTGTGAGCCTCCAATATGGTGTCCTGAACGAACTCCCTGGGAATATCGATCCAAGTCGCGTGAGTCTTCTCGACTGTTAGGCCAAGTCAGACCATTGAATTGGGAGCCGTCTGGGCGAGTCTGGTGCGAGGAGGAGGTGCCGGGGTCTATTCCAAACGAGTTAGAACCGCCGAAAAGGTCCATATTGTCTGTTGTGGACAGCAGAGAACCAGATGGTGGTGGTACGGACCAGAAAAGCGCGTGTGTCACATCGTGACGTCACGCGCGTCTAAATGCATGGTACCGTTTGGTGGCGGCGCTTTGCATTCAGAGCGGAAAATACATGGAATAAATCACTAGTCTATCTCCTCCATGTCGTCCTCGGCACCCCCCATCGCGTCAAGCTCGAGCCCCATTTTTTCCACCACAAAAAGCTCCCCAACGTCGTCGAGGGGAACCATTCCGACAACTGAAAGGATTCGCTTGACACGGATAACCTTCAGTGCGTCGAGCCCACGGTAAGTACATAACCAAACAGTGTTTTCGGAGTCCTCCAGGAGCTCTGCATCAGGGTCAGAGTAGACAGATATAAGGGCGTAGGTGTCTCGAAGGCCCTTAATGTCGGCCTGGAAAAAGAATTGGACTTCCGCATAATTTATTTCGTTCTGCTTCGAAACAAACTAGGACGATATCAGCCAGACCTCTCGCAATAACAGAAAGATTGCCTTACCTTGACATTCCGAGACATACGAACTTTGTTGATTGGTTTGCGCCCCTCTTGCCACTTCGACCGTGCATTCTGGCCGTTGGGGAGACGAAGGCGTTGCCAGCGATAAACCCTAGGAAGCCAATTTACCTCTGCAATATCGCCCTCCTGCTCCTCCATCCAGGCTCTAATTGTTTGCCCCTGCGGTCCATCAATTGTGCGCATGAACTCATCCCGGCCACGCAATAAAACAAAGCCTCCTCCGAGGTCGATGGCGCCCTGCGGAATCCTACTGGGCTCCGGAGCTATCTCTGGTGCCATCACCTTGAGCGCATTGACTTGACAACGCCGAACACCGCGTTGAGAGAGGTTGGCGTAGGGATTGGACGGTTGCTTGATCTCCTCGCCTAAATTCCCGATGGTTCTTTCCATCGTGAACTGGGTGAAAAATGCGCCGGGCCCGAGGCGAAGAACTTCAGGACAAGCATGGGGCAGCGCATGGAGGCTTTGCCGACAGAAGTGGAGTCGGGAAGACTTTCTCTGGTAGTACAAGTCCTCAAAACCGTCGACAAAGTCGATTAGGAGTCGGTGGGCCTCAATGAGCTGGGGCTCTGTGATGTGTCGCTGGTCGATTAGGCGAACACCGCGGACCAGTTTACAGTAGTTCTTCCAATAGGGTCGTGGAAGAACCTTGCGCAAAAGTGCGGGACCAAGACCGAAGATCCAGGTGATGAATTCCTGTGCCTTGTACCCGCTGGAAATCTTTTCGGCGGGGTTGCGAGGCGGACGGTCGAACGACCCGGGGAGGTAAGGTGTAGCATCGGCGACAGCCTTGCCATGCTTCTTCCAGACTTCGCCCTTCAACACCGCCCAGTCCCAACTGTCCACAGAGTCGTCCGCGTCACAAGGGAATAGACCGCGCCAGAGCAGCTGCAATAGCTCCGTGATATTGAGACCGAGTAAGTGCATCAAATCTGCACCGAAAGCCCGTGGGAGACTAAGCATGTGGTCGGGGGACAGGCCACTGAAGATGCTTGGCTTCACGATGCCTGTAAATTTTGTCAATATTATTGCCGAAAGGAAAATAGCTAGCGATATATTACCTGTCGTCTTGCGATTCGCGCTATGGTCTGCTTGGTTTTTCGAAGATAACAGCAAGTCGAGATTCTTCTTGTACTCCTTGACAAGGCCGCCTGGGAGGTGCGAGATATCAACGTCGTCATGGTCGCAGCCTTCTACCTTGTAGTCGTCGGGCTTGTGGTGAGCAGGATAATATGTAGGTGCTCCCTCCTTCCGGCGGCCTTGGACGGGACAATACAGACGACACCCGTACGCTCCAGAATGGCCACACAACCCATTAACAAACGACAAACCCGGCCCATCTGCATTGATCAGATGAAGCCAGATGTTGGAGACAAATCTCCGCTTCTCGCGGGCATCCCAAATGACCAATCCCTCCCTCTGGAGCGCGGCGAGGTGATAGAGGCCGGGGAAGAGATAGGAATCAATATTCTTGGGTTTGTGTGGCCCGGGAATAAATCCACCGGGTATGACAAATTTCTCCTTGTAGCGTCCATCGGGAGAGCGGTCACAGATAACCCAGATATAGATCCAGCAGTCCGACTGCTTATGCGCGTACAACTGAGCGCCATCGATGGACCACATAAGGACCATGTCGTCCTCCCTGATTTTCCCCGAGCGAACGGCGTCAAGATAATCTTTGCCGCAGTAGAGATCGTCCCAGACGTCGGGCGTATCTCTGTTTCGATCCGCCAAATCCTTCAAAATTTCTCGTGTTCGTCTCATACGATAGCGCATCGAATCCGCTCCTTCCTCCGACGCCCACATTGCTTGGAGCTGCGGACCGATTGGGATGGTATGAAACTGCTGGCGGGGTACCATAGTGGTGGGATCGTAGCGCGGCTCGTTGCACTTGGAGTTGGGGCAAATTTCCAAGTCCTCGTAGGGACCCGTGAATGCGACACACGAGTTGATGCACATATCGTGCACGATGGACGTCACACCGGTCATCTCTGCGAGACGCCGCTTGATTTGGTCGTAAGAAAGCATCTCGCTCTCTGGAAAGCAACGTAAGATATTGGCGCGAGATTCCTCGTAGACCTGCTCTGACGCGTTGGTTGTGGAAAGGAACTGATCGAGGGAGAGGCGGAGAAAGCGGTCGCTTATGTCGAGGAGGTGTTGGGGAGGATTACGGAGGCGATGGATCGCTTCTGCGTCAAGACCGCTCGTTTCAAGAGTTGCCGCTCGCAAGCGCACAATAAACTCCTTGGCGGTTTGAAGCTCCTCGACCTTGAGCTCGCGGTCGAGGGGATCGGCGTCCTCGACCTGCTCTTCAGCACGTTGGGGTGGTGCATCTTCACCTGCTGCAGCCGGTGGTACGTTCGTGTCATCTAAACTCCCGGGGTCCGGACGCAAATTGTCGTCCTGTGGGGCATTTAGGGATATAACGAGGTGCACCAGAGATAAGTCTTACATCCATATCACTATCTTCTTGGCCACCACCCAATTCATCTGGATTTCGAGGTTCTTCCGGCTGTAAATTGCGTGTAGGAGACTGCAAAGGTGGAGTTTGTTCGAAACGAGGAGGAGTCTGGGGGACAGCTTCATCCTCATTGTCTGACACAGTCGGGGATCGGGAGATGGCCCTCTTCCTCTTCTTTATCTCTTTCTCCTTCTGTTTCTCTTTCTTTCGCTTTTTACGACGCTTCTTCTCGGCATTCGCTGATCCCTCCACAAATTCTTGGTTACTTTGCGACATCAGAGCTTTGCGGCGTTTGTCTCGATGGGAGTAATATGTAGAGGAAGTCACAGCAGTGCGTTGCCCGCCGCAGTATCTCTCGCAGTCGCAATAATATTGTTTACCGTCTCCATCGGTGTTTGTCGGGTCCATCGCAAGTCACGTCGAGAAACGGGAGGTTTGTAATTTTGTGTGGAGTTTACATGGCAAGGAATGGGATATGGAAGCGCTAGCAATCGCGCAAGAGGCCAGAAGGGCGGGAGTGCGACAAGAGTGCGATGGTGGTATGGTGATAGAAGCGGTCGCGGCGCGGGCTTGATACACTGGACTTGCGTTGTTAGATCAATTCTCTCAGAGGCGTGGAGGACGGAGACCCACAAAATGCAAGCGATTGGGATGAAAGAGAGAGAAAAGACGCGTCAGAATGGCTTGGCACGGCCTGCCACGCTTTGATCTATCGGTCATTCGATCCGATTCAATTTTGATTCGCTGGGGTTAGATCTGTTCCATTTCCTTCGTTGTCCCTCGATATCGTTAAACGGACTTCTCACTGGGACGTTGATCAGCGCCATCATCACCAGCAGCGTCGTCGACCCCGCCGCCGCGTACAACAACTTTGGAAACCGGACAAGCATGAGCACACAGCGCCACTCCTTGGTGTCTCCGTACCAGCACGACCGCACCAGCACGGCCCGCACGTCTCCGCAACCGCAACCGCAACCCATCCCCGCCAGCTCGCCCTCACCGTCCACCGCCGACTGACAAGACCGCGGGAGCAGCGCCGTGTCCACCCCGCTTGTCGGCCCGCGGCGTGCCTCGCCGCCGCCACCCCCACCCGGGCCGCCGACGCAGCAGCACGAGCAGCAGCAACACGCCCCGCCGGCGCACTACGCGTACGACATGCAGCCCCGGCGCGTACATGTACGCCCCGCTCCCGCCCGGCCCGATCCCCCCGCAGTACGCGCCCCACCCGCACCGGACCAGCATCGGTACGACCCCCACGCGCCGCACCAGCCGTACCCGCCGCCCTACCCCGCGTACGTTCCCTACCCGCTCCCTGGAGGGGGAGTGGCGGTGATGCACACGACGGCGCGGCAACGAAGCTGAGCGACCACGTAAGGAGACGGTGCTTCAACCTGCACGACCGAGACGAGTACATGGCGGAAGAGTAATCTGAGTCCGGGGAAGGTGGTGCGTCGCGTTTCCTCCTCCACTACTTGCACTTTCCCGCCGCGATCGTGAATATGGATGCTAACACATTTGCCGCAGATGCGGACTATTCCAGCGCACGCACTCGCGCCCGCGCCCCGAGCAGTTCCCCCACAAGTGCGGCCTGTTGGTGGCGTCGATTTTGCCTGCAGGTCAAGGGGTTAGTCGTCTTTCTCGATTTTATTTGCTTCCTCCTGTTCTTCGAGCGCCGACTTCCGCGGCCGCGTCTTCTGGCGCGTTGGGGCCTTACCGCGGCCGCCTCTCTCTACACGTCCCTTTCCCCGTTCTGCGCCTGCGCTTGCGCCTTCGTCTCCGGTGTTCTTCCTTCCTCCTTCTGCCTTCGTTGCGCGCCTGTGAGTCCTTCGCGGGATTCTTCCTCCTTCTCGCGCTGACGTCGTCCTCCTCCTCCCTCCCGTTATTGAGGGAGGACGAGGTCGCTTTTCCCGTTTTTTTCTTCTTTGCGGACCTTCCTTTTCGGGACTGGCCGCTTTGGGACGGATGCACGCGCCTGCAGCTGGCGGCGTATGCCTATACTAGCCGCCGGCGGCGTGTACAATGGTGGCGTGTACGCTGCAGCGAGCGGCGCATGATCTTGCGGGTGCTTGTGTTTGTCGCTGGGTGCTCGTGGGCGCGGGTGCTTGTAGGGCTTGTGTGCTTGTAGCTTGTAGGCGCAGGCGCCGCGGGATGCATTCGTTTCATTCCATTCTACCCACGCGCAGGCGGGTTTCGTATCACATTCGCGTCAGGTGCAGCGCTGACGCTGGCGCGCTCGAATTATTCATTCGAGCCGTGCGCATGCCCACTCCCGACGTCCCACCGTCCTTTCCTCCTCTTCATTTTCGTCTCGCCGCGCTCTCTCTCGCTGCCTCATCTCCCTCCTTTCTCGAAGCGTTCTTCTCCCTCCTTCCTTCATGTGTACACCGCACACACGTCGCAGCCGCAGCGCAGGAGATGTATGCATACGGCGCAGGCGGGGCGGGATGCGGACGCGGCGCACGGGACGCACGCCCGCACCTGCAGGGACGACGTGGCGCGCTACGTACACGCACGCCGCAGCCGTGTGGACGGGGACGACGCGCGTGGGCGGCGCACGTGCGGACAGGGCGGGGATGTACACCGTGCCGCGCGGACGGGGACGGGGACGACACCGCTGCGTCCGCTCGTGGGCCTTGTGATTCGCGCCGTTGAGGGCGCGTTTTTTTTTCGCGCGCACCTTCTTTGTCTCGTCTTGCCTCTTTTGGAACGTACACCGCACGCGGCGCAGATGGAGCGCGTGGGTGGGGCGGGGCGCGGGGGCTTCTGTGCCCTGTCTGCCGTTGGGCACTGCGGCCGGCGCCGCGAGTAGCTTAGGGGCGCGATGCTGTGCTTATGTGCCGGATGCTGTCGGCTTGGGCGCTGCGGTGTGGGCAACTTGTGCTTGGGCGCTGGCGGCATAATGCATTATTCAATTCGAGACAAGATGTTGTTTTAATGTTCCACCAACAATTTACATGCATTTGGGCAATAAGTATCTACCGTTTGGGAGACCAAATCCTCGAATGGCCTACTACACCACGCCCTGAAGTATTCATTCCTTCTTTCTTGATACCATGATTTATCTCGATATATCCATGTCCCAAGTTCACAATGGGACCCTCCCCAGGCCCTCCAAGACCACCCCGTCTATGAGATTGCCCCCCAGCACCTCCGATGCCGCCTAGGTAAAGTAAAAAATAAATACCAATGTGGATGTTGATGTGCTAATCAATTCGAATTCCCCACCATGGATATTAGGTTGCGGTGGTCGTAAGATGGCCACACACATCTTTGTATGATGCACATCACTATCAGCGAGTTTCAAAGCTTACAACGGAGAGAGAACTGACCAAAGAAACTAAGAGGAGGATATAAACCGTGGAGGGGATCTCAAGCATGTGTTCCGGCGGTACGAACTGGGACTGAAAGACAAGGCTCAGAGGAAAGATTGACGTGCTTTAACTTACACACAATGCCGTGCAATGCTGTAAGTAGTTTGGCCGCATTGTTCGCGTGCACAGCACTTGCAACTTATTTTAATGGCGGCAGCACATGCGCCGGCATTGATTAAATCCGTCGCACACACCAGCGCGTCGAAATTCGATAAACAGCAGGCCAGAGCTCGGCCCAGCCCGCATACCCATGCGCCCTCGCCGCGCCGAGCGGGCAGCGGCGCTTCCCGTACGAGCACGACCCCCGCGCCTCCTCGTCCCATCGCCGCCACCCTCCACCGCTCCAGTTCTCTCGCGCACTCGCGTCCGCGTCCGGAGCAGTTCCCCGTAAGCGTGGTCTGCTCGCCGCGTCCACGTTGCGCGTGGGTGAAGAGGTGCGGCATGTTTCTTGCCTCTTGTGTTCGTGTTTTCCATTTCTTGTCTACCTTGCCCGTGTAACTTACGCTTGGGTGGTGGCGGTGTGGGCCTGGGATGAGGATATCACGGCTACAGCTGGTAAGCACCAGACTACCTTTAAATTTGAGACTGAGTTGGACCACTGAAACTTGTGACGCCGAAAGATGGGTAATTTTATTTTATTTCTCGTGATTGTATTCCCACTCGGGCCTCAAGAAGCCGTACAGGGATCCTACAGGGATCGGTATTGAGTTATCGAGGACAAGATATGTAAGTCGTACAGAGTGATAGGTATCATCAACGGTCGGCGAAGAAACACAGCAGACGTAGTTACAGACCACATTGCGGACGATTCGGATTTGAGAGTCGGCGCGTAAAGTCGGATTGTAGCGAGGCGGAGAGGATTCGGCTAGCGCCGAAG
This sequence comes from Mycena metata, assembly GCA_029378385.1. Taxonomy (NCBI): domain Eukaryota; kingdom Fungi; phylum Basidiomycota; class Agaricomycetes; order Agaricales; family Mycenaceae; genus Mycena; species Mycena metata. The sequence goes on from JARKIB010000517.1 coordinate 24,795, forward strand.
TCGATGTCTAAGTCTGTGGCGCTCAACGGCGCGACGTACTGCTGGGGTGAGCGCACCAATGGAAGTTATAACCTATGCGCGCCGCAGCTGCAGCTGCCGACATCGACGTTGCCAATACGGTGAGAAAGGGGAACGTGCGCGGGTGTGGGTCGAATCCAATGCACCCCACTGAGCCGCCACCATCGAGGCATGCCCGCAAACGGGCCTGGATGCAGACATGATGGCTGGAGCATACAACATTTAATTACTCGGCATCCACCCACAAACTGCCCGCACCCACGCGTTCCCAGTCACACAGCGCACACGCCGCCAGCCACGCCGCCGCCAGCTGCAGCGTGGGTCCGTCCCAAAAAGGCAACGCCTGAAAAGGAAGGTGCGCGAGGAGGAAAAAAAGAGGTTCTCGTCCCTCGAGGAAGGAGAGGAGGCCACAGTATGAATGGGGCAAACGCACGCAACGGACACGGAACGGGCGAGGAGGGAAGAAGGCGCAGGCGCACGACGACAAAAAGGAAAGGAATGCACAAGAAAATGCGTACAAAGAACGCGCTCTAAAAGCGGGAGGAAAAATAACAACAAAAAAAGAAACAAAATATAAGAAACACGACGTACCCCTTGACCCGCACGCAAAGTGGACGCGGCGAGCGGGCCGCGCTTGGGGCTCGCATAAACCGCACTGCAAAAACCGTCAGTATTGACACCTCCGAAACATCAGGCGGGAAAGTGGAAGGGGACGAAAGAGATAAAGACGTGACGCACCAGGATTCAGATTACTCCTCCGCTACGTGCTCGTCTCCGTCGTAAAGCAATGAAAGCACCGTCTCCGGACGCGGTCCCGTACTGGGCGGAATGGGACCGGGCGCGGCGTAACTGTATGCGCCGGGCTGGTAACGCTGCATTGCCGTACGCGTACATCAGACTTTCTACAGATTTCTTGAGTTCACTTGAATGTCCTTGATCTTGCTTGAATTGGGCCAACAAGTGCGCAAGCTACAAGCAATCAAGCCAGGTTCGAATCCCTCACAAGGAAAAAAAAAGTTTTTTCTGTGAAGTGCACCGTTGTTTTGACGCAAATTGGAACAATATTTTTTGCCAAAAATATTGGGTTCAGGCGAAAAAGCACATTCAAGGGCATTCCAGTGCCAAGAAATCTGTGAAAAGGCTGATGTAGTGCGGCGGCAGGCCCTGTTGCTTGTATTGGTTGGGACTGCGTGGGCTGGGTGGAGGCGATACACCGTGGATATGACGATGCAGTCAGGAGCCATTGATGAACTGGCGCCAAGGAGAGTGGCGGGGACGAATCGAAGCCTCCGTAGTTCGGCGGAGTTGCCCCGCCAATCGCCCGGGGAGATGTTTCATGGGAGAGGGCACAGTTGACAGCCATCTCGATGATCGGTCTTACGCGGCTTTGTTCGGCTTCAATTCAAGTTCGTCCAAACAAGAACTACAGAAAAGCACGCCATCGTGTAGGCGAGGTACTCCATTTCCAACAAGAGCACCTCGATTCAGTCGGGTTCAGTCATTATCTGCGGTCCCCGCTCAACTTTGTTCTGGAGTATCTTTAGCTCAATCTCCATCTTCGCTGTCCAACAGTGCGAGCTTGCTGTCATTGGAAGTTCCTTAAGGACCCGAGACCACGAGACACCCCTATGTCCTTGCTCTAAGCACCGCAGCTAATACCCTCTAGCTCATCAACACTGAGCTACGAAACAAAGAAACTCTACAGTTCGAGCGGTTGGAACATTCAGGAAGCCCCCAGAAAGCCCCGCTCTGAAAGCGCGCTGTCAGCTGGCTGTCATCGCCGAAGCAACGCGGGTAACCATTTCCCCGAACCTGCCGTCACAGCCTTGTGCCGAATTTGAAGTGCAATGTGCTCTGTGCGTGCTTCTTCGATCTCCCCTCCGATCCTTGTCTTTCAGTGCTTAGTTCTCTCCCTTTGACCTTTAACTGTACCGCAGGAATCTATCCTCCTCATGCTTTATATCCTTGTCTTGCTTATTTTGGTCAGTTTTGTTTCCCATGTGAGCTTTAGCACTGGCCGACCTTGTATATAATCAGGCTTATGCTGTCTTACGACCACCCCAACCACCCCAACCTAATATCCATGGTGCGAGAGTTGATTAGGATACTAACATCAGTATTTATTTTACCCAGGAGGCAGCGGGGGTGATGGGGGGCAGGCAGATAAACAGGGTGGTCCTGGAGGTACCGGGGAGGGTCCCATTGTGAATTTTGGAGCTGCAATCATTGTAAGAAATCACGGCAAGAAAGAAGAAGGGATGGATGCTTCACGCCTGGCCTTCCTTGACTGGTTTTCACCCATCAACTTCTTTCAACGGCACGCAGATATTTCACGGCTGCGGCAGAAGGACACTGGTGGATGGCTGCTTGCAGAAAATGTTTTTAAACAATGGAAATCTCAGTTCGGGCGGGCACTGTGGTGCCTTGGAATGCGTATGTAATTATTCCACCTCATATTCTTCCTAAACTAACCAGGCTGAAATTTACAGCTGGTGCTGGGAAAACCGTCCTTGCGTTCGCTTATCTTTTATATTGAGTGGTTACTATACTAATGATGGCATGCTAGATCAAAGGTTGTGGATTTTCTCAATGCTGAATGCCAAAACAACAGGGATATTGGTGTGGCTTGCATTTATTTGAACTACAAGGAAGCCAAGGATCAAACACTATCCAAGCTTCTCGCAGGTCTCTGGAGACAACTTGTATTCAACAGGGACATTCCCTCTGAAACAATCAAGTTATACCAGAAGCACACAGAAAAGGGCACTGCACCATCAGAGGAAGAGGTTGCCAGTGTACTCAGCTCTATCCTCGAGGAGTTTTCAAAAGTCTTTATCATTGTCGATGCTATGGATGAATATCCTGAGGATTCACGGCAACCTCTACTTCAACATCTAAAAGCAATGGGCAGCAAAGTGAACTTGATGATCACTTCACGGCAGAATATTTCTCCACAGGCCTTCTCCTTTGGAAGTTTGGAAACTCTGGATATTAAAGCCACAAAAGAAGATCTTCAACATTATATTGATGCACATATTGCTTCATCACCACGACTGTGCATACATGTTAAAGAACTACCTGAGTTACAACAGGAAATCCACACGAAAATTATTGGTGCTGCAGATGGGATGTAAGTACCATTAAGTTGTATCAGAAAACAACTGAAATAAGCTCTAACCAGGTTCCTCCTTGCCAAGCTTCATGTGGAGTCCATTAGCACAAAGAACACAATCAAGGCTGTCCAAGATACTTTGGAGGAACTGCCAAACAATCTCCCTGACAGTTATAATATTGCAATGCAGCGAATTGATGACCAGAACAAAGATGACAGGAAGACAGCTCGCTCAACCATTACATGGGTTGCCAATGCAAAGCGGCCATTAACAGTTGAAGACTTGCGAGTGGCTCTTGCCGTTGAACCAGGCACTCAACAGCTTAACAGCAAGAATCTTACAAGCATAGAGATTATTCTCTCTGTTTGTGCTGGGCTGGTCATTGTGGATGAGCAGCTCTCTGTGGTACGGCTTGTGCACTACACTACACAGGAATATCTGGATAGCATTCAGGCCCAAGAATTTCCGGATGCACAACTGGAGATAGTAACCACTCTGCTGACGTTCCTTACCTTTGATGGACATCCAAGTTCATCCTGGAAGGCAGAGAATTTACCCCCTCTGGTTATGTATGCACAATATTGCCTTGCACATGCTGCCGGACAGCCTGAAGTTCAACTCAGAGAAATTCTTCTCAAGTTTCTTAATCAGGCTTTCCAATGGATAAGGATAAGGGACCACAAACGGGGGATGCAGCCAGTTTGGGATTCTATGCCATGGAATTATTCAGATCTGCCAGTACAACCTTCTGCATTGTGGGTTGCAGCTGCTGTAAACCTTGTGGAAATTACAAAGTTTCTTCTGATGGAGGTGGCACCTTTGCACCAGTATTCATTGAGCCCAGGGATCATTGTAGCATCCCACTGTGGCTATAAAAAGATTGTCTGCCTCCTTCTTGAAAACGGTGCTGATGTCAATGCATCAGGGATGGAATATGGGAGCTCTTTGCAAGCTGCTGCTTCAACAGGCCACACTGAGATTGTCAGCCTGCTTCTTGACAAGGGTGCCAATGTCAATGCAATGGGGGGGCACTATGGAAGCTCATTGCAGGCTGCTGCTGCTGGAGGCCACACCAAGATTGTCAGCCTGCTTCTTGACAAGGGTGCTGATGTCAATACAAGCAGGGGGCGCTATGGAAGCCCATTGCAGGCTGCTGCTGCTGGAGGCCACACCAACATTGTCAGCCTGCTTCTTGACAAGGGTGCTGATGTCAATGCAATGGGGGGGCACTATGGAAGCTCATTGCAGGCTGCTGCTGCTGCAGGCCACACCGAGATTGTCAGCCTGCTTCTTGACAAGGGTGCCAATGTCAATACAAGCGGGGGAGACTATGGAAGCTCATTGCAGGCTGCTGCTGCTGCAGGCCACACCGAGATTGTCAGCCTGCTTCTTGACAAGGGTGCCAATGTCAATACAAGCGGGGGAGACTATAGAAGCTCATTGCAGGCTGCTGCTGCTGCAGGCCACACCGAGATTGTCAGCCTGCTTCTTGACAAGGGTGCCAATATCAATGCAATGGGGGGGCACTATGGAAGCCCATTGCAGTCTGCTGCTGCTGCAGGCCACACCGAGATTGTCAGCCTGCTTCTTGACAAGGGTGCCGATGTCAATGCAATGGGGGGGCACTATGGAAGCTCATTGCAGGCTGCTGCTGGAGGCCACACCAAGATTGTCAACCTGCTTCTTGACAAGGGTGCCAATGTCAATACAACAGGAGGTTATTATGGGAGTTCATTGCAGGCTGCTGCTGCTCAAGGCCACACCGAAATTGTGCACATTCTTCTTGAAAAGGGTGCCAATGTCAATACAAGCGGGGGAGACTATGGAAGCTCATTGCAGGCTGCTGCTGCTGGAGGCTACACTGAGATTGTCAGCCTGCTTCTTGACAAGGGTGCCGATGTCAATGCCACAGGGGGGGTCTATGGAAGCTCATTGCAGGCTGCTGCTGCTAAAGGCCACACTGAGATTGTTGGCCTGCTTCTTGACAAGAGTGCCAATATCAATGCAACAGGAGGACATTATGGGAGTTCATTGCAGGCTGCTGCTGCTCAAGGCCACACCAACATTGTCAGTCTGCTTCTTGACAAGGGTGCTGATGTCAATGCAACAGGGGGATACTATGGAAGCTCCTTGCAAGCTGCTGCTGCTGCAGGCCACACCGAAATTGTCAGCCTGCTTCTTGACAAAGGTGCCAATGACAATGCAACAGGGGAAGTCGATGGAAGCTCATTGCGGGCTGCTGCTGCTGGAGGCTACACTGAGATTGTCAGCCTGCTTCTTGACAAGGGTGCCGATGTCAATGCCACAGGGGGGGTCTATGGAAGCTCATTGCAGGCTGCTGCTGCTGAAGGCCACACTGAGATTGTTGGCCTGCTTCTTGACAAGAGTGCCAATATCAATGCAACAGGAGGACATTATGGGAGTTCATTGCAGGCTGCTGCTGCTCAAGGCCACACCAACATTGTCAGCCTGCTTCTTGACAAGGGTGCTGATGTCAATGCAACAGGGGGATACTATGGAAGCTCCTTGCAAGCTGCTGCTGCTGCAGGCCACACCGAGATTGTCAGCCTGCTTCTTGACAAAGGTGCCAATATCAATACAAGCGGGGGAGACTATGGAAGCTCCTTGCAGGCTGCTGCTGCTGCTGGAGGCCGCACTGAGATTGTCAGCCTGCTTCTTGACAAAGGTGCCAATATCAATACAAGCGGGGGGCACTATGGGAGCTCCTTGCAGGCTGCTGCTGCTGGAGGCCACACCGGGATTGTCAGCCTGCTTCTTGACAAGGGTGCCAATATCAATACAAGCAGGGGATTCCATGGGAGCTCATTGCAGGCTGCTGCTGCTGGAGGTCACACCAACATTGTCAGCCGGCTTCTTGACAAGGGTGCTGATATCAATACAAGTGGGGGATTCCATGGGAGCTCATTGCAGGCTGCTGCTGCTGGAGGTGACACCAACATTGTCAGCCGGCTTCTTGACAAGGGTGCTGATATCAATACAAGCGGGGGATTCCATGGGAGCTCATTGCAGGCTGCTGCTGCTGGAGGCCACACCAACATTGTCAGCCTGCTTCTTGACAAGGGTGCTGATGTCAATGCAACAGGGGGATACTATGGAAGCTCCTTGCAAGCTGCTGCTGCTGCAGGCCACACCGAGATTGTCAGCCTGCTTCTTGATAAAGGTGCCAATATCAATACAAGCGGGGGAGAGTATGGAAGCTCCTTGCAGGCTGCTGCTGCTGGAGGCTACACTGAGATTGTCAGCCTGCTTCTTGACAAGGGTGCCGATGTCAATGCCACAGGGGGGGTCTATGGAAGCTCATTGCAGGCTGCTGCTGCTAAAGGCCACACTGAGATTGTTGGCCTGCTTCTTGACAAGAGTGCCAATATCAATGCAACAGGAGGTTATTATGGGAGTTCATTGCAGGCTGCTGCTGCTCAAGGCCACACCGAAATTGTGCACATTCTTCTTGAAAAGGGTGCCAATGTCAATACAAGCGGGGGAGACTATGGAAGCTCATTGCAGGCTGCTGCTGCTGGAGGCTACACTGAGATTGTCAGCCTGCTTCTTGACAAGGGTGCCGATGTCAATGCCACAGGGGGGGTCTATGGAAGCTCATTGCAGGCTGCTGCTGCTAAAGGCCACACTGAGATTGTTGGCCTGCTTCTTGACAAGAGTGCCAATATCAATGCAACAGGAGGTCATTATGGGAGTTCATTGCAGGCTGCTGCTGCTCAAGGCCACACCAAAATTGTGCACATTCTTCTTAAAAAGGGTGCCACCATCACTGCAGCAGCATTGCAGGCTGCTATTGCTGAAGGCCACACTAACATTGTTAGTATCCTTCTTGAAAAGGGTGCCAACATCACTGCAGCAGCATTGGAGGCTGCTGCTGCTAGAGGCCGCATTGAGATTGTCAGCATTCTTCTTGTAAAGGGTGCCAACATTACTGCAGCAGCATTGCAGGCTGCTGCTGCTAGAGGCCACACTGAGATTGTCAACATTCTTCTTGCAAAAGGCGCCAATGTCAATGCAACAGGGGGAAGATACGGAAGCTCTTTGCAGGCTGCCAGTGCTAAAGGCCATATCAAGATTGTTAGCCTCCTTCTTGAAAACGGTGCTGACATCCATGCAGTGGGGGGATGTCATGGGAGCACATTGCAGGCTGCTATTACAAGCGGCCACATTGACATTGTCAGACTCTTTGTTGAAAAAGGCGCCAATATCACTGCAGTAGCATTGCAGGCTGCCATTACTCAAGAGGACACAGAGATTCTCAGCATTCTTTTAAAGGGTGCTAACATCAATGCAGCAGGTGGCCAATATTGGAGCTCATTGCAGGCTGCTGCAGCAGATGACCCCAGTACGATGATCAGTGTCCTGCTTAATGAGTTCCCAGGTCCAGTCCCATGGGAAAATGAAAGAGATGCACAGTAGTAAGTCTGATTGTAAACTTTTATATTGGCCCCTCATGTACCCTCTATTAGGTGTTAAATATTTGCTGTGTTATTTTAGAATTACTTAACTTAATTCAGGAAAAGTCTAAAAGGGCCCAGTGTAACAATGATATTGGTATGCCATCCCCCTATGAGTACCTGCTTATGATTTTATGCTTACTATGCGTATTCCTATGCTGCGCCATGGCACTTTTCATCACTCACCATGCACTGCCTCTGTTCCGAAGTATATAAACCTCTTGTCCATATGTACGTTCTTTAGTCAATCCACTACTTACGCCATTCTCCCGCTCTGGCTGTGTGCTGGATTTCGATGTTCCTCGCATCCGTCACATATTTTGAACTCCTCCTTACCCTGTTTGCTTGTTGGGCTCCCATCTGTCTAATCAACCACCACCGCCTCTTTGCATAGACACCATTGACTGACCCGAACGGCCACATCTTTCCGGTCCCGAAGCTCCCTTGGGATACCCCTTCCACATGTGCGTGCCGCCCCCTCTGAAGCTCATACGGCTATGGGATCCCTGTCAGCAACAACCCTGGGTCAGCCTGATGGCAGCTTTTTGGTATAGATCCTGACTAGGAGTTTAAACCCCTGTGCATATTTCCTCAACAGTCATACAGTGTATATGACCTGTTGGCCAATCGAGACCCCGAGATGTGTGAAAGATGTTCACAAGATATTGGGGTATGAGAGAGTCACAACCCCGGAGTATAAGGCAGTCGTCTGAGTTAATGCAAGGTGCAAATAGAATTAGATCCCAAGCCAAAATGGGTCCGAAATTAGACGAGGTAGAATCTACTGTACAGGAGATTGTACTACTGATTATATAGTAAAATAAATCACTTGGTGATCGTTGTTCTATATTGTAGATGGCAACGGTAAATCATAGTAGTCAAACGAGGATTGTTTGAGTCTTCAGGTGGAGGTAGATTGAATTTGAGGTTGAGTATCTATAGATGATCCGATGGTAGGTGGGGTGATGGAGGATGGATGAACTTACAAGGTATAGTTGAAGTCATGTTGAAGGTTGAACATGTTTTGAGTACTTCAGTTGAGTTAAAGTACTATAGTAAATAGATGGGCAAGTGAACAAATGAATATTTACATACATGGCTCACATACCTATGAACTATCCAAGCAAAGGTCAATAGATCTTGAGTATACTTGAGTGAACAACATTGAGTTGAGTTAATATATTGACTAACTATCCAGCTGCCCTCAGTAAAAGGAATGGGACCACAATACTGACACACCCGGGTGCAAACGTGGATAGTAAAACCCTCTTGAAGTGATTGAACAACTTTGAAGTGATTGAACAACTTTGAATAGGTCGAACACCTTTGCCGTAGTTCAGTTCAAGAATTACTGCTAAATGTGAATGCGGAATAACCTGCATTCAATCAGGCATAGCTTCCGCCTCTGGGGGATGTAATAACATGTTTTAAAGGGATCAAACGACGGTGAAACCAAGTTGGAGTCTTCTGAACAAAAGGTCCAAGTTCAGTTTAAAACCTCCTGATAAAATGTGCAAGCTGGCATGGTTTTCTGCCTCCGATGGAATAATGTGCTCTTGAAGCCATTGAACAACCTTAAGTGAAGCCTTAAAGTTGATGGCCTTGAAAGAAGGTAGTGCAGACATACCTGCAGTCAAACTGGCATAGTTGGGGCTTGGACATGATAACACAACTTCAATGGCCCAGACCATGGTGGATAAAGGATTGAACCTCAGGCTGAAGGTTGTCGATTCAAGTACAACAACAAAAATTTTGATACAGGCACAGACCTGGATTCAAACGGCCATAGGGTCGGCCTCCCATGGACTTGGAACATCTTTTGAAGCAATTTGAACAATGTTGAATGAAGTATTAACAATTAAAGGCCTTCTCCGAAGTTCAGTAAATATGATAACAAAAATTTAATGTGGACACACACCTGGATTCAAACAGCCATAGGGTCGGCCTCCCGTGGACTTGAAACATCTTTTGAAGCAATTTGAACAATGTTGAACGAAGTATTACACACCTGGATTCAAACGACCATAGGGTCGGCCTCCCATGAATTTGGAACGTCTTTTGAAGCAATTTGAATGGCATGTAACGAAGTATTGAAGGCCTTCACCGAAGGTCAGCTTTAAAAATCACTGGATACAATGCCGTTCCTCAGTTCTTTAACTCCCCACTTGTATTCGCCAGTCAAGACAGGTTCTTGTTGTTATTGTACTTAGTTCTTCGTGAGTCAACAACATCCTCTCATGATACACCGCTGACTTCCCTGCAGGTCGTCTTTTATTTCTAGCACATATTTCTCCTTCTCCTCCAAACCCTCTCTGCTGGACATAGAACCTTCACAATGCTGTCCTGCAAAACCGTTTTACTCGCTCTCCTCGTCTCTTCATCATCGTTGGCTCTGCCCATCCGACGTGAAGTTCCTCTGGGTACCTCCTCTCGTCGCGCTTGTCACAAAGCTCTAATCGACCCTCCAGAGCATTCCCACCAGGCCATTTTGACGTCCGTAACAACGCGTTTGAGCAAGAACAACCCCGATGGCATCGTTGACCCCGTTTTCGGTCTTTTGGGAAACGCCGCTGCCGCTGCTGGACTTGGACAAATAACTGTTGGTCAACCTTAAATATTGTGTGGCTTTCTTAATGACGCGTATCAACCAACGCAGGACGTGAACTGTCTCCAGCAAGCAACTGCTGACCAGGCATTCACGAACGCCAAGGCGGCCGGCGATGTACAGGGCATGTCTGATGCGTTGACCTTCCGCGCGTTGGAGCGCAACACCGGAACCGTTGGTGGCACAAGCGCTCCTTGCACGAGTATCAAGGCCGTCAACCCTGAGATCGCGGCCATCCAGCAACACCAGGCGAGTTTATATACACTTGACGTCGTTCTAAATACTTATTCGCCTTCAACTCCTTTCAGGACCCTGCTTCCCCGAATGCAGCTGCTGTCAACAAGGCTATCGTTCTCGAACTGGCGAAGCAGATTGCTTCCATCGGCGGGAACCCTCAGGATGCACTCCGCTCAGGAACGTTTGCGCCCGGGAACACTGCCGGTAAACTGATCCAACCATATGCATTTTTTGCGCATTACTCATGAAAGTTGCATCTAGATACCACCGGCAAGGGGAACACCTGTGATGACGCTAACGACGCTGCCGGCTGCATCGTCTCCCAAAACCTCTTGGTCGAAGGTCAGCATACATCCTTCAACGCGGTTGTTCACCGTGTACTTATATGTGGTTAGACGCGACTGCCGATGAGATCAATGCTGCCGTTGCTGGGGTTGCACCCGCCGCCGCTGCTCTGCCTGCCGCTGCCCCGCCTGCTGCCGCTGCCGCCCCGCCTGCCGCCGCTGCCGCCCCACCTGCCGCTGCCGCTGCCTCCTCCGCCTCCATCGGAAACTTTGGTGTGTCATGCTGGTCTTCCTCTTTTCCTCATCTCTAAATCATCCATTTAGGCAAATGCTCTGTCCCTCAAATCGAATTCGGCGTCGGCTTCGACAACCGCAAGGAAACGAGCTTCCGCCCCGTTGACACGACATCTTTCAACCACGGGTCCGCGCAAGCAATTGGCATCATCACGCAGTTCATTTGCGATACCTTAACCAACTCGTGTGGTGCGGATGCAACAGCAAAGGCGACGTGTGCTGCTGCGCAGGCTGCTGCCGGCGCGGCCGCGCCCAAGGAGGGGATCAATGCTGATACGTTCAACGGGTTCTTTGGCATTGCGACTGTGAGTCTCCTTCACATTCTGAATTTTGTTTCCCTTCTAACAATTATTTCACCTGGAATTCAGAACTTCCGCAATGTACAGGCTGTGGATGACCAGGGGAATCCCATCGCCGGGTCTACTGGAGGCTCCGTCACCGTTGCCAGTGCTTGATGATTTAATTTATTTGTACAAACCAAACTCGATGTTTCGGTCACTTTCTCCGACGACCACGAGCTGTATCTATACTGTAGCACTGTTCCTCATGGCAAATACAAACTGCGGCATCTCACTGAACGCTCAGTACAGAGACTTGAAAATGTGGAGTTCCGAGATGGGGGTGAGCAGTATTAAAAGTAGGTAGGAAAGTAGGTGTAGTCGCTAGTGTATGGTACATAGCTGCGTCCTTTCTTTATATGTTCAGGGTCCTCCTTTTGTCTTTTTCTTTTTCTCTTTACACGACACTTCCAGTATGGTTAAAAAATAGTTCCTTCTTCAAGTCTCGATTTTAACTTCTGTGCAGAGCGGCCAAAATTGTGTAGACTCCGGCTACAATTCGAGGTATGCAGGCAAGTGTGTGGTGTATGGTACACAGCTGTCCTCCCGAGTAGCAGTCCAAAGGTTGCCCCGGACGACTGAAGCCAGCTGAAATTGCAGTGCCAGTGTTCGCCCGAAGGGTGAAGGCCTTCCGACACTGAAGGCCTTCAGGTGGCCTTCATGAAGGCCTTCAGATTTTTCGGCTGAGCGATCGAACCCTTCAGGAAGCCTTCACCTATTGCGTGCCTGTTCTGTAATTTTTTTTCGGAATTCCGTTTCGAAAAACACGCCAGTCGTTCCAGTTCGGGTGCCGGCCCCGACGTCGATAACGCTCAAGGTGTTGTTCGGCGGAGCGGAGAAACCCCGGAAGTGAAAGCCGCCGCGGCGGGTGATGGAAGAGGAGGAGATTTTGATGCGGCAGTTGGCCGACGATGCAGAGGACAGTCCCAGATGACGGTCGGAGGACGAACTTGAATATCGTGAATAATTAGAGTAAAATTTGACGACCTCGGCTAGCGTGGGAACATCAATGAAGGCCTTTCACTTGCCCTTCAGGTGAAGCCTTCGCCCTTCTGAAGGCCTTCAGATATTTTAAAACCTAAATGAAGGCCTTCAGGGCGAACACTGAATTATTGCACTGAGAGAAGCCGCCGGCCCGCCGCCGGGGCGAAGGCAGAAACAGTAGAGTGCTCAGAAGAGCTTTTGAACGCAGCCGAGGCACAGGGGTCTCCACTTCGGCATCGGATCCTCCGCGATCTCATCACTCGCGGCTTTACTCCCTTCATTCCGGCTGCGGAACCACTGCGGCAGCGACAGCCAGCATCATACGCGGAGGCCCGGCGTCCATCGCCAGGCCAATGGCCATCAAGCGCACACATCGTCCGGGATTTTTGCGAAGCAGTTCCCTAGGAGATAAGAAGGCCGGAAGAAGAGGTTTTGGTGGATCATGGAGGCCTAAGGCGGTTGAATACAGGGAAAGGCCGAAGTGGGAGGAAGAAGGCCGGTGTTCGGCTTGTGTTCGGCGGAGAAATCTTTGACGTGTAGGGCTGTGCTTTTGCCAAACAATACAAAGCCAACATTTTCTTCTTCTGTTGGTTGATCAGCGCCATCATCATCAGCAGATTGTATCGCCCGACGTCGTCGACCCCGCCGCCGCGTACAACAACTTTGGAAACCGGACAAGCATGAGCACACAGCACCGCTCCTTGGTGTCTCCGTACCAGCACGACCGCACCAGCACGGCCCGCACGGCCCCGCAACCGCAACCGCAACCCATCCCTGCCAGCTCGCCCGCATCGTCCACCGCTGTGTCCACCCCGCTTGTCAGCCCGCGTCGTGCCTCGCCGCCGCCACCCCCACCCGGACCCCCGCCCGGCCCGATTCCCCCCCTCAGTACGCGCCCCACCCGCACCCGGATCAGCATCGGTAAGACCCCCCGCGCCGCACCAGCCGTATCCGCTGCCCTACCCGCATACGCTCCCCGGCACCGTCCTCTCCGCGCCCGTCCAGGTGTCCAGTGCTGGAGGGGGAGTGGCGGTGGTGCACACGACGACGCGGCAACGAAGCTGAGCATCCACTTAAGGAGACGGTGCTTCAACTGCTGCACGACCGAGACGAGCACGTGGCGGAGGAGTAATCTGAGTCCGGGGAAGGTGGTGCGTCGCGTTTCCTGTCTCCACTACTTGCACTTTCCCGCCGCAATCGTGAATATGGACCTGGATGAATGCTAACGCATTTGCCGTTATGCAACAAATGCAGGCTGTTCGAGCGCACGCACGCACTCTCGCCCGCGGCCCGAGCAGTTCCCCCACAAGCGCGGCCTGTTGGTGGCGTCAACTTTGCCTCCAGGTCAAGGGGTCAGTCGTCTTTCTCGATTTTTATTTTGCTTCCTCCTGTTCGTCGAGCGCGGACTTCCGCGTCTTCTGGCGCGTTGGGGCCTTACCGCCTCCCTCTACACGTCCCTTTCCCCGTTGTGCGCCTGCGCTTGTGCCTTCGTCTTCGGTGTTCTTCCTCCCTCCCCTCCTGCCTTCGTCGCGCGCCTATGAGTCCTTTGCGGGGTTCTTCCTCTTTCTCGCGCTGGCGTCGGCCTCCTCCTCCCTCCCTTTATCGAGGGAGGACGATGTCGCTTTTTTTCCCGTTTTTTCTCTCTCTCTCTCTGATTCTTTGCGGACCTTCCTTTTCGGGACTTGCCGTTTTGGGACGGATGCACGCGCCTGCAGCTGGCGGCGTATGCTTATGCTAGGCGCCGGCGGCGTGTACGGTGGTGGCGTGTACGCTGCAACCGGCGGCGCGTGATCTTGCGAATGCTTGTGTGTTTGCGGGGTGGGCGCTCGTGGGCGCGGGTGCTTGTAGGGCTTGTGTGCTGGGGCGCGGCTTGTGGCTTGTGGCTTGTGGGCGCAGGCGCCGCGGGGCGCATTCGTTTCATTCCATTCTACCCACGCCCGCGCGGGTTTCGTATCACATTCGCGCCAGGTGCAGCTGCAGCGCTGACGCTGGCGCGCTTGAATTATTCAATCGACCCGTGCGCATGCCCACTCCCGACGTCCCACCGTCCTTTCCTCCTCTTCATTTTCGGCATCGTCTCGCCCCGCTCTCCCTCGCTGCCTCATCTCCCTCCTTTCTCGAAGCGTTCTTCTCCCTCCTTCCTTCATGTGTACACCGCACACACGTCGCAGTCGTAGCGGCGGAGATGTATGCATATAGCGCAGGCGGGGCGGGATGCGGACGCCGCGCACGGGACACACACCCGCACCTGCAGGGACGACGTGGCGCGCTACGTACACGTACGCCGCAGCCGTATGGACGGGGACGACGCGCGTGGTCTTGTACGACGCACGCCCCACGCCGCAGGGACGTGGGGATGCGGACAGGGCGGGGGATGTACACCGTGCTGCGCGGACGGGGACGACACTGCTGCGTGCACTCGTGGACCTTGTGATTCGCGCTCTCAGTTGAGGGCGCATTTTTTTTTTGCGCGCACCTTCTTCTCGTCTTGCCTCTTTTGGAACGCACGCCGCACGCCGCGCGGATGGAACGGGACGGGGACACTGCGGCGGGGATGGAGGGACACCGCGGTGCGTGGGTGGGACGGGGCGCGGGCATGTCTGCCATTGGGCACTGCGGCCGGCGGCGCGAGTAGCTTAGGGGCGCAGGTGCTGTGCCTGTGTGCCGGGGTGTTGGCGGCTTGGGCGCTAGGGCGCGGGCAACTTGTGCTTGCGCGCTGGCGGCATAATGCATTATTCAATTCGAGACAAGATGTTGTTTTAATGTAATGTTCCACCAACCATTTACATACATGCATTTGGACAAAATATTTGGGCAATAAGTGTCTACTGTTTGGGAGACCAAATCCTCGAATGGCCGCGGTGTAGTAGGCCTGAAGTATCCATTCTTTCGTTCTTGATGCCGTGATTTATCTCGATATATCCATGTCCTAAGTTCACGATGGGGCCCTCCCCAGGACCTCCGAGACCGCCCTGTCTATGAGATTGGCCCCCGGCACCTCCGGTGCCGCCTAGGTAAAGTAAATACCAATCAATGTTGAGGTCCTAATCAATTCGAATTTATAAATTCCCCACCGTGGATATTGGGTTGCAGTGGTCGTAAGATGGCCACACATATCTTTGTATGATGCACAACACTATCAGCCAGTGTCAAAGCTTACAAGGGAGACAGAACTGACCAAAGAAATTAAGAGGAGGATATAAAGCGTGGGGGGGATATCAAGCATGAGGAGGATATGTTCCTGCGGTACACTTGGAGGTGAAAGGGAACAAACTCGCACTGCAAGACAAGGCTCAGAGGAAAGATTGAGGAAACACGCCCAGAGCACTATGTACTTTAAATTACACAAAATGCTGCTGCAATGCTGTGACGGGCAAGCAGTTGGCCGCCTTGTTCGCGTGCAGCACTTGCATTAATGACGCCGGCATTAATTAATTCCAGTCCCGGGCCTCGTCGCACACATCAACATGTTGAAATTGAATGAACAACAATAAGCCAGAGCTCACCCCAGCCCGCAGACCCATGCGCGCTCGCCGCGCCGAGCAAGCAGCGGCGCTTCCCGTACGAGCACGACTGTCAATCAGTCAGTCAGTCAGAGAGGAAGAGCGCTTTTGGCGTTGCAACAGACGTCGAAGATACGAGGACGGAAACAGCATGAGACCACAGACCACCCAGAACGTGCGAGCGTCAAAAGAACGGAGGCGGAGGCCCCGGGAAGCTCACGCCAAAGTCTGTCCGAAATTTTGGCTTTTCGAGGGCAAAATTTTCCAATTTCCTTGTCCGAAAATTGGCTTTTTGAGGGCAAAAATCGACGAGCCTTGTCCGTGATTTGGCTTTTTCAGATGGGTTTTTTACTTTTCGCCAATCCGACTTGAACCTCATCGACAATTTGCAGTGACAGCGGTACCACAGGCCAGCCTGTATCAAAGCTACATGCGCCCAAAGCACCAAAACTGTCCCAACGGTAGTGCTACCGGTGCATTTGCCGCGCCATATATGGCGCGGCCGAAATTTTTTCTGACCCCCACGTGATGACCCTTGTCCGAAAGTGGCTTTTTGAGGCCCAAGACGACGCAGAAAAGTGGCTTTTTGAGGCAGATTTCGACGATTTTTCCGGACAGACTTTGGCGTGAGCTTCCCGGGGCCTGGAGGCGGTTGAATCCACGTTTCATGTCTTGAATTGGTCTTGAAAGCGCGGAAAGTGAGAGGTCCGAGTCCCCGTCGCATCGCCGCCACCCGCCACCGCTCGGGTTCTCTCGCGCACTCGCGTCGCGTCCGGAGCAGCTCCCTGTAAGCGTGGTCCGCCCGCCGCGTCCACATTCTGCGCGGGCGAAGGGGTGCGGCGTGTTTCTTGCCTCTTGTGTTTTGTTTTTTATTTCTGCCCGCTGGTTCGGGTGCTCGGGTCCTGCTCTGCTTGTCTGCTTGGGTACAGGAGCGCCAGACTACATTCGAACTTGAGACTGAGTTGGCTACTGAAACTTGTGACGCCGAAAGATGCGTAAATACACATTTTATTTCATTCCTCGTGATCATATTCCCACTCGGGAGTCAAGAAGCGTGAACGTCCGGGTTACTGGGAGGAAGGTCCATGGACCAGGTCCATGGACCTGTTGATGTACCTCTCCGTGGACCGCACGTGAACCGTGGGATTGTGGGGAGAACCGACAAGTGTGGACCTCGGCATGGACCTGCGCGTGGACCTGCCGTGGACCACGACGTGGACCTGAGCATGGACCTCGGCATGGACCTCGGCATGGACCTGCACGTGGACCCGTCGCGTATGTTCGTGTTGACAGTGTAAATAGTCATCAATAAAATACCATCACTCCCGCTTTGATGCTCGCTTTGAAGTTGCTTTGAACGATGTGTGCGTCGGGACAACAATGGGCGCGGGGTGGGCAGGGCTTTGGACAGTCTTGCCACCCCACCACTCTCTTCTCTTCCCACCATCTCCTCCCAACATCGAAAACCCAGTTATCCCTCAACGACGTTACAATTAATACTATTCAATTTTCTGGACCGACATGTCGTCGGTAAAGGACCCTCAATTTACTCTTCGACTCAAATGTCGAGAGTGTGATGCCTCTATGGGTGATCTACGCGTTCACTATGGCACCGGGAGCAGCCCAGAGAATCGCGGTCGGGTTATTCAAACTGTTAGTGTATTTCATCGCTATCAAGGAGTTTGACTTGGGTTGACCGGTGTTTTAGTGCTGCAAAGCCCGGTGCCACTGGACCTGCTATCATACCAAGGAGTCGTATCTAATCGTTGACGCTGAGGCATTTGTGCAGCGCTACAATGCACGTCGCATCGGCGCCGCCATCCCCCCCAACATTGCCAATATCCCTCTCCGGCGTTCTACACTCGTAAAAGCTCCTGCTACTGACGAGAAGGGCAATATTCACTGTCAAAACCTTACATGTCGAACTCAGGCCGGAAACCGCACGCGTGGGCACACCCAATGCATCGAGTTTAAATGTAAGAGCTGTTGTACTGCGGCTTCACTTGACGCCGGGGATACACATAAACCTCGTGATCCGTGCAAGGCGCATGGCGTCGAGTCTGTGTCCGACCACCAGTACCTCGCGGGTGCTGTGGTTGTCCCAGCGGCCCCAGCTCCGGCAGCTGCAGCACGGCGGGTGAATGGTCGGGCTGCTGGTACGCGAGCTCTCGCACAGCCAATCGGACCACTGTGGCGTGATACGCACCAGAAGGCGGATGACGCCAAGGCTGCTGTAGAGAGTCTCAAGACGCGCCGCCTCGAAATGGATGCTCGAGAGAAGAAGACGTGTGAGCTTGTGATCTTTTATAAGGTAGTCAATCTCTTCATCTTGCACCAAATATCCAGCTGAGCATTCTTTGTAGGCTGGCGTTATGCCTCTTGTTCTTGCGGAATACATTGATACCTACCCCCGTCTCCAACTTTCTTCGCTTCCCGACTTGGTTGCCGGCCTGAAACTGGGTTCAGAGTCTCGTCTGGATCATTGGATCGCCGGCTCTTGGAAAACAATTCAAATCTCTTCAATTTTGACCGTCGAGAACGACCGACGCACACTCCTGAAGCTCCGGCCATCGCTCCTGGAGGAAATCCCACTTTCTGAATGTCCTGGGCTCACCGAAGAGTTAACTCGCCAGCCGCGAGTTCACGGCAGGAAACGTCCTGGTGATCTAGATGAGTCGGGCTCCCCAGCGAAGGTCGCACGGCCCCACTCAATGGCTGATGCTGCTGCAGCAGCCCACGCTCAGCCTGCGATCGACCTCGCCACCGACACTTCCACAGTGGCACCACAGCGGCCTTTAGCACCCGCCGCGGTTATTTCTCATGCAGTGCCTGCAGCCCGCCGCGTCCAGAACCCTGCCCCTGCGACCACAAGTTCCCGCCCCGAGACTTGGTGGATTCAGAACCTGTCCGTCTCCCAGTACGATTCGGGTTGGCACGATATACGCGCTCTGCAGGATAGCAATCCTAAATACAAAGCGGAAAAAGCGGCCTTCCCCGAAGTCTTCGGCCACAAATATAGCAAGTCCACCGTCAACAAGTATAAGACCTTATGGGACTCCGACGCTTGCAAGGCTCTCCGAGACAAATACATCGCCATGGGGGACGTCCCGCAAACCTCGATGGCACATCTACTGCATGCAATGAAGGGGTACGATGCCGGGGCCGATGACTCTCACCCTTCAACTCCTGCTCCTCTGCTTGCAGACCCGTCGAGCGACAATAATCCCACTCTCATTCCCACTACATTGGTTAACCGTCCCGGGGCCGATAACTCTCGCCCTTCAACTCCTATTCCTGACCCGTCGAGCGACAATAATCCCACTCTTATTCCCGCTACATCGGTTCACTATCCATCTATGCCGTCGACGCCGGAGCGCGGTCTGCATATTCAAGACCCACTGGACGTTTCCGATCCTCGTCCTGCACCTGACCTGGACACTCCACTGCGCCCCCCGCCATCCAACCTCGAGCTTAACTTCGACCTTGATGGTTTGAATTCTGGCATATTCGACGGTATTCCACACAATTTTGGAAGCTACCCACAATTTCTCTATCTGCCCACGCTAGAGGGATTGTATGAACGTTTCGAGGATGAAATTGAGGCGGTCTTCGAAGATCCCAGTGCAAGTGATTCCTTCGCAGGAGCAGTGGAACGTAGAATGAGTGGAATTCTGCCGCCATTTACACAGCCTATTGAATGGTACGTCCACTTTGAGTTGATTTACGCAACTACTTACCCGTTTCATAGCTTTGGTCAACTCAGTTATGATAGAATCTCGGACGCCGTTGCGGACTTTGCAAACCGTCGAGAGGCCGACATTGATGGGGCTTCATACGCGCCACTCTCGTTCAAAGACTTCATCGCAGAAGTTGTTGTCCCTGAAGTGCAGGCACTCTTAATCACAGAGTCGCTGACCGAGTATTCAGGAATCCCCGCAGCAACCAACTCCAATAACCCCACATATCTGTATTCCGACCGCTTTCCTCTTCCTTCGCCGTTGTTGGGCCACACAGAACTGCCCGCACTGCCCGCGACATCGTCGTTGATCAAACCCGAGCCACAGGAACCGGTTATCGCGGCAGACCCCGCAACACTCTGTCCTTTCTGTGACGAACAACTTCCAGCGTCACCTTCCACAGAGTTACTTCAGCTTCGCACACGGATGGAGGCGATTTCAACACCAGATCCACTCCCAGAGAATTCTGGGCACCGCCGACCGGCGAGTATCGTGCAGGTCCAAGGGTATTGCGAGCAGCACCGCATGGAACGCAATGTTCTCCCATTGGCTGTTGCTGAGAATTGGCCCTTTCAACCCGCGTTCGATGCTCTGTTTGATCGCGTTATCGCGCTCGGCCCTTTGCTCACCGCTCTCCGGGAAGAGCTGGAGAATAGCTCTTTCTTCCGTGAATCGAAGGCGCATTATACTCCAGCGCCCTCACTTCCAGGAGCGCAGCCAATGTCGATGACCCAAATGTTGTCAGTGGGTCACCAGTATTCTTCATCGGAGCGTCTCCGCGCGCAAAGTGCTGGATAGTGAGTGATTTATTTAGTTTCCAAGCACTGATCTAAAACATGAGATAGTTACGGCGAAATTGGGTACCAGATCATCATGGTCGCCCTTCGGTTCATGTTCCCTGACGGATCTGACCTCGAGTTGTATGAACCTCTTCCTTATAACGTTGTCTTGCCAGAGGTTCTTCTTCCCGAAACTGTGGTGCGCCTCGTCCAAGAAGATTTGAAGATTACGCCGCGCGCAGCCAAGCTCGTCATCAACGACAGCTATACGTTCGGGGTCACTCGCCATCCATCGTCTATTGAGTCCCCGGACCTTGCGGCAGCAACCCAGTACACAACCAGAATTCAGCAGAAGGAGAAGTCGGCATATAGATCTTGGGTCGCATCTGGAGCAACATTGGGGCTTGGAGATTGGATTGCTGACCAGAGGGTCAAGTTGGAAGTTCAGGAGACGTCGATTCCAGCGGGAATTGCAGGTAACCCGATAGTGATTGACTTGACCGACTCGGACGACGAGATGGCCTAGCGATGAGTTAAGACCTTTAAATCCATGTACTTTACCTATTATGTCAACACAATCTCATGGTATCTTTCTGACGCCTCCGGTCCTTAAGTCTTCACGACCAACCATTGTAACTTGTCGCCGTCGCCGATGTAACTTCAAGTTGTCGCGGATCACAGTACTGAGCAAGTTAGATATAGCCAAGCCGCAGTTCAGACATTTGTTGAAACAGCTAGAGAACTAGCTAGGGCTGACAAGAGAAGCTGAAGCTCAGAAGCACGAGTCGTCCTGCCAGCACGACGGAAAGAGGGAAAAGGTTGATCGCCGAAAAGTGTCAAGACACTGCCACTCTTGACACTTTTCGGTCAGGTGATCAGAATGAGGCAGATGCTCTTGTCGTTTGTGGTTGAATGTCCAAAGCTGTAGAAATTCCAGATAAAGGCTGGAACTCTTATGAACTGATTTTACTTCCCAGGAATCATTTTTGCTCGGCATATGACAGCCTGTGTGGCCGGCGGTGGGTGTTTTCTTCAAAATACACACTCTACACCGTAAATCTTGCGGCTTTTCCCCAGGACAAAGTAGGAGAGCTCGAATTAATTATTTGAGCTTCATATACTCAAACCGCAAGGCATAGCGGAGCCAAACCCGAGAAAAACGACTAGACTCTGTGAAGAGGTAAATCTTGTTCTTTTATGTAGCGGCATCCATACAAACCTCTCTGTTGATAAAGAAGCCCTAACATTGGGCCAGCAAGCACTATAGAGGTGTAGAACCAATGCCCCGCTGTTAACTTATTTTGTTTAGTGCCTTGTTGCAGCTTGACTCATGGATTCTCGATTTTAACTAAATTGGGCATGTTACGATGCACGCGACCGCTATAAAATGACGCTTCCACCGGAAATCACATTAAGAAAGAGTATACACAATTACAGCTCATGAAATGTGTCAATTTATGCGTGCAGTACAAATTCTAGTCGTAGAGTGGTAGTGGTGGTGCATATATTCAGGTGGATGACGACGCAACAGCAATAAAATCTGCGGTACTATTAGAGAAGTACACTAATGTAACAGAAAGCGGACATCACCTTCCAGGAGCTCCTCCCGAGGAATGGAGTGGGGTCCTTTCCCCTTCTGCGCAAGTAACTTGATGATGCTAATATTGCGACGGCGGATCATCTCGTCTAAGAAAAAGTCGTAGCGGTCTGCCTGCATCTCCCGAACCATGGACTGAAACCCGCCAAACCACGCATTTGTTTGTTCTGCAGCAGAGGAATTGAACCTCCATTTTCCACCCTCAGTCCGGAGTTCGGCCCAAAGATAAGGGTTGCAGTTTGCGCCGCATTCCACGTCTGTTTCCTTGTGCTTGCATTTGAAATGGAAAACGTCGACAGGGAGAGCACAGTTGTCGAAATACGTGGAGAGATGTGGGTCGGGATCGTTCCTGAGCATTGCAACCACGCGGCAGTTGTTGTCATGCCAGAGAACTTGTGGGAGGGACCGCTTCGTTGGAAACAATTTCATCCAGAATTCCTAGTCGAACATATAGACTGTACAAGTGGTAACCAATTGAAATATCAACTCACACGAACGCCATTAGGTGCCTCCGAACCATAGAACGTCGCTCTACCCAGAATAACACCACATGACCCAACACATAACTGTTCGTTGTGTGTACGTCTCCGACCAAAACGCGCGCGCACAGTTCTGTTGCCCGTCTCCGGCTTCCCATCACAAACACCACTCGCGTCAATCTCCACATCCTCGTCCGCATCGGCGCCCGAACCCTCCAGCTCAACGCCCTCATCTTCCGTGTCCCCATCGACGAGATCCGGAAGAAGGTCACCATCAAGCTCGTCGGTCATACGCGTGCGAGAGCGGTTAGAACCAGTAGATAGCGAGTCGTGAGTTTGTGATACGTTGAGGCGTTCGAGGCGGTGCTTGAGTTGGAACATTGCCTTGCCCTGAAGGTAGTGGTAAGATTCAAGGGCGCGATGCTCAGGAATGCTGCACGTTCGAAATCCATCGTCGGAGTCATCTTTACAGTTGGTGATGACACACTGCTTGTTGAAGCTGCGATGAGTATTGCAGTAGCGATGCTTCACAGTGGGCAATGGTTCGAGACAATCGTGAACGGCGCAATAGGGACGTCCAATGGCAATTCCGTCTGTTACGGTGGATCGAACGGTATCTAATAAAAACTGAGCATGTTTAAGCATAAAAAACTCTGAACACTTACAAGTTTGCCCGTCCTCCTCCTTAAACCAGCAACAAAGATCGCAGACATGGTTCCAGGCGTCCTGACCCGTCCCTGCCATTCGAGCGTTGCGTGCATGGAGAGCCGGGCGAAGACGATCAGCCTGGGAATTCGCAACGTGCGATAGTTCTAGAGTTTCACCACGAGAATGGTGGTCGATAATCAAATTGTGGAGGAAGAACGCATTCCAGGCGTCTTCAACATCCATTTGGAAGGTGTAGGGCCACGTCGTAGGAAGTAGACTGGCGACACGTTGGTTCACCAGACCATCGTTGTAAGTCCGAGCACAATTTGTCGCAGACGTCCTTGAAATGGATCAGTATACACTTAAAGAATATTCGATTCAGACGCACCAAGACGTGACCATCATTAGGGAGAAAAGCTCACAGAGCTCCTTATCGGCGTAGAAATGCCCCGCAATCTGCAAAAGCTGGGGGCCTTCTTGATAGTATGTGCGAAGAGTTGCGTGGGAGTGAACAAAATAGTTGGGATAGTACCGGGTGTGGCAGTCTAGCAATTTCTCAGCCAGCGATGAGAGCATAATAAATCTACAACTCACGACGACAGTATCGAGATGTGGCAAATCCAGGTACACTGCCAAACTCCTTCGTGAATACTGTGATCTTGACGCTCAACGGCTCTGTTAATTCGCGATCGCGAAGCACAGATGGGTTGGCGTGGAGCTGCTGTGCACAGCTGGCATCAACACAGGTTCGTGTCGGCGGCTCCAGCAAGTAGATGCCTACAGCGTGTCAGTCATAGATGCGGAAAAATTATACAACAGACGTACTGATGTCCCTCGACAGTCCATGCTGAAGAAAGAGCTCAATGTACTTCGTGCGGGCAGCAAGCTCTTCGGTAGGGGTGAGATCATGAGACCAAGCAACAGTACGTAAAGACGTCCAGGCCAATCTACCGATGTCGTCCGAGAGGTTGAGGGAAGTATTGAGAAAATCATGGACTTTGAGGGGGAGGTTTTCAGGAGCACCGCTCTGGTAGGAAGCCTGTTCCCATCGAAGGGAGGGTTTGAGAAGACAAATAAGCTCGATATACTGGACAGTCACAGCAAAGTCAAGGGGGGAATCCATGTTGAGTAAACACGTAGTTGAAGCAGCAATATTATACCGTTTTCACCGTCCTGCCAGTGGTTTGATCGATCATTCTGTGTGGAACAATTGAACTCTGAACAATAAGAAAGATCGGTTAGCAACCGAGAGACAATACGAGGCTTACTTCCAAAGTTGTTCCAAAGCGACGATCGTGATTCGTGAACTGATTGATCATTGACGTTGATGGGCGGGCTGCGGTCCGAGGGACCGAGGTTGGTCTACTCTGACTTTGGTCTACGCTCAGGTCCATCACGCACCACATCACAATTCTGGGTTTCTCATCACGATTCTGGTTGAGGTCCACGGACAGGTCCATTCTCAAATAGATTAGGTAAGAGGTCCACGGTCCATGGTCCATGGTCCAAGGTCCATGGTCCATGTAGAGGTCCATGGACCACTTTCCCTATGGATCCGACGCTATGCAAGAAGCCGTACAGGCATCCTACAGGGATCGGTATTGAGTTGTATCGAGGACGAGGTAAGTAAGTCGTACAGAGTGATAGGTATCATCGACGGTCGGCGAAGAAACACAGCAGACGTAGTTACAGACCACATTGGGGACGATGTGGTGCGTGATGGACCTGAGCGTAGACCAAAGTCAGAGTAGACCAACCTCGGTCCCTCGGACCGCAGCCCGCCCATCAACGTCAATGATCAATCAGTTCACGAATCACGATCGTCGCTTTGGAACAACTTTGGAAGTAAGCCTCGTATTGTCTCTCGGTTGCTAACCGATCTTTCTTATTGTTCAGAGTTCAATTGTTCCACACAGAATGATCGATCAAACCACTGGCAGGACGGTGAAAACGGTATAATATTGCTGCTTCAACTACGTGTTTACTCAACATGGATTCCCCCCTTGACTTTGCTGTGACTGTCCAGTATATCGAGCTTATTTGTCTTCTCAAACCCTCCCTTCGATGGGAACAGGCTTCCTACCAGAGCGGTGCTCCTGAAAACCTCCCCCTCAAAGTCCATGATTTTCTCAATACTTCCCTCAACCTCTCGGACGACATCGGTAGATTGGCCTGGACGTCTTTACGTACTGTTGCTTGGTCTCATGATCTCACCCCTACCGAAGAGCTTGCTGCCCGCACGAAGTACATTGAGCTCTTTCTTCAGCATGGACTGTCGAGGGACATCAGTACGTCTGTTGTATAATTTTTCCGCATCTATGACTGACACGCTGTAGGCATCTACTTGCTGGAGCCGCCGACACGAACCTGTGTTGATGCCAGCTGTGCACAGCAGCTCCACGCCAACCCATCTGTGCTTCGCGATCGCGAATTAACAGAGCCGTTGAGCGTCAAGATCACAGTATTCACGAAGGAGTTTGGCAGTGTACCTGGATTTGCCACATCTCGATACTGTCGTCGTGAGTTGTAGATTTATTATGCTCTCATCGCTGGCTGAGAAATTGCTAGACTGCCACACCCGGTACTATCCCAACTATTTTGTTCACTCCCACGCAACTCTTCGCACATACTATCAAGAAGGCCCCCAGCTTTTGCAGATTGCGGGGCATTTCTACGCCGATAAGGAGCTCTGTGAGCTTTTCTCCCTAATGATGGTCACGTCTTGGTGCGTCTGAATCGAATATTCTTTAAGTGTATACTGATCCATTTCAAGGACGTCTGCGACAAATTGTGCTCGGACTTACAACGATGGTCTGGTGAACCAACGTGTCGCCAGTCTACTTCCTACGACGTGGCCCTACACCTTCCAAATGGATGTTGAAGACGCCTGGAATGCGTTCTTCCTCCACAATTTGATTATCGACCACCATTCTCGTGGTGAAACTCTAGAACTATCGCACGTTGCGAATTCCCAGGCTGATCGTCTTCGCCCGGCTCTCCATGCACGCAACGCTCGAATGGCAGGGACGGGTCAGGACGCCTGGAACCATGTCTGCGATCTTTGTTGCTGGTTTAAGGAGGAGGACGGGCAAACTTGTAAGTGTTCAGAGTTTTTTATGCTTAAACATGCTCAGTTTTTATTAGATACCGTTCGATCCACCGTAACAGACGGAATTGCCATTGGACGTCCCTGTTGCGCCGTTCACGATTGTCTCGAACCATTGCCCACTGTGAAGCATCGCTACTGCAATACTCATCGCAGCTTCAACAAGCAGTGTGTCATCACCAACTGTAAAGATGACTCCGACGATGGATTTCGAACGTGCAGCATTCCTGAGCATCGCGCCCTTGAATCTTACCACTACCTTCAGGGCAAGGCAATGTTCCAACTCAAGCACCGCCTCGAACGCCTCAACGTATCACAAACTCACGACTCGCTATCTACTGGTTCTAACCGCTCTCGCACGCGTATGACCGACGAGCTTGATGGTGACCTTCTTCCGGATCTCGTCGATGGGGACACGGAAGATGAGGGCGTTGAGCTGGAGGGTTCGGGCGCCGATGCGGACGAGGATGTGGAGATTGACGCGAGTGGTGTTTGTGATGGGAAGCCGGAGACGGGCAACAGAACTGTGCGCGCGCGTTTTGGTCGGAGACGTACACACAACGAACAGTTATGTGTTGGGTCATGTGGTGTTATTCTGGGTAGAGCGACGTTCTATGGTTCGGAGGCACCTAATGGCGTTCGTGTGAGTTGATATTTCAATTGGTTACCACTTGTACAGTCTATATGTTCGACTAGGAATTCTGGATGAAATTGTTTCCAACGAAGCGGTCCCTCCCACAAGTTCTCTGGCATGACAACAACTGCCGCGTGGTTGCAATGCTCAGGAACGATCCCGACCCACATCTCTCCACGTATTTCGACAACTGTGCTCTCCCTGTCGACGTTTTCCATTTCAAATGCAAGCACAAGGAAACAGACGTGGAATGCGGCGCAAACTGCAACCCTTATCTTTGGGCCGAACTCCGGACTGAGGGTGGAAAATGGAGGTTCAATTCCTCTGCTGCAGAACAAACAAATGCGTGGTTTGGCGGGTTTCAGTCCATGGTTCGGGAGATGCAGGCAGACCGCTACGACTTTTTCTTAGACGAGATGATCCGCCGTCGCAATATTAGCATCATCAAGTTACTTGCGCAGAAGGGGAAAGGACCCCACTCCATTCCTCGGGAGGAGCTCCTGGAAGGTGATGTCCGCTTTCTGTTACATTAGTGTACTTCTCTAATAGTACCGCAGATTTTATTGCTGTTGCGTCGTCATCCACCTGAATATATGCACCACCACTACCACTCTACGACTAGAATTTGTACTGCACGCATAAATTGACACATTTCATGAGCTGTAATTGTGTATACTCTTTCTTAATGTGATTTCCGGTGGAAGCGTCATTTTATAGCGGTCGCGTGCATCGTAACATGCCCAATTTAGTTAAAATCGAGAATCCATGAGTCAAGCTGCAACAAGGCACTAAACAAAATAAGTTAACAGCGGGGCATTGGTTCTACACCTCTATAGTGCTTGCTGGCCCAATGTTAGGGCTTCTTTATCAACAGAGAGGTTTGTATGGATGCCGCTACATAAAAGAACAAGATTTACCTCTTCACAGAGTCTAGTCGTTTTTCTCGGGTTTGGCTCCGCTATGCCTTGCGGTTTGAGTATATGAAGCTCAAATAATTAATTCGAGCTCTCCTACTTTGTCCTGGGGAAAAGCCGCAAGATTTACGGTGTAGAGTGTGTATTTTGAAGAAAACACCCACCGCCGGCCACACAGGCTGTCATATGCCGAGCAAAAATGATTCCTGGGAAGTAAAATCAGTTCATAAGAGTTCCAGCCTTTATCTGGAATTTCTACAGCTTTGGACATTCAACCACAAACGACAAGAGCATCTGCCTCATTCTGATCACCTGACCGAAAAGTGTCAAGAGTGGCAGTGTCTTGACACTTTTCGGCGATCAACCTTTTCCCTCTTTCCGTCGTGCTGGCAGGACGACTCGTGCTTCTGAGCTTCAGCTTCTCTTGTCAGCCCTAGCTAGTTCTCTAGCTGTTTCAACAAATGTCTGAACTGCGGCTTGGCTATATCTAACTTGCTCAGTACTGTGATCCGCGACAACTTGAAGTTACATCGGCGACGGCGACAAGTTACAATGGTTGGTCGTGAAGACTTAAGGACCGGAGGCGTCAGAAAGATACCATGAGATTGTGTTGACATAATAGGTAAAGTACATGGATTTAAAGGTCTTAACTCATCGCTAGGCCATCTCGTCGTCCGAGTCGGTCAAGTCAATCACTATCGGGTTACCTGCAATTCCCGCTGGAATCGACGTCTCCTGAACTTCCAACTTGACCCTCTGGTCAGCAATCCAATCTCCAAGCCCCAATGTTGCTCCAGATGCGACCCAAGATCTATATGCCGACTTCTCCTTCTGCTGAATTCTGGTTGTGTACTGGGTTGCTGCCGCAAGGTCCGGGGACTCAATAGACGATGGATGGCGAGTGACCCCGAACGTATAGCTGTCGTTGATGACGAGCTTGGCTGCGCGCGGCGTAATCTTCAAATCTTCTTGGACGAGGCGCACCACAGTTTCGGGAAGAAGAACCTCTGGCAAGACAACGTTATAAGGAAGAGGTTCATACAACTCGAGGTCAGATCCGTCAGGGAACATGAACCGAAGGGCGACCATGATGATCTGGTACCCAATTTCGCCGTAACTATCTCATGTTTTAGATCAGTGCTTGGAAACTAAATAAATCACTCACTATCCAGCACTTTGCGCGCGGAGACGCTCCGATGAAGAATACTGGTGACCCACTGACAACATTTGGGTCATCGACATTGGCTGCGCTCCTGGAAGTGAGGGCGCTGGAGTATAATGCGCCTTCGATTCACGGAAGAAAGAGCTATTCTCCAGCTCTTCCCGGAGAGCGGTGAGCAAAGGGCCGAGCGCGATAACGCGATCAAACAGAGCATCGAACGCGGGTTGAAAGGGCCAATTCTCAGCAACAGCCAATGGGAGAACATTGCGTTCCATGCGGTGCTGCTCGCAATACCCTTGGACCTGCACGATACTCGCCGGTCGGCGGTGCCCAGAATTCTCTGGGAGTGGATCTGGTGTTGAAATCGCCTCCATCCGTGTGCGAAGCTGAAGTAACTCTGTGGAAGGTGACGCTGGAAGTTGTTCGTCACAGAAAGGACAGAGTGTTGCGGGGTCTGCCGCGATAACCGGTTCCTGTGGCTCGGGTTTGATCAACGACGATGTCGCGGGCAGTGCGGGCAGTTCTGTGTGGCCCAACAACGGCGAAGGAAGAGGAAAGCGGTCGGAATACAGATATGTGGGGTTATTGGAGTTGGTTGCTGCGGGGATTCCTGAATACTCGGTCAGCGACTCTGTGATTAAGAGTGCCTGCACTTCAGGGACAACAACTTCTGCGATGAAGTCTTTGAACGAGAGTGGCGCGTATGAAGCCCCATCAATGTCGGCCTCTCGACGGTTTGCAAAGTCCGCAACGGCGTCCGAGATTCTATCATAACTGAGTTGACCAAAGCTATGAAACGGGTAAGTAGTTGCGTAAATCAACTCAAAGTGGACGTACCATTCAATAGGCTGTGTAAATGGCGGCAGAATTCCACTCATTCTACGTTCCACTGCTCCTGCGAAGGAATCACTTGCACTGGGATCTTCGAAGACCGCCTCAATTTCATCCTCGAAACGTTCATACAATCCCTCTAGCGTGGGCAGATAGAGAAATTGTGGGTAGCTTCCAAAATTGTGTGGAATACCGTCGAATATGCCAGAATTCAAACCATCAAGGTCGAAGTTAAGCTCGAGGTTGGATGGCGGGGGGCGCAGTGGAGTGTCCAGGTCAGGTGCAGGACGAGGATCGGAAACGTCCAGTGGGTCTTGAATATGCAGACCGCGCTCCGGCGTCGACGGCATAGATGGATAGTGAACCGATGTAGCGGGAATAAGAGTGGGATTATTGTCGCTCGACGGGTCAGGAATAGGAGTTGAAGGGCGAGAGTTATCGGCCCCGGGACGGTTAACCAATGTAGTGGGAATGAGAGTGGGATTATTGTCGCTCGACGGGTCTGCAAGCAGAGGAGCAGGAGTTGAAGGGTGAGAGTCATCGGCCCCGGCATCGTACCCCTTCATTGCATGCAGTAGATGTGCCATCGAGGTTTGCGGGACGTCCCCCATGGCGATGTATTTGTCTCGGAGAGCCTTGCAAGCGTCGGAGTCCCATAAGGTCTTATACTTGTTGACGGTGGACTTGCTATATTTGTGGCCGAAGACTTCGGGGAAGGCCGCTTTTTCCGCTTTGTATTTAGGATTGCTATCCTGCAGAGCGCGTATATCGTGCCAACCCGAATCGTACTGGGAGACGGACAGGTTCTGAATCCACCAAGTCTCGGGGCGGGAACTTGTGGTCGCAGGGGCAGGGTTCTGGACGCGGCGGGCTGCAGGCACTGCATGAGAAATAACCGCGGCGGGTGCTAAAGGCCGCTGTGGTGCCACTGTGGAAGTGTCGGTGGCGAGGTCGATCGCAGGCTGAGCGTGGGCTGCTGCAGCAGCATCAGCCATTGAGTGGGGCCGTGCGACCTTCGCTGGGGAGCCCGACTCATCTAGATCACCAGGACGTTTCCTGCCGTGAACTCGCGGCTGGCGAGTTAACTCTTCGGTGAGCCCAGGACATTCAGAAAGTGGGATTTCCTCCAGGAGCGATGGCCGGAGCTTCAGGAGTGTGCGTCGGTCGTTCTCGACGGTCAAAATTGAAGAGATTTGAATTGTTTTCCAAGAGCCGGCGATCCAATGATCCAGACGAGACTCTGAACCCAGTTTCAGGCCGGCAACCAAGTCGGGAAGCGAAGAAAGTTGGAGACGGGGGTAGGTATCAATGTATTCCGCAAGAACAAGAGGCATAACGCCAGCCTACAAAGAATGCTCAGCTGGATATTTGGTGCAAGATGAAGAGATTGACTACCTTATAAAAGATCACAAGCTCACACGTCTTCTTCTCTCGAGCATCCATTTCGAGGCGGCGCGTCTTGAGACTCTCTACAGCAGCCTTGGCGTCATCCGCCTTCTGGTGCGTATCACGCCACAGTGGTCCGATTGGCTGTGCGAGAGCTCGCGTACCAGCAGCCCGACCATTCACCCGCCGTGCTGCAGCTGCCGGAGCTGGGGCCGCTGGGACAACCACAGCACCCGCGAGGTACTGGTGGTCGGACACAGACTCGACGCCATGCGCCTTGCACGGATCACGAGGTTTATGTGTATCCCCGGCGTCAAGTGAAGCCGCAGTACAACAGCTCTTACATTTAAACTCGATGCATTGGGTGTGCCCACGCGTGCGGTTTCCGGCCTGAGTTCGACATGTAAGGTTTTGACAGTGAATATTGCCCTTCTCGTCAGTAGCAGGAGCTTTTACGAGTGTAGAACGCCGGAGAGGGATATTGGCAATGTTGGGGGGGATGGCGGCGCCGATGCGACGTGCATTGTAGCGCTGCACAAATGCCTCAGCGTCAACGATTAGATACGACTCCTTGGTATGATAGCAGGTCCAGTGGCACCGGGCTTTGCAGCACTAAAACACCGGTCAACCCAAGTCAAACTCCTTGATAGCGATGAAATACACTAACAGTTTGAATAACCCGACCGCGATTCTCTGGGCTGCTCCCGGTGCCATAGTGAACGCGTAGATCACCCATAGAGGCATCACACTCTCGACATTTGAGTCGAAGAGTAAATTGAGGGTCCTTTACCGACGACATGTCGGTCCAGAAAATTGAATAGTATTAATTGTAACGTCGTTGAGGGATAACTGGGTTTTCGATGTTGGGAGGAGATGGTGGGAAGAGAAGAGAGTGGTGGGGTGGCAAGACTGTCCAAAGCCCTGCCCACCCCGCGCCCATTGTTGTCCCGACGCACACATCGTTCAAAGCAACTTCAAAGCGAGCATCAAAGCGGGAGTGATGGTATTTTATTGATGACTATTTACACTGTCAACACGAACATACGCGACGGGTCCACGTGCAGGTCCATGCCGAGGTCCATGCCGAGGTCCATGCTCAGGTCCACGTCGTGGTCCACGGCAGGTCCACGCGCAGGTCCATGCCGAGGTCCACACTTGTCGGTTCTCCCCACAATCCCACGGTTCACGTGCGGTCCACGGAGAGGTACATCAACAGGTCCATGGACCTTCCTCCCAGTAACCCGGACGTTCACCACTGTGGTGCCTTGGAATGCGTATGTAATTATTTGACCTCATATTCTTCTTAAACTAACCAAGCTGAAATTTACAGCCGGTGCTGGGAAAACTGTCCTTGTGTTCGCTTATCTTTTATACTGAGTGGTTACTATACTAATGATGGCAATGCTAGATCAAAGGTTGTGGATTTTCTCAGTGCTGAATGCCAAAACAACAGGGATGTTGGTGTAGCTTGCATTTATCTGAACTACAAGGAAGCCAAGGATCAAACACCATCCAAGCTCCTTGCAGGTCTCTGGAGACAACTTGTATTCAACAGGGAAATTGCGTCTGACACAGTCAAGTTATGCCAGGAGCACAAAGAGAAGGGCACTGCACCATCAGAGGAAGAGGTTGCCAGTGTACTCAGCTCTATCCTCGAGGAGTTTTCAAAAGTCTTCATCATCGTTGACGCTATGGATGAATATCCTGAAGATTCACGGCAACCTCTACTTCAACATCTAAAAGCAATGGGCAGCAAGGTGAACTTGATGATCACTTCACGGCAAAATATTTCTCCACAAGCCTTCTCCTTTCAAAGTTTGGAAACTCTGGATATTCAAGCCACAAAAGAAGATCTTCAATACTATATTGATGCACATATTACTTTATCACCACGTCTGCGCATACATGTTAAAGAACTGCCGGAGTTACAACAGGAAATCCACACGAAAATTATTGGTGCTGCGGATGGGATGTAAGTAGCATTAAGTTGTATCAGAAAACAACTGAAATAAACTCTCACCAGGTTCCTTCTTGCCAAGCTTCATGTGGAGTCCATTAGCACAAAGAATACAATCAAGGCTGTCCAAGATACTTTGGAGGAACTGCCAAACAATCTCCCTGACAGTTATAATATTGCAATGCAGCGAATTGAGGACCAGAACAAAGATGACAGGAAGACAGCTCGCTCAACCATTACTTGGGTTGCCAATGCAAAGCGGCCATTAACAGTTGAAGAATTGCGAGTGGCTCTTGCCGTTGAACCAGGCACTCGACAGCTTAACAGCAAGAATCTTACAAGCATAGAGATTATTCTCTCTGTCTGTGCTGGGCTGGTCATTGTGGATGAGGAGCTCTCTGTGGTGCGGCTCGTGCACTACACCACACAGGAATATCTGGATAGCATTCAGGCCCAACAATTCCCGGATGCACAACTGGAGATAGCAACCACTCTGCTGACATTCCTTACCTTTGATGGATATCCAAGCTCATGCTGGAGGGCATGGAATTTACCCCCTCTGGTTATGTATGCACGGTATTGCCTTGCACATGTTGCTGGACAGCCTGAAGTTCAACTCAGAGAAATTCTTCTCAAGTTTCTTGGTCAGGCATTCCAATGGATAAAGATAGGGAAGCATCAATGGGCTATACACCCAGCAGTTTGGGAATCTATGCCATGGAATTATTCAGATCGGCCAGTACAACCTTCTGCATTGTGGGTTGCAGCTGCGGCAAATCTTGTGGAAACTACAAAGTTTCTTCTGGCTGAGGTGGCACCTTTGCAGCAGTATTCATTGAGTCCAGTGATCATTGTGGCATCATACTGTGGCTATAGAAATATTGTCAGCCTCCTTCTTGAAAAGGGTGCCAATGTCAATACAACAGGGGGGTTCCATGGAACCTCATTGCAGGCCGCTGCTGCTCGAGGCCACACCGAGATTGTCTGCATCCTTCTTGACAAGGGTGCCGATGTCAATGCAACAAGGGGATACCATGGAAGCTCATTGCAGGCTGCTGCTGCTGGAGGTCACACTGAGATTGTGCATATCCTTCTTGACAAGGGTGCCAATGTCAATGCAATAGGGGGAGACTATGGGAGCTCATTGCAGGCTGCTGCTGCTGGAGGTCACACCAAAATTGTGCACATCCTTCTTGACAAGGGTGCTGATGTCAACACAACAGGGGGACATTATAGGAGCCCATTGCAGGCTGCTGCTGCTGGAGGCCACACCGAGAGTGTGCACATCCTTCTTGAAAAGGGTGCTGATGTCAATGCAAAAGGGGGAAACCACGGGAGCTTATTGCAGGCTGCTGCTGCTCGAGGTTACACTGAGATTGTCAGCCTGCTTCTTGACAAGGGTGCCGATGTCAATGCAACAGGGGAACTCTATGGGAGCTCATTGCAGGTGGCTGCTGGTGGAGGCCACACCAAGATTGTGCACATCCTTCTTGACAAGGGTGCTGCTGTCAATGCAACAGGGGGATACTATGGAAGCTCATTGCAGGCTGCTGCTGCTGGAGGTCACACCGAGATTGTGCACATCCTTCTTGACAAGGGTGCTGATGTCAATACAACAGGGGGATTTTATGGGAGCTCATTGCAGGCTGCTGCTACTGGAGGTCACACTGAGATTGTGCACATCCTTCTTGAAAAGGGTGCTACCATTACTCCAACTGCATTGCAGGCTGCTGCTGCTGAAGGTCACACCGAGATTGTGCACATCCTTCTTGAACAGGGTGCTGATGTCAATGCAACAGGGGGATATCATGGGAGCTTATTGCAGGCTGCTGCTGCTGGAGGCTACACCAAGATTGTGCACATCCTTCTTGAAAAGGGTGCTGATGTCAATGCAATAGGGGGCGACTATGGGAGCTCATTGCAGGCTGCTGCTGCTGGAGGTCACACCGAGATTGTGCACATCCTTCTTGACCAGGGTGCTGATGTCAATGCAACAGGGGGACATTATGGAAGCTCATTGCAGGCTGCTGCTCTAAGAGGCCATACCAAGATTGTGCACATCCTTCTTGACAAGGGTGCTGATGTCACTGCAATAGGGGGGCATTATGGAAGCTCATTGCAGGCTGCTGCTGCTGGAGGTCACACCGAGATTGTGCACATCCTTCTTGACAAGGGTGCTATCATTACTGCAGCTGCATTGCAGGCTGCTGCTGCTCGAGGCCAAGCCGAGATTGTGTACATCCTTCTTGAAAAGGGTGCTACCATTACCACAACTACATTGCAAGCTGCTGCTGCTCAAGGCCACACTGAGATTGTGCACATCCTTCTTGAAAAGGGTGCTACCATTCCCACAACTGTATTGCAGGCTGCTGCTGCTAGAGGTCATTTCAAGACTGTACAGCTCCTTCTCGAAAAGGGTGCCAACATCACTGCAGCAGCATTGCAGGCTGCTGCTGCTAGAGGCCACACTGAGATTGTCAGCCTCATTCTTGCAACGGGCGCCAATGTCAATGCAGCAGGGGAAAGATATGGAAGCTCTTTGCAGGCTGCTAGTGCTAAAGGCCACATCAAGATTGTCAGCCTCCTTCTTGAAAAGGGTGCTGACATCAACACAGTGGGGGGATGCCATGGGAGCGCACTGCAGGCTGCTATTACAAGAGGCCACATTGACATTGTCAGACTCCTTGTTGAAAAGGGTGCCAATATCACTGTGGTAGTATTGCAGGCTGCTGTTACTCGAGATGACACAGAGATTCTCAGCATTCTTTTAAAGGGTGCTAATGACAATGCAGCAGGTGGCCAATATTGGAGCTCATTGCAGGCGGCTGCAGCAGATGACCCCAGCAAGATTATCAGCATTCTTGTTACAGGGTTCCCAGGTCCAGTCCCATGGGAAAATGAAAGAGATGCACAGTAGTCAGTCTGATTGTCAATTTTTATATTGGCCCCTCATGTACCCTCTATTAGGTTTTGAATATTTGCTAGGTTATTTTAGAACTAAATAACTTAACTCGGGAAAAATCTAAAAGGGACCAGTGTGACAAGGATATTGGTATGGGATGCCCGTATGGGTATCTGCTGATGATTTCCTGCTTACTATACTTATTCCTCTGCCGTGCCATGGCATTTTTCATCACCCATCATGCACTGCTTCCGTTCTGAAGTATATAAACCTCTTGCCGTATGTACATTCTTTAGTCAATCCACTACTTATGCCATTCTCCCGCCCTCTGAACGTGTGCCAGATCTCGATGTTCCTCACATCCATCACATTTTTTTTTTTGAACTCCTCCTTGCCCTGTCTTTGCTTTGTTGGGCTCCCGTTGATAGGAAGGACACGGTGTCACCCAGTCACCAAAATTTGATCCGAGCACAGCAACGAGAGATGTCCGCTCATCATTCGATGCAGCCTGATTATGCAGCCAAAGATATTTTGGGCTGCACCATATATCAGAGTCTGGTAAAGACAGACCAAGATCTGCCATGCACAGGAAATTTGACAGCTTTATTTCGGCTTTTA
Source organism: Mycena metata (assembly GCA_029378385.1). Taxonomy (NCBI): domain Eukaryota; kingdom Fungi; phylum Basidiomycota; class Agaricomycetes; order Agaricales; family Mycenaceae; genus Mycena; species Mycena metata. The sequence continues at coordinate 61,396 of JARKIB010000517.1, forward strand.
CAATTCATGCTTCTTCAAGACTGAAATCATACCTCCAGTCCAAACCGAAGTCATGGGGTGCAAGCTGCTCTTGTTCCACTTATGTTGACCCTTAGCTGTGCTCTTTTGCCGGCATGATGAAACTCCTGACAATCTTCTTATGTTTATCTCTCCGCCAGTTGTCAAAATCTCAGTTGTTCAGTATGCCTGTGAACCAGTCACAGGACCCCTCTCTACACCCGTTGAACGTTCTCCGGACCTTTTACATTAACTTTGTGTGCAGTGGAAACAGCTTTGTGGGCCAGTTAACACAAGCCATGACCTAGAACAATAATGCGAGGAATATGGCTTACTTCCCTCCTCTGTTGTTCCTTCCCATGTCAAGACACTGGCTGGGATTCTTGTTGATGGTACTGTTTGACACTGTGATAATGGTCCAATATTGGATATTCCATGACAAGATAGGTAGAGTGATAGTTAGATGTGTCATAGAAGGAAGATCGACAGTAGCCAATAAAACCAAAAGTTCCCTGGCTCCCCTACTATAAGGTTCTGGTGAGTTTCAAATGCCATGACTTGACCATCCCAACATGCCCCGTCAACCAACTCTAACAGAAGTCCGTTTGAACAACATCTCAAAGTGTGTGGCCATCACAGCCAACACTCTAGATGTCCTTGTGGACACTCTCAAAATCCCTAGTCTGGAAGCTATTTCAAATACCATGCAGTCCCTTCTGGAATTGGTACAGGTACACTCCCCCGTGAATCAGGATTTTAGGACATTTTGAGTTAAAACTTTTCTTAGAGTGCTAAACAAAACAAGGGTGATTGTGCTGAGTTGATGGAGCACACTCATGAGTTACTCAAGGCAATTACTGGGGTATACATTAAGTCGGATACTGGTCTGGAATTGCCCCCGAGCACTTTGAATCAGATTGTAAAATCCACTGAGTACTTATATACCTACAGCCCATTTACATTTCTCACTCCAAGCATTTAGGACCTTTCACAAAATTCATACCTTCGTTGAGGCTCAACAAAGTGGTAGTAAAGTCAGGAAGTTTTTCCGGCAGGGAGAACTGGCTGCTCTGCTCAAAGACTGCAAGGGTGGATTGCAGCAGGCACTTGATTTCTTCAATGTAAGTACTCATACTCAAGGTATATGCCGACTAACAATGGGAAAGATCAAAACCGTCAACATCATGACAGATGCGAGGGAAATGCAAGACCAGGCTCAACTCAGACACCAAGAGATACTTGACATGATTAAAACTTTGCCTAGTTCAGATACAGCATCCTCTGTATGTGGGCAGGTTCTTTGAGTGTATCAGTACTAATAGCCACACAGATCAGCAGCATGTACTCTGGATCATATGCAAGGTGCTTACTTCAAATAACCCTGTTTATTTGTTGTTTATCAATCTTGCAGCTCAAACTCCATTTCAATGCTCCCAGCAGTGCCAAAGATATTCCATTATTCTTGAGCTCTTTAGGCAGGGCACTCCTAGAATTGCCATCTTAGGTGCAGGCAGGATGGGAAAGACTGGCCTCACAAGGACTGTAGTTCATCACGAGGAAGTAACCACCAAGTACCATGGAAATCGTTCTTCGTTACCTGTGACACTGCATTAAGCAAATCCGAACTTGCAGGTCTCATTGGAGCACATCTTGGAATGAAACCTGGCAAAGACCTCACTCAAGCTGTTTTACAGCGGTTTTCCAGTGGTCCACCCAGCCTGCTGATCTTGGATAACCTGGAAACTGTGTGGGAGCCAACAAAATCCTGCCAAGAGATTGAAGAGTTTCTGTCTCTCCTCACGGACATAAACAGTTTAGCTTTGATGGTCCGTGGATTTCCCTTTTTCTTGACAATATCACTCATGATGCCTTAGATCACAATGCGTGGAGCAGAAAGGCCATCCAAGATGCAATGGACGCAGCCATTCTTACAGACCCTACCATCTTTGGCACAGGATGCTGCCCAAAAGATGTTCATTGATATTGCTGATGACAAGCATTCCATGGATGAAATTGACCAAGTCCTCCGTCTAACAGACAACATGCCACTCTCAATTAGTCTCCTTGCCCATCTAGTAGACACAGAAGGCTGCAAAGAGATATTATCTCGCTGGGAAAGTGAGAAAACTTCCCTCATTTCTGATGGCCACGACAAAAGATCCAATCTGGAGCTGTCAATTTCACTTTCACTCTCAAGTCCCAGAATTACTTCCACACCACAGGCCCAGAATTTGTTAGCCCTACTGTCCATGCTGCCGGATGGCCTTTCAGATGTAGAGCTCAAGCAAACCAAATTTCCAATCATAGATATCCTTAGTTGCAAAGCGGCCTTGCTCCGTACTGCTTTGGCATACACTGATGACCACAAACGGTTGAAGGTCTTGGTGCCTATTAGGGAATATATGGGAAAACTGCTCCCCCCCACAGACCAGATGATACAACCAATGTTCAAACACTTTCACGAACTCCTGGAATCATACAAAGTAGCCTTTGGCACAAGATCCGGGGTCTTCCCCCGTGACCGGATAACATCAAATTACACCAACATCCAAAATATCCTTCAAAATGGTTTACGGAGGGAGTATGCCAATATAGTGGATGTTGTTTACTGTGCATGTGATTTCAATTACTTCAGTCGGCATATTGGATGTGGAGCAACTTTCCTTCTTGAGGATATTAGCAATACCCTTTCATACTCAGGAGACCATCGGTTGAAGGTGTATATACTTACTGAACTAATCCTATCATGGCGGCATCATCCAATCCTCCATCCAGAGTCGTTAATAAATGAGGCCTTAAACCACTTCAAGTATTTTAATGATCCTGACCTTGAAGGTGTGTTCTCTGTTCAACCTAGATACAGCATAAAAAAACTCACCAGACTTTATTTTCCAGTCAGGTTTCACTCTAGTTTAGGGGATTACTACTTCCACTCCAACCACAACATCTCGACAGCTTTACAGCATGGTCAGATTGCCCTCTCCTTAGCACAGGCCAACAGAAATCTCAAGGGACAATGTGATTCACTTGATCTTCTTGGATACATTGAAATAATTGGTGGTGACCATGCTGCTGGCCGAACACATGCACAGGAAGTGCAGAGACTTGCCAAAATCCCTGGAGATGTGTACAGAGAGGCATGTGGACTATATAATGAGAGCATCTCCTTGATGTCACAAGGTGATTACAAAGAGTGCACTGCTCTGATCATGAGGGCTAGAACAGCTCTGAGTCTATGTGGTCTGTCTCATGGGCAGATTGACCATGCATTGATGGGAATTCAGGCTGAAGTTCACAAGCTCAAATCGGAATATATTGAGGCTCATGACATCCGGAATCAAATTCTCCAAGCAAGAGCCAATGATAGTGTTGGGCAAGGCTTTTCCTTGATGAATATTGCTGAGGCTGAGATCTTGATGGGGGTTTCCAAGACCGAGATAGAAAAGAAACTTGAGGCACCACAAGTTATCTTCAGAGCAAGTAACAATGCAGTGTTAATGAATGCATGTGATATCATTCAAGCAAATCTGAATTTCAGAGATGGGGATCTGTCAAGTACACATTTTCGTAAATGTCTTCAACTTGGGTGGGGGAAGTACTCGGAGGGAGTTAGTTTCTGCCTAGAGAGGCTTGTAAACATCAATTATTGGGAGGGCTCTCATCCAACCTCTTGGCCTACTATTTATCTTGTAAATTCCCTCAAAACAAAAGCATGGCTAGGATTTTACGAGGCCCTACAATTCTTGGGTGATGTCTTCCTCCAGGAGGAGGATGAAGTCACAGCAACATCTCTGTTCATTCTTGCCCTGGAGGGATTCACCAAAATGGGTGTTCACCAGAGCAGAGCAAAGTGCATGATCCGACTTGGGGATATCTCCAACAAACATGGTGCTTCACTGGAGGCACTGGGGTTATGGGAACAAGCAAGGCCACTGTTTGAGCGGTCCTCGCAAGCCAAGGGGGTCCAGCATATTGATAAAAGGCTGGCTGGGATTGGTGAGGATAGTAAGGAGCAACACAAAATGAACTTGTCTCGACTCACTGAGCTCAATGTCCTACGGTGACGGTGGAAGAGGTGGATGGGGACTTCTTGGAGGAAGAGGCAGGATTGGGTGTGGCTTGATCTGTGAACAGCTTTTTTTCACCTACTTACCTACCTTCCTTTGCCTATGCGAGGTCACCTCAGTCCACTCAAAAAATCTATCTATATGTTTGCCCGCATCTGTGTGAAATTCGAACATATACCGTTCAGAAACAACACTGTGTGGGTGCAGGTGTGAGGGTTGAGTGTTCCTGCATTTACTCAAAGCGTAAATAATTATTTGCTGATTTCCTTTTTCTGGGTCTACATCGTCGGCAGGGCTATGGCTTCTTTGAATGCACTTTTAATGCAGACTGCAGTAGTACTTGTCTGATGCACTCAGTGATGCTCATGGAAGACTTCTGGCCCCACAAGCAACCCCGACCCCATTTCAACTGATCTTGCTAATAACCACCTGAAATGTTGCCGGTTGTTGACCCTAAGAGCAGTAACCATATGAAGTTTGCTTAAGCAATGGCTGTCTAGACAGACAATCAAACTTGAGCAATGTTCTAATTAATCAGGTGGGTGGTACCTGCAGGGGCACCCGCATAGTGAGAGCTGTTCAAACAGGATTAAACATGGTGCTGATTGAACAGAACACTATTCAGTTTAAGCAGAGCAGTGTTCAAACAGCTGAACGACAAAAATACGAGCATGGCCGGACTCGAACTCAAGGCCTCACGGATTCTGTCCAGAAAGCCGGCAGTGAACATAACCACTAGACTAAGAGAGCATTATGATGTTGCTCTGCCATACGGCTATTGTATAAACATACCCCTTTTCCCTCAGTGTTCAAAAGCTTATATACATGTTGACTGGAGCTGCATGGTCCCTCCACAAAGCACCAGTGATTTCACAGAGCTTGATTCTGTAGAGAAGAATAAGAACCCACAAGATCTATATGATTGTTGGCTCAATGGACCAAGCCCCGCTCTTCAGGCAGCTGCTCGAGCTCACGTGGCTGCAGTGGGCCTACTTCTGGGTCGGCTGGCTCGCGTGGACGTGCGACGCCATTGATTTCTTCAGCGTCAGTCTCAGCGTCACAGCCACTCGCCGTTATTGACCCAGCAAGTTTTCCGGGTCACGTGCTGATTTGCCTTTTATGGTAGGTACCCACGCTGGGCTCAATTTCCGGGTGTAACAAGTCGTTTCCGAGCTCGAGGTAGAATGATGCGCGGAGTTCAACACACAATGCATATAATAGTTGGGATATGTTATATATTTTCTCCGCACTTTCGAGTTCAAATGCCATGAAACTTGCGTGAAATAAACAAAAGTAAATCAAATTCCTGGAAGATTACCCTCTATAAGAGTGCAGAATATGCCGATAAGATCGTATGGTATCCTTCCGGGCCCTTTCGACTCAAGTTGCGTGAGTAAAAAGGTGATTTGCGGAATATTTTCGGCTAAAAATAAGTCTACGATATATACCATCGTAAGGCAAGGTTCAAATTGCAGAGTAATTTGGAGGCACTGTTCAGAACTCCATGCATCAAAGCCTGAAGGCGGCCCACCGGGGAATTTTTTAAAAAGGGGAGGGAAAAAAAACTCGCGTGGAGGGATTCGATCCTGCGGTCACTGGATTAAAATAAAATGGCACAGGAGCAGCGTTAACCGTTAGACTACAAAGACAATATACAGAGGCTCTGGTAATCGTCTAAGGACACCTTGGGAGCGACCCGGAAAAATGTGCTGGGTCAATTGGGTAGAGTGTCACAGCCCTGGGCACGCAGTTCAAGAAGCCCACAACGTCTATCGTGCGTCCCCCTTCTCCTCAATTGTTACTCAATTATATTAATATTTATGTTTTGCACGCTCGCAGACTCAAGCAATAACCCTCACGCTCCTCTTCCGCTCCGTCGGCGCCGTCCTCTTCGGTGTCTTCTCCGACCGTTTCGGGTGCAAGTGGCCGCTGGTCTTCAATCTGCTGTTGATCTCGGTGCTGCAGCTGGGCGCGGGCTTTGTGCAGACGTTCCAACAGTTTTTGGCCGTGCGGAGTTTGTTTGGTGCGTACGGTCTCTTTATCTTCTGCTGTGGTTTGTTTCCTCTTCATTTCGGGATTTTTCGTGGGCGGATTTTGGCGCAGAGGTGCGGATGGGCACACGTTCGTTCGTCCCTGTCGTTCTTCGCTCCCCGGGCACTCCCCGCTCCACCGCGATAGGGCCGCGTACGCCCCGACCGCGTATTCGCCTCCCGCGCAGTACGCCCGCGTCTACCGCACAGAGATGCCCACATCCCCGAGCTGGCGCGTACGCCCGTATCTATCGCGACACTCGGCGCCAGCGAACGTCCCGCTCCCTCGGGTGTTGCCACCCCCGCTCCGCATCTACCGCGGACTGCTCGCTTGCTTGGCACCAGCCGAAATGCAAAGGCAGATGGACAGACGTGATACCGCACGATAATTTGGGACGCGGGGAGCCATATTGAAGGCATGATAGTGATATCATATCGTCCCGTTTCGTCTCGTTCGCTGGCTCGATGGCTGGGGTGGCGGTTATAGGCGGTGCAGCTTTTTTGGGACGAGCAGCCGCGGATGTGAATGTGCGGGAGGTGGTAGTGGTACCGATATCATCTCAGGTGTCGCGCGCGGCAACAGCCCGCGGGGACGCGTCGATCGGGACGCGTCTTTGCTGTCGCATTCAGCGTCGCATCGAGGCGATTACTGTACAGCTGGCGCAGCCCTGGGATGGACGTTGTCGATTTTGGCGACGTCATATCGATCACTACCATGCCGTGTCCATGTCCGTGTTCGTGTCGCATCAACGGACGGCTGGGCTCGCAGTCGTGTCGGCGGTGGCCGTCGTTGCGCCCCGATTGCATCGTCGTGCAGCTAGCTGTCTACGACACACCACGGACCTCCTACGAATTCCGATTCGATTCCGATTCCGATTGTCAGGCGCTTCCTCTCTTCCCTCCTTCATGTCTTGCTTCTTCAAGCCAAACTTAATACTGATAATAAACCTTTGTAGGAATCGGCATGGGCGGCATCTGGGGCCTCGCCGCCTCCACCGCGCTCGAGAACCTCCCCGTCGGCCTCAGAGGCCTCGCGAGCGGCGTGCTGCGGCAGGGGTACGCGGTTGGGTATTTGGTGAGTCTGGGTTTTTTTTTTGAGACGTTTTTGTGGGAGGGGGGGATGCATTGGGTGCGATGGGATGCGCGGGGTGGGGACGCGGACGAGTGAGGCTTACGGTGATGTGAGGCGGGTGCCCGCATCGCCGCAGGATTCACGTCGCGAAAGCCGACGCGCTATTATGCGCCGACGTCCGCGTCCGCGCTCTTTTCGCAAACATTCCGGGGCGCGGTCCTGCTAGGAGACGCGGAGGACGATACACGCCCCACCATCCATCCATCGATCCCGTGGTGCCGACTTGTCGCGCTGTCGATCGTGCTGCCTCATCGCGCAGGAAGCGAGGACAAGGATGAGGACGAGCCGCATCCGTACTCCGAGCGCGCATTTTTGCGGTGGCGATTATCGGCACTGGCATTCACTTGCTCGTCGTCCTCCCCCTCTCGCCTTTCTTCTCCCCTCCTCCCATCCCTACTTCCCCTTTCCCACCTCCCTGCCCACCCCCTTTCTAAAAACCCTCGCTAACAAATACTTTTCAGCTCGCAGCAGTCATCTCCCTCCAACTCGTCCCCGCCGTCTCCGTCGGCTGGCGCTCCCTCTTCTGGACCGCCGCCGGCATCAGCGCCTTCTCGGGCGTCCTGCGCACGCTGTTGCCGGAGAGCGCGGTGTTTGAGAAGGTGTGTTGTTTGCTCGTCATCTTTTTGTGCTGGCTTCGTGTTTACCGCGCGGGCGTACGGGGTGGCGCGCGGCATGTTTGGTTTTCGAGTTTGTGGTGGAGGTCTACGTGGGGTTATCGCGAGGGGAAAGGAAGGAAGGGCGAGCGAACGAGCCTCGGGAGGGCGCGGTGTCAGTGTCTACCGATACGGCGCGGACGCGGGCATGGGGCACGGCAGGAACACACACTGCGAGGGTGGCCTTGCGCGCGCGTGGTAGAACTGCTCAAGGCGCTGTCGTGCCAGCGCGTAATCCACCGTACGGCGTGCAGCTCGTTTCGCTGCCGGCTGGAATCGTAGTGGATGGATGTCCCGCGTCGAGTCGAGGTCTTGGCGCCGAATCTTGCCGGTGCACGTTCGCGGTGTGGACTCGTCTGCTCCCACCCGCTCCCTGCCCGTCCTCCTCCCTTCCCTCTCCCTCCTCTCCCTCCTCCTCCCCCTCTCCACCATACATACTCTCCCCCTCCCCCCCATGTAGGCCCGCCTCGCCACCGAAACCCACGGCGTCGTCTCCGAAGCGCAGAAGACGCGCGTCTTCCTCCGCGAGACGGGCGCGATGCTCAAGAAGCACTGGCTGTTGTGTGTGTATGCGGTGCTGTTGATGACTGGTGCGTATGCGTTTTACGAGTTACTACTTTTTTGGGGGAGACGTTATGTGTGGAGATGCTGCGGGAAGGGGAGACGGTGGTGCAAGGGCGGGAGACCCGACGCCTTTGGGGAGACGTTGCTGCGCGATGTGGTGGTGGCGCATCCGCATGTGTCGGGCCTTGCTTTACGGCGCCGGGGACGGCGCTGGGGTCATACGCGCGCGCGAGGCAGACACCGTCCTCTACTTCCTCCACCCTCCCTCCATACTTTCCTCGTCGTCCATTCATATTTGCTTTTGACTGACACCCTGCCCTCCACGCAGGCTTCAACTTCCTCTTGCACGGCTCGCAAGACCTCTACCCCACGTACATGCACGTAACCAAGGGCTTCAGCACGCACTCGGCGACGATCACGACTATTATTGGGAATTGTGTGCGTTGGACGTCCCTCTTGCGATTTCCCTCCCTCCTGTTACTTTCGGTTTTCGCGCACTTCTTTCGACGGTCTTCCCACTTTTGGGTGGGCGTTTCGGGGCGGGGTAGCTTTCACCCCCCCCATGGATACGTGGATCCCAATTCAAATTGGGTTAGGGTGCCTGGCGCGTGAGCCCGCCCCGTGGTCCGTGGACGACCCCATTTGTCTTGGCTTGGCTTGAGGATTCGGGGTATGGGGTATGGGATTTGCGTGTTCACAAGGTGGTGCCTGGACGGCGGCCGTTGGGCGGTGGGGCGACTGGACGCGGATGAGGACGATGTTACGTCGGCGCTCCTCGCGTGGTGATGCCTAGACAGCGGCGGCCTGCTCGTCCTTGCTCCACCTTCCCCCTCCTCCTACTCCTTACGCCTTCCCTACTCCTACTCCTGCTCCTTCCTCCTTGACAAGGCACTAACCTATGCTTCACAGGGCGCAATCGCAGGCGGCGGCTTCGCGGGGTGGATCTCGCAGTTCTTGGGAAGGCGGATCACAATTGTGTACGTGGCTCTTCTTTGGTCTCGTTCTTTCTGTTTGGGGAGGCGGGTGTTGTGGGCGGGAGGCGGAGGGCGGTCGTTGCGTGGGCGTCGTTGTGTGGTGTCGTGCGCCGTGGGTGCTGCGAGGGAGACGTGGATGTGTCGCGCTGTCCCATTGCGACGTCGACCGGCGCTGGTTGTCGGGAGGGATGCGTGTCGTTGCGGTGTCGTGTGGCTTGGAACGAATGGGGAGCGGGCGGACGTGGGCGGGTGCCAGTGCCGAGATACCCCATGTCGATGTGGATGTGGATGCGCGTCGGCACATTGTCGTGTCGCGTAGACGTGCGCACGACGTCGACGTGTTCGTCATGTACGTCGTGGGCGTTCCGCGGGGCTTGTTGCATGTCCATCCGCTGAAACGGGCAAGATGCGCTGACTACGGAATGGGCTAAACTAAGCTCTGAATGCGGGCTAGCTGAACAACTAACACACCACACACAAAACACACACACACCAACCCAATCCTATCTAAACTGACTCACGGGGGACGTAGCGCGTCTTCCTCGATGAGTTCGGGTCCTGAGTCGTAGTATGCGACTGCGGATCTGATGTCTAGAGCACGTATAGTTGTTCTATGCGTTCAAAACGTCTCAAAATGCAGCGTCTAGACGCTAGTTGGCTTGGCTGCTTGGCTTCTAAACAAGACTTCCAGGGAAGGATGTGCAGGTTTATATATAAAGGATTGTTACTAGGAATCGCACCGAAGTACAGGTGCCTAGGCGAGGAGGTGTAGATTTGGACTGAAAATCCCGTTCAAGGGCTATGCTGCTTCGTCTAGACGGCCTCTGGTGCACAGCTAGCCTCTCGAGAACTAGCGGCAGACTCGGACTCCTTTGAATCCAAGATCTTTTCCGTACACTTGAGTTTATTAAGGACCTCAAAGTACTATCCAACACAGCTAAACGACCGGTGGTTGTCCCAGGGTTCTCCCAAAGTGCTGTGCCGGGCGTGGTCGGTTTTAGCGAGGCGTTTCCTGGTCACCCAATGCGGATGCCCTGCTAGAGTCCACTTCGCGACGCTTAGTGCAGTTCTCAAGCCTTCTAATGTGCGTGCGGTCCTGATTTATACGTGGAGGCAGTCGCCGCTCACGACCTCCCAACGCGAAGCTTTGCTTATAGGTTCACACAAATGTTCTGGATCCAACAAGCAACGCTGCGATTTTATAGACTACTGTTACACAGAGAGAGATGGTACTTTAATCTCCGCTAAGTGGCCTGAGCACACCCGAATCGTCGTAACGATGAGCGGGGCATACACTGGTCTGTTGCGGTATTTTATGAGGCTTTATATACGATTCTGAGAGAAAGAGATGAGGTAAAGAGAAATGAGTAAAACAGGCCGATGTTCTGGTCATGCGGTCATCCTCGGAAGGCTAACCGGGTCTATGCTGGCTCTGGGCTTGCCAGAAAGTCATATAGATGACGATCTTGGGGGCCCAGTTCGGGTCGTCTAGACAGCTCCCGAACCTTGTAATTTGCAAAACTCTGTCCCCCGACGCCGGACTGCTCACCAATCCGCTCGGATACCCCGATAGCGCACGGACTAGACATATACACGTCGGCCCATGGCTACATCTCAACAAGAATTCCTTCGTCATGTTTGTGCTTGTGGCGCCCCAACGCTGACCGCATCGCGTTGGTCACCTGACTGGCTAGAGGGGCACTTTGGGGCGACCCCTCCTTATGTCTCTAAGCTCCTTGCACCGTCTAGACGCGGTACTTTGCCGTCTAGACAGCCTATAGAGTCGTGCTATGCTCGTCTAGACGCCTGTTACTTAGTGCGTCGACTCGTCTAGACAGACCCTATATCATGTAGCTTGCCCTGCTAGTGAAGACTATGGCTTTCCTGTGCAGTCGTTGGTTCCTTTGATAGGGTAATTGACATTCTGAGGTACTAGACCCCGTATAGACCTCCTTGGTATGTGTACTTCGCACAGTGTAACGCTTGTAACCGCGCCTAGCACTGTACTAATACTACAGTCAGCAGCCGGAGCTCACTCTGACTCTCCTTTGTACCACCGAACAGAGTTCTAGTAGGTATATTGACCCGTCTAGACGGCTGTATTATTACTTGGTAGCGTCTAGACAGACTATTGCTAAAAAGCGCAAATAATAGCCAGATGGCAGCGTATTCAATGACACGCCGTTTCACCGCGCTGGTTGTCAGTGGGGATGCCCGTCGTGGATGCGCGTGGAGACGTCGAGGTGTGGTCGGTGGACTTATACCAGCTGCCGACGTTGTGCATGTCGTATCTTCGGGCAACGCTACCCGTGCCCCAGCTTGGCCCCGTCCTTCCCCCCCCCTTCTCTCCCCACTCCTCCGCAAAACGACCGAGATCGATCGCTGACCTCTTCCTCTTCCCAGTGTCTTCGTCCTTATCACCGCCTGCTTCATCCCGCTCTGGATCATCCCGAGCACGTTCAGCGGCCTCGCGGCGGGCGCGTTCTGCGTCCAGTTCGGTGTGCAGGGCGCGTGGGGCGTTGTAAGTGGCTTCCTTTTCCGGGCGTCTGCTCCCTGCGCCGCATCATATCCCAGACCGCATGATGCTGACCACCACCCGCAGATCCCCATCCACCTCGCCGAGATGGCGCCGCCCGCCTTCCGTGCGACCTTCCCCGGTGTCGCGTACCAGCTCGGTAACATGGTGTCCTCTGCGTCCGCGCAGATTGAGGCTAGTGAGTTCTGCCCCATCCCTCCGCGAGATGCGATAACTGACTGACCTGGCTTCCCAGCCGGCGGTGACCACCTAAAGACGACGCTCAAGGGCGTCGTGGTAGCCGACTATGCCAAGGTGCAAGGCATCCTGCTCGGTGTCGTTGCGGCCTTCGTGCTCTTCATTACGATTATTGGGCCTGAGTGCGTATCTATTACCTTACCCCTCGTCTTGTAACGGCAGACTAACGCCGCACGCAGGAACCACGGCTCGCACTTCGAGAAGCACCGCGCGGCGTTCGACGAGGGCGGAGGAGACGACGACACGTGGATCGACGACGATGGGGTGCACCATGAGACCGGGCGCGCGGAGCGGGATCGGGATATGGAGGAGAAGGGGAGCGAGGAGCGATCGAGCACGGAGAAGCCTGCACGGGAGACGGAGGCGGTGGCTGCTTGAGCTTGTGTTCTGTCGTCTGTGGGAGGGGGAGAGGTGATTCTGGCGAAAACGCAAGATATAGTGGGATGAGAGATATCCAGCGGGATAAGGGGTAGATGAGTGGAGGGAGGTAGGGAGGAGGTTGCCAAGGCGCAATGTATAATAACGACCCATACGATCTACTTAGTTTAGTACGATGAATTGTTCATGCTTTTTTGTTTTTTATTTCTTGCGTTCTATTACCTCAAGCTTCATTTCGTTGTTAACTATCATCGTTCAAGGCTTCCCTGCTGTCGTTCGAGGCTTTGAGCTTGGTTTGAGGCGTCAAAACCGGCGGAGAGGCATACAAGTCCGACACCTTACCCGTCGTAAAATATTGTGGCTGTGCCAGATATTTCCTTTTTCGGCCTTGAGCTTCCGCCCCTCACGGTGCTCCCACCTGTACAGCCCACTGTACGCTGTAAATAGACGGGTGATATGTAGTGCATATCAACCTCATATTTAGAGAAATTGTGCTAAAAGGTGTGTATTTAATAACTTCACTAACTTCAGAGCTAATGCAGTCGCTATTTACCGTAGGTATTCAATATCTTTATATTTCCCAACAGTTCCCATCAAACACAGCGGCGCGCCATCGCGCCTGATGTCGGGGGTATGTATCCAATATCTTCATTAACTTTGCTATTTAACCCATCAAAGGCGACGGCGCGCCATCGCGCCTGATGTCGGGGGTATGTATCCAATGTCTTCATTAACTTCGCTATTTAACCCATCAAAGGCAGCGGCGCGCCATCGCGCCTCATCACTGCCATCACCCGCCATCATAATTGCCGCCGCCGAGTCCGCGCTGGGCGCAAAAGTGGAGGTAAATTCCTGAAAAAATTACCAGTCCATCCTGTATACTCACAGACCATAATGTAACATTAATCCGATATTAATACATCACATTGCTCCGTTAAAACACAAAAGTCTGTAGAAAATACGTGAGATGAGTAAATAATATACTAAGTGTTGTGCGACATGACGACAATGCGTTCGAAGGCGTCAGCCAGGAGCTCGATGTCAAGGTCCGCGTTAGGGTCGATGTCCAGCTCGTGCTCTTCAGGCGGCGGCACGGCGGTCTCCCCGGCGTCTGGCATCACAATGTCCTCCGCCTCACCGACGGGCACACGGCGGTCAGTGTTCACGCTGACACCGGGGACAAGGGAGGCGGTGAAGCCGGGCTCCTTGCTCAGCTTCACCAGCCGCTCCATGTGGAGCGTGTTGAAGCGGCCCCGCTCCATCCGGTGGACACCAACCTGGTGCGCCAGGGCAGGGTTCCCCGCGCGGACCAGACGGCGTTCCTGGTAGATGAGGAAGGTGTCCTCGTCCCTCATGTGCGTCACGAGCCTCGGGATCTCGAGGTTGAGGCGGGTGATTTCTTCGTCGGCACGTAGCAGCTTAAAGTGCTGGTCCATTGCTACGCGGCCCGCCGGTTGTGCCCACAGCTCATCACGAATGTCCTCCCATCCGTTGATAAGCCGGGAAACTGCTACGTGTGAAAAGAGCGAATCTTTTCATTTTTAACAGTGAACTATACCGAAGCTATAATCAATCAGAGCGGATTGTGACCTCACACAAGTCTGACTAAACGGTCCAGATGGCTAGGGTGACCTGGATATGTGCAACCGGTTCTATGGACAGGGAGTACCACTATTAAACAGAGTCCCCGAAAATCAAGTGCATGAACTAGACGGATATGTGATAAGATTCGGAAGGGCCAAAGTGCCAGCCAGACCACTTACCATGAGGGGTTGGATTCATGAACTATACGGAGCGGAGTAGCGGCAATCCTGAACTAGTTGGCTGGAAGCCGTCTGTTTGGAGGAGTTTGAACGAGGACG
>JARKIB010000518.1:0-75492 GCA_029378385.1 Mycena metata
CGAATTTGGTGAAATAATCACTCAGCTTGCGGTGTGCATTGACAAGGCCCTCCTTGAGTGCGGGATCGGCGGTAGCAGGCAGCCCAGCGATAGTGGTCTTCAGATGCCGCTGGAGGCCACGGAAAATCGCATGGGTGGTGGACAGCATGGGCTGCTTGGTGGCCGACATTTGTGTTGTCGCGGAACGAAAAACCTTCAGCCAACCTGTCACCATCTGGAGTGCTTCCCAGGAAGCACTCAACAGAAGTCAGCTCATGTTCGCGGAGTTCACTATCCTTTGCTACATAGTTGAAGATTGGCACGTGGTACAGAAGGGCGCGGCCTGAGTCATAATTAGTACCGGCAAACAGTTGAACTCAACATAAGAATGGAACCTACGTAGCATTTGGTGAGTTGAAGACCACCGCGTCTTGACATCCAAAATGAGCATAAGCACGGAGTCGATGGTCCCCGGTGCGGCAGCCGCAACGTCCCCAACCTCCTTTTGCCATATTTTCCGACGCTGAGGGCTTGAACGGACATGGCGGACGATTTTTCGAAGCTTAATTGTGATTAAACTCACATAGAATTCGGGCGCAAAGAAACTTACCTTGAATACAGCACTTCCGATGATACTCGTCGGTTTTATCGACTCCGCATCGTCCCCGTCGTCAAGTTGACTGGCCATATTATCCTGCGCACGGTCCACGGGCTCAGTCGCGGCATCCTGGTAAGCATTGGCGCGGGACTTCGCCTTTCTTTTCTCCTCTTTCGTGAGAGCCCCGATCGCCTCCAACAGCTGAGGCAATGTGAACACCGAGAAAGTAAAGCCATGGAGAAATTTCGTACCTTCAATGCATACAAATGGATGGTATGAGGCATGCATCGCATGCGGGCGTTTGTAGCCGAGAAGGGGATCCGCTCCGCCCGACAACGACGAGCAAAGGCTGTCACCATTGTGTCGTTGTTCGTCGCGTTATCCATCACAAAGGCGGTGATCTGAAGGGAATGAACGGACTGAGCGTTAGAGACGAAAACAACGAAAACAACGTACTCGGCCGAGGAGTCCGAATTCTTTAAGACTATCCCATACCGCTGCCGCCATATTCTCCCCGGAATGTTCCCCGACGAGTTCCCGGAAGTCAATGAGGCATTCCTCTACAAGTAAATTAGGTGACACAAAATGCTAGACGGCGTGTTATCACGCACCCAGCTTGCCGTTGTTTCCTATGTAATGGATAACAGTTGCTAGGAATGCGAACCCGTTGCTGGATGTCCACGCGTCCAAGGAGGCGACAAAATCCGAAGTGTTCTCCTATACACATCCGCATTTAAACTACGGCACTAGTCTGCGATATCTCACACACTTTAAATATTTCGGACAAGCCCTCGATCATATCCTCTCCCATTTTGTCGATTCGAGTTTTGATGGACTGGGCGTGCGGAATTTTGAGTGGTTTCCGAGCGGGATGGTGAGTGTACTGAAGAAGTTCACGGAACTCGGCATCGTCAACGGCCGAGAACGGTTGGTCGCATGCCGCAACCCACTTGGCGAGCAAATCTTCGAAATGCTCTTGGTTCCACGGAACCTAAACAGTTGCGTGAGTAATTTAAGGTAGACAAAGAGTAGGGAAACGCGCGAACCTCGGCTGCAGCGCCCTGCTTCTCGAACATGTCCTTAATGTTATTCGAGATGGAATCAAGCTGTTCTAGATATTGCGTAGCCAGTACTGCGGTCATGGGTGATCTCCCATGAGCAACCGCGAGCTCTATATCAGTGGGAGGAGCGTCGCGGCTGTTAAGGACCTTGTAAAGTCGACAATGGGCAACAAAGTGCGACGATAAATGTGTCTGAAGACCTGAAATTAATGGTTAACGCCGTCACGCCGAAGGAGGGACATGTTACCGTGTGTATTGTAATTCATTTTACGCCCAATCTTGAAAGTCTTCCGGTTCCCAGGATAACATCTATAATAACGTGCACCCTCTTCGATTGAACCATCGGCGGCCTGGTTCACCTCCTCGAAGAAGTGGTAAATCGCATTACGTTTCGGTTTCTATTCCGAGCTAGTTCCACCCGCCTGTAGATGTACGTGTGCTTACAGCTTTCCGTGGCCTCGACGGACCTGCATGATTCGACGTTGAAGGGCTGCTGGGCCCAGGGGACATCTGGAAACGACTTTCTGTGGAAACAGACACGGCTCATCTGGCGCAGACCTACCTCTCTGATGCAGGCAGCTACAGACTTCCAGACCCCCGCAGACACGATCACGTACAAGCAGACCGCCGGCAGACATGCGAACCACATGCACCGCGAGTCCATCAACTAATGGCGTCTCGTAAAGGTGATGTATTCCCGAATGTGAGCGGCTAAAGCGTCTCGACTCTCACGCGCCATTCAGTGCTAAGTAGCAAGTCGAATAATGAGTATCGTTTGAGGGACAGTACATGCAATGGAGCTTTTACAAATTAAATGCAGCCCTTTTGATTCAGTTTGACCATACAAAAGGTGTGTATGTCTAGATGAGGATTGAAATAAAATGCGGAGCACAGCTCCTTCGCCTCCTCCGTAGTCCATCGAGTGTCAGTAAGCCCGTGCTCACTGCGAGGAGCTAGGAAACAGTTGCGCGCGATGCGGTCAACATCGATAATCTCACCATACGGCTTGTGGCGTCGAGTGGAGCGCCGCAAAACATAATAGCCGCTCTTCGGGTCCGGACGCGAGAAAGGTGTGAACCACTCGACGTACGCCGGCGGACCGGTGGTGTTGAAGGGGGCAGGGAAATAGGAAGGCATGGTAAACAGCACCCGGACGTGCGCGACTCGCAAACCCGCGAGAGCTGTAGCAGCGGTAACAGGATTAGCTTCCGCCGTCCGGATCAGAGCAAAATCTTGCAGCCTGGGCTCGGGGACGGCACGAGTGCCTGCAACGGGAATGACCGGGGGTGAAGCACGTACAACGTTCTTGAGCTTCAGCGGCGCGCTAACCTCCGGTATTACGGGCAAGGTGATGGTAACACGTTTGAAGAGGTCGAAGCAGTCAAAGGACTGAGGCTTGTACGTCGAGCCTTTGTTACCGAGGTAAGTCTTGAGTGCGGCGAGGAAGACAGTCGCGTTTTGGCCGGCGGGATCCTCGAGGAAAGTCGCCGGTATTCCACGGAGGGCGGGGGGATGGGCTTTGGCGATGCGATAGCCGCGACGTAGAACTTCAGCTGCGGATACGGCGGCAGTTTGGACCCCGGGGCGCTTGGAGACGCGCACGAGCTCAGCGGCGGTGGGCTCTGAAGCCAGGGCAACGATGGGGACGATGGTGGTGCGAGGCTTGATGTGAAGGCTCTCCGTGCACCACGCAAGGTAAGCGGTGAATCTATCGACCGCCTCTTGCCGCTGTAGCCAGAGGGTCATCTGCGCAATATAGTCCTTCTTGTTGCTGGCACGATAACCTGCTTTGGCATAGTCGATGTGGAGGCGCTCCGAGGCCTCGGTGTTGTAGCCATCGGCGCTGCCGAAGAGCCAGATCATGGCAACGTAGTGTTCCATCGAATGAAGCTTAGGGATATTGAAATGCTTCTGCTTTGCACGGACGCCGAGATCCAGAAAAATCTGCTTATTCTCGTGGAAGGTGTCGAGCGCCGCCTCGAGCGCGGCCAAGGAGCGACCTGTGTGAGACTCCAGAGATGCGAGGTAGATGAAATCAATCACCGCGTCTGCGGTCCGAATGACAGCAGCGTCCGTGGCGTTACCAGCGACGAGACAGGCGAAGACCTTCTCCATCTCTTTATGCTCGCCGCCCGTCCACTGCGACACCATCGACAGCCCGTTCTTGAAGTGGCGGACCTCGGGATGCGACGGCATGGACTTGAATCTAGCGTCGATCTCCTTTTCGCCGCCCTCGGTTACTTCCGTACACCACGAGACGAGGTGGTCCTTGAAGACACCTTTGTGAAGTTGATGAAGAAGGTCGGGCGTAAACGCCTCGAAAATGTCGGTATGGGGGAGACCAGCCCAGAATGGGGCGCAGGGGCGCAGTCCCAGGTCGGCTATGAATTCTTTCTTGAACTGCGCGGTGTGATGCTCTTGGTCGTAGCGATGGATGTACGACAATGTTTCGTCCACGTCGCGTTTGGGAAAGGGTACGTGGTCACCTCGCTGCGTGGGGAGGACCTTGCACATAGGGCACCTATTTTCCATGCAGCACGCGACTAAGCATTGCTCAGGATAGTCGGCAATGTACGCGGCTAAGATGGGATGGACTTTGCGCAGCTGGCCATCCGCGCAAGCCATATCGACACCGTTCGCGCCGGCTTCTGCTAATGCTTCCAAGATGCGGCCCATGCAGAAGTGGAACAGGCGGTATTTTGCGACTGCACGAGCAGCGTCACTGTAGCAATCCATTTTCGCGACAGGAAGATAGCCAAGGAGAATGGTTGCGTGCGAGGAGGCCTTGCGCCTGGTGTCCTTGTTAATGTTGCCGATGGTGAGATACACCGGCCATGCGGACTTGTCTCCACTGAACTGTGACAGCCGCGTCTTGTCGGAGGACAGAATTAACGGTGCCGCCGTACTTCCATCCGGGAGACGTTCCTGTAAGTAAATTAAAACGGTCAGCGTCAAATTCTTTCTGGCATGGGAATTATAAACTTACCTGAATCTTCCACCACCAGCGGGCGGAAGACATTTCGTTGATCACCTCTGAGCCCTCCACGCCCAGCGGGTCGTCGTAGAGGCGGCTGGGGGCATATTCGATGCAATGTTTAAACGCCGGATTACCGATCAGCTCTTTAACACACTCCACTGGATCGCGAAACCAAAGCTCGGCCACATCCGTCCTGAATCTGCCATCTTCATCAACAAGGTCGCCCTGCAACGGTATCTGCTCGCATTTCCAGGTGGCCCCGATGGGCAGGGAATCAATATTTTCCAGGAATGTCTTCTTTTTGTCAAAGGAGGGTTTAACGCGATCGGTGACCTGCACATTGTCGAATCGTGAGTCGCCGCAAATAAGAAATTCATGCAGACACTTACGATGGGAAGCTTTAAAAAGCTCTCCGTTTTATTGTGGCCGACATTCTTGATCAGCCACTTGGCCAGCTCCCATTCCTCTTCATCCGCGAATGGACCCAGAATCTCGCTCCCCGTCAAAATCTGCTCGTCGCGAATCTTCTCGAACGAAGCCTTGGAGTTTCCGTAGGCCTTCCCAGCCTTTTTACTCTCAGGGAATGTGCGGGTATACCACATGTCCTCCTCGTCCGGGACATCCACCATACGAGGCACCGGCTCTTGCGCGTCAATGTCGGGCATCTCTACCTCGGGCTCGTCTTCTGGTTGCTCGAACTCCTCCATCGACACATCAAAATCCAGGGCCGTGTGTCGACATCCATGTGCGCCTGCGGCGCGTGATCCTCGCCAGGTGCTTCGGCGGGACGAGTGGATCGGCGGCGGCGGCGGCGGACCAGAAGGTTGGTCTTGATAAATTCATCGCGCTTTTTTTTGCAGCCCGAATGGTGCGCCTGGTGTCGAATAACCGCGCTGCTGTCGGCGAAGGGGACTTTGAAATACTCGCACTGAGACATGGTGGAATAAAAAAAGTAGGCTCGGCAGTGCAATCATTCCTCGTAACTAACACGCATGGCGATGATTTTCCTAGTTTGATTGTCGAGAGAGTCTGAGCTCCATCAGTGAAATTTTCTTCCTCTTCGCCTTCACCATCTTAGCCCCCCCCACCCGTCGATTCCCTCAATATGCAGCAAGACTTTGTCAACAACAACGATAATCCCGACTACGTCTCGACCGGTCGGAGCTTCCGAATGCTCCGCCCAACGCCCGCCAGCCCGCAGTATCGTGAGTTAGATGCCTTCTTGGCGCAGGAATCGGAGACCATCCTGACCTTTCTCAGGTGAAGAGCGCACCAAGCAGGCGGCGAGCCTCACCCGCCGCCGTGGGAGGCATCCCAGCGCCTCTGAGACGCCGCTGGTGGTCCCCCAAAATGCCCCTTTTGCCAACGCTCACTCGCATACCGCGCAGTCCTCCGTGCGCACTACTGCGGACCTCACACAGCCTAGCCTGGGAGCGATCGTACCTTACAGCCTCAGGCCTCGTCGGACTCCTTTCCTCATCAGCCCTTGGACGCCGCGTTCCCTCAAAATAATCAGCCTGACCGCTTTCCTCAAAATAACCCGGCCTACGTCTTCCCTCAAAATAGCCCCAACCCTTTCTACTCGACACATCAGACCCAGCTTCAATTCCAAGATTGGAACCCGACAATGATGCAGGACATGCTGTATACGATGCCAGCCTCCGGTATGTGATCCATGCTCATTTGTGTTTGGCTTATCTCACTATGGGATTTTAGGCTACGACGGGCTCGACATGTCAGACAACGACGAGCACTACTCTACCCATCAATCGTTCAGCGACATCCCCGGCGACTCCACGGTCATGAATAACACAATCGGCTCTACGGCGGACATTCCAGCTGCCCCAGCGCTCCCGGTGAGTTTCTTGCCTAACCATGTCTTGATGGTATTAACATCTTCAGCTCGCATCTCTGTCTGGTACACCGAGCAGCTCTGCTCCCTCGACCACTGGGACCCCTCAAAATCTCCGCCTGTTCCCTCAGGCCAATGCATCGGTGAGTGCTTGTTTCCCTCGCATATTATGACCTATTTATGTCTTCTTCAGATATCTTCTACTCCCGTCGTCAGTCTTGTTCCCCGCAAGCGTAAGGTTGGCGCCATCATCGATTCGGATCCTCCTGTCCCCGCCAGCTCTCCCAGTGAGCCATCCGCCGTTGCCCGCCGGCCGCTTATTCGGCGAGTCGACATATTCGGATCGGGACTCCACGATAATCGTCAGCGCCCACTAACACCTTCGGCTCCGACTGTCGGCACTCAAGACAAGGAGAACGAAATCCTGGTACGTCGTGTTCCTCCCAACCCTTCCTTCCATCTAATTATGCCTGCAGGATGATGTGTCGGACGCCGAGACATCGCCTCCTCAAAAGAAAAAATCGCGCAAAGCACGGGGTTCTCGCAGCATCCGCACCATCCAGGATACAGACCCTGTGCGGGCGAAAATCATAGCGGCCGGCTTCGACTACGTACACTTGATGGTTCTGACTAAAGAAAAGTCTGTATTCCTCGAAGGTCGCGGCCCGGTCGCCGTCCTCGCGCAAGACGCCTTTGACTTTGGCGCGGAAAAACTTGGTCATGACCCCGCAGAGTTCTCGCCGCTTACGGCCAAAGAGGAAGACCTGGTATGTGTTGAGTATTTCTGGCTCCTCATCTAATGTTGCCGTCGTAGAACCGCCAAGAGATTTACACCATCCGCAAGACATTCAAGTCTGCAGCCCGCATCGTTGTCAAGGGCGGTGATGGGTATGGTTTCGTCGAGCGCTCGCGCAACGACTCCGCCGAGACCCTCACATCAACGGCCACAAAAAATCGGGACATTGTCGCGACAGTTACAAACAAGTCGGCTCTGGTGTTTGCGGTATGTTTCCCGCTCTAGGATGTCCCTCCTACCTTACTGACTTTCCGTCGTACGGCAGGTTCCATCTGATCGCACCATCAAAGGCAGTATGTACAAGCATCCCGCAATTCAGGCGATGGCCGAATGCACCGTCTTCAAGAACATCCTCTCCCTCGCTGTTCAATACCCGGATTGGTTCGACGAAGCCCCGCTCCCGGAAGGCGATGCGATTTCGCATAAGCCCCGATTCAGCGCGGTAACTTTGAACGTCATGATCCTCGCGGTATGTATTCCTCACATATTATTTTTGCAAAGAGTCTGATATTGTCCAGCTGCGTGCCGCCATCAACGAGTGGTCCAGTGGTCATTGGGTCCCGGAGGTCTTCCGACGCAGACTCTACAACAAGCAATTCACCGAAGACCTCAAGGCGTTCCGCGACTGGCAAGAATTCACCTCGAAGCCGACCGTTCTGACCGGCCATGTCCCAACGCGCACGATCCCGCCGTCATTCCTTGCGCAAACTTTCCAGGAGTCGATAACGGAGAAAGCCCGGTAAGTCTCGGATATCTCGCGGTGCAGCTGGCGACTTATCTTCATATAGCTACAACTTGTTCAAGGATGTAGTTGCCCCGGTTCCTTCGATTGAAGTCCTAGGCGCCGCCGATTTTGCCCTCAACCAATAGTTCTGCGCGCTGAGGGACGCTAGGTGTTATTTTTTGCTCATTTGTGTAGTTACTGGTGCCCGCGTAGTTACTGTGATGATCTAATGCATTTTTTTGACCCCTATCTTGTTCCCTCATTTCCGCCCCTATTCATCTGAATCCTTCCATGTCCGAAACGGGACTGTTGTCGGCAAATGGGCGAAGCGGGCGATCATTCTTGGCATTTGTTGGGAAGATTGGCGAGCGGTCTGACGGTCTGCAGCGGTCTGATTGTCTGAATCTCTGCGGCACTATCGGTCTGTGGAGGTCTGTAACAGTATCGCGTGTCTGCAATAGTCGGGGGGCAGTCTGTAGGTCTGTTTTACCTGTTTTACCTGCCACAGGAAGCTACAGACCACCGCCATTTTCCAGATGGACGAAGGAATCTGCGGAAGAAATTTGGAATCGGTAAAATCAAGTAGACATTGAACACATACTTCGATTTCTATCGCCTTGGCTTTCTCTTTCGCTCGTTTCTTGGGCGGTTTCGGTGCGCTGCGTTGACGCGACCTCTCAGGAATTGTTTTCGTGGGTAAGGAGTCGGCCAACTGTGAAATTATCGTCAATTGCAGTATCAACACAAACGAGCACGTACCTCTTGATTTCCAACCACTTCTTCAACATCGCTATCACTGCTTCTACCGCTGTCGTCGCCGGAAAAATCGAGGTCTTCTGGATCAGAGTTTTGGGCGGCCGTCGATTTGGTGGATTTGTGAGCACGTTTGCGCTTTTGTGCTTGTGTCGTGAGCTCAGGGTTGCCGAATTCATCGACTTTTTCGGCCTGCATGGCGTCGTTAAGCCGGGTGCTGGTCTTGCGATCACGCTTCGAGCGAGAAGACGAGGCTTCCGGCTCGTCCGGCTCGGCTTTGAATGTATTCAGATGCGAATAGAAAGGGCAAAGAAACACGTACCAGCATCTGCACCACCAAGAACCCGCAGCCTTAAATGTAAGTGTGACAGCGGGCCGAGGCCCACGGAACCAACGGTGTCCATCCAGAGCATGCGGCGGCGGTCAAAGGTAAAGTAAAAACACACGGCAGCGGTTGGAACGAGGCCCAGTTTCGAGAGCTGACTATAAATTTCCCTTGCCCTGGTGCAGTTTGTAACAACTAGGGCGAATTCAATCGGCGAATGAGAAGGTAAAAATGAGGGTCGTACCCATGGGCAACGGACGCCGCCACATGCCGAGTATGAATATTGTGAATCGGTGTTTCCCGCAGGTGCGATCGAGCCGGCGTTGAGACATGAAGGAGAAATGGGACCGATGTCTCCGGCGGCCCAATATCATGGGAACGATGAGGTGATATCGAAAGAACCGGGGGAATATTGTACTGCCTGGAACAAGATTAGGCTCGATGCAAGGTTTAAGTCGTCGGCTTACCATAAAAGAGGAGGAGGCATCCAGTTTGGATCGACAAGTAGGTCAAGCAGTATGCCAGTTCCTGTGGTGTGCTTTGCAGTGCAGTAGTGAGACGAGAACCAAGCAATATAGCGGCGGTCAAAGCCGTGGCAGAAGGTAACAGGAACAGTGAAAAATTGACGACAGCCCAGGCCACACAATGAAATGTGATGGACTGTAGACTGGACGTAAACAATGTCCCGCGCTCTATAAAAGACATAAGATTGTTTGAGTGGGGTACAGTGAGATTAAACACACTTGGGAGAAGCTTGCCGCGAGGGCGGGCTTCATATTTTATAAGTGCCTCAGACATGCCACGAGAGAGGACCCAAGGTACTTACGATGAGAGGGGCGGCTTAAATACCATTGCCAAGGGTATTTTTCGGCGTCAAAGTCCCGTCGAATGTGTAATAATAGGCTGGGTAAAGCATGGAGATTTTCGATTACCTCCGAGTAAAAATTTCTTTGTAGGGTTCAGCAGTGTTTTTTTCGTTCCCTTTTGGATTTTTTTTGGTTTGAATGGGCTTCAGGAGGTTGGAGACACAAGAAGGAAAATTGAAGGGGATGGGGAGGGCCTTTGAGAGCGAAATGGAAGCAACCTCCGGAAAAGAGTCGTATCGTTCCGGCGGCGGTATCAAGTGGTCGTGCGCTTGCGGAGCGTCGCGGAGC
Source organism: Mycena metata (assembly GCA_029378385.1). NCBI lineage: Eukaryota > Fungi > Basidiomycota > Agaricomycetes > Agaricales > Mycenaceae > Mycena > Mycena metata. The sequence continues at coordinate 10,220 of JARKIB010000518.1, forward strand.
GACAGGGTCAGCAGAATGGACTCATTGCGGGCCATTTTGTCAAGCCGTTTACGTGTAAACGGGCGGTTACGGGGCACCGTATACGGGTGAAGCCGTTGCGTACCCGTACCGTTCGGAGTGGGCGAGATTTGACTGACGGTACGGGTACGTAACCGTCTTTACGGCCCGTCGGTCCGTAAAAATACGGGACGGTTTGATGTCCTAGCCGGTAAGTCCGTCTCTCTTTTTCCCACTCACCGCCTGACTCCCGCAGCCTCTTCTGCCTCTCCAGGTTACGTTTCGAAGACCTCATCGCCTCGCCTTCCCCCGCTCCGCGCATTGCAGACCGGCCCAGGACCCGTTTATTCTGTCTTTCGACTGGTTCTTTTGAGGATGAAGTTACCATCGCGCCTAGCTTAGGACACCCGTTGTGCGTGTTGCGCACTCGCGCTTGGCGCGTCTGACCCCACCCAACAGTGCATTATCATCCTCGTCTCCTTGCCCGCTCATTGCATCTTCTTCTTCGTCGGATATAATTTTGTGCGTCGTCAGCACCACGCTGCCCCCTTCTTTCGCTGACTAGTACCATCTGGGGTGAAGTACATCTCCCCCACACCTTTCCCTTCAACCCGTGGACGCTAAACCAAACCCATGTCGCGCAGCCGCCTTGTCCCTGCCCACGAAACAAGCCCGCAAGCCCCGCACCGGCAACAACATCTCTCCCAGCATCTATCGCCCTATCATTCCCGCGGACCGGCGCGTTCTCCTCTGGACGTCCCCGTTCTCTTTCGCAGTCCACCAACGTCTCACTGAATCCGGCATTCGTGTCGACCTGCAAACGCGAATTTACGAGGGCTTGCTACGCGCAACCACTGAGAAGTTGCGGGAGTCGTACGGGGCAGGGCTCCTACGTTTTCACCAGTTCTGTGATCGCCTCTGCGTTGGCGAGGGCGCCCGCATGCCCGCCGACCGCCTCCTCCTTGCCGCCTTCGTTGCTGAGGCCCTCGGGACGTGTATCCGTAACTGGCTCAACGGGTTGCGCCTGTGGCACCTTTTCAACGACGTCGAGTGGCATGGCGATGAGGGCAGGCTGCCGTCTTTGAAGAAGGCGGGTGACCGCGCTGGTGTTCCCTTCAAGCGCCCCCTTCGTGGCCCCATCACCAAGGTGCACCTGCGCACCATTCACGCATTGCTCGACCTCTCTTCTGGCTTCGGCACCGCGACCTGGTCGAACGCCACCTCGTGTTTCTGGGGTTGCAGGCGCCTCGGGGAGCTCATCATCAGCAGTGCGAACAAGTTCTCCCTCGAGCACGACACGACACGCGACACGCGCATCTCTTTCAGCCGCGTCCGCGGGCACGATGTCATCAGCTTTCATATCATCTGGATGAAGACCACAACTATCCTCGGCGCCAACTGCATACTCACCCAGACGATCGGCAACAACGCAGACCTGTGCCCTGCCTGGGCTTTCCGCAATCATCTTGCCATCAACGGCTCGCCCCCACCGCTGACGCCTCTCTTCGCATTTCGTGAGGGAGAGTCATGGCACCCACTCACCAAGGACCTATTCCTTCGCACCACGACCCCTCTCTTCCGAGCCGCCGGCCTCGAGAACGTTTTCGGCCATAGCTACCGCATAGGCGGCTCCGTGGAGCTCCTCCTCGCCATGGTCGAGCCCGAGGTGATCATGAAGCTTGGTGGATGGACTTCGCTCTGTTTTTTAACTTACTGGCGTCGACTCGGGAAAATCCTTCCTCAGTGTATCACCACAGCTTGGACCTCACGCATCCGGGACTTTGCATCTACCCATGGCCATTCTTACGATACCTCTGCACTTAATTTCGACGATGACTAGCTGTATTTCCTTTATTTAATTGGTTACTTCGCATTGCTCATTTAGGTTTCTTCGGGCCTCCATCTTGAGTATCCCTCAAGCGAGCCTTGGGCTCTTAGAGCGTTGCTCCATTCGGGTTGTTCCGGTATCCTCATCTGAGGCCCGTTCATCCACTGCGTCCTGGAGCCGTTGAAACGGCACAACACCAATGTACCGACATCTAGCTGCATTTTGCGATTTTTAGTGCTAGTTAATGCAAGGCATACTAGGCTTTGAATTGTATCAAGCTAGCTTTCTAATAGGTGCAATATTCCTATTGGGACTCTGTTTGGTGGTACACAGGAGGGTCAGAGTGAGCTCCGGCTGCTGACCGTAGTACAAACTTAGTGCTAGGCGCGTGAACAAGTGTTACACTAGGGGAGTATACGCATTAAGGAGGATTACTATGGTCTAGTACCTCATAGTGTGGGCTAGCGCGCCAATAAACGACTTCCAGAGAGCACAGGATAACGAGAGTTACCAGCTAGCATAAAGAGGAGAGGCGTATGAATAGCTAGTGCGCTGCTAGCAGGATAGCACTGAGCTAGGAGCCATGTTCCATAAATAACTTGGTGCTAGCTTCGGGTTTATCGGGCTAGCTGGCGATAGCGACGGCTAGGAGAAACTGTCGGCATGAGAATATGCTGAGTGATAGATCAGGTGATCGACGCGACGCGTTTGAAGGCAGCTAGCTGCAACAAACAAACCCAAGAGATGTATTTCAGATAAGATGGCACAATGACTGAACGACTAGATGTTCAGTCCGTGCGGAGACGGAGATTGGGAGAGGATTAGTGAGCAACCGATGGCGGGAATGGATTTTCCGAGTCGTTTTGCAAATACAGAAAGTCCGGGAGCTGTAAAGCTGTACGGAATTGGCAATATACCCAGCCTAGGCCCCCAAGATGGTCAGCTAGCTGACTGTCTGGCAAGCCTAGCGCACGATAGCGCCGGCTAGCTCGCCGTAGCGGAGCTGCACGGACCAGTTTTTACTCATTTCACTTTACCTCATCTCTTTCTCTCAACTAGTATAAAAAGGACATGTAAATACCGCTGAAAGACCAGTTCATGCCCCGCTCATCGTTACGACGATAAGGGTGTGCTCAGGCCTAGCTAGCGGAGATAAAGTATCTTCTTCGTGTGTAAAGTCTATAGAAATCGAATCAGTGTTGTTGGATCCACAAGTAACTGTGTGAACCGATAAGCAAGGACTCGCGTTGGGAGCTTGTGAGTGGCGACGACCTCCACGTATAAACCAGGACCGAGAGCACAAAGAGAACGTTTGAGAGTTGTCGTTGACTTCGTGGTGGACTTCGCAAGGGCTACGCATTGGGTGACTAGGAAACGCCTCCCGTAAAACGGACCACGACCAGCACAGCACTTTGGTAGAACTCCTTGGTCGATTCATTGGCCGATTAACGGAGCTTGAGTGAACCCTCTAGGTCCATTATAAGCCCAAGTGTTAAGGAAAAGAACTTAGATTCAAGGTTCTAAGTCGGCACCCAAATATCTGTTGATCTGGGATCGTCATAGAGAAGAGAATAGCTGGCGCAGCATAGTCCGTAACTGGAAGTTTTCAGAAGACGCTTTATCACCTCGCCTAGGACGACGTATTAAACCACGTCCGCCTAGTTAAAACCCTTTTTACCCCAACCCGTTCATCCCATCCCTTGGGAAGACTTGGTTCGGTCAAACGGTTGAGCTAGCTTAGAGATTGGAGTTGTTTGTTGGGATAGTTGAGGCCATAAATCATTGCTCGTGCACTCGGGAATCAAGCCAGCAGTCGCATACTACGGCTCGGAACCCGAACTCACTAGGAAGACGCGCTAGTCTTAGTGTTATAATCATAAGGGGATTGGTGTGTTGTGTTAGGTTTTAGGTGTGGTGTGTTAGTGTTCCAGCTAGCCCGCATCTTTAGCTTAGCTAGCCCCAATTCACTGTTAGCGCATCTTGCCCATTTCATCTGGAGCCCACCACGAGGGTTCAGTTTGATTTTGAGTGCAATAGAGATTGTTTTGGTGGTTCAATTTTGAACAAAAACAAGTCAGCTTTTTGAAAGCGAGACCAAGAGAAACAAGTGTCACAAGGGAAACCCCTCCCGCGTTACATCGGAAGGATTTTCGCTTGCAGACTTGAACAATCTGCAAGTTGGAAGGAATTGGAGAGAGAGCATCCTCAAGGTCACCTCGAGTCGAACTCTTGAACCTATTCCAACCAAATGGGCATCAACCATTGAGTGAAGGCTTATCACTGTCATTGAATTGGTTCTGAAGTTGCCAGTGTGTTAAATACGGAAGGCAAAATTCGTTGGACGCAGTTTACTGCTCAACTTGAAAACTTGCAATCCTGTAACACTTGAACTTTGGTTTCGAAGATTCTGAATGTCCAAGCTGCACTTAACTGAGCAGTTGATCAAAGAACGTCTTCAAAACCACCAGAAGGAAAACTGGATTGGTCCAGGGTCAGCATTTCGAACTTGCGGCCTTCGGCCTACACAAATCCTGGACATGTTCATCCAGTATAGCACTGTAGTGGCTGAGCTAGCCCTTCAGATGCGACTTGCACCGGTCACGGAATGTGCAAGCCCTGTAAAGGGAAATGTCATGCCGATAAATCAGTTGGTTCCACACTGGTTCAAGTCGAAGCTTCCAAAATATTGGGATGGAATGTTGAGTATAATAATGATCAGGTTACTCTGGTCAGGAAAAACTCGCAATTCAGCTTAGATATTGTGGAAGGAGGTGGTGTTATGTCCGCTTCGAAAAATGAAGAGTGAATGAAGGGTCAGAACGATGAGGTTCGTTAGCCGCAATTTTATTGGCTAGCTTGAATCGAAATCTATGGCATTATATTCAAGGGATGAAGTGAATGCATTGAGACGAGTTCAAGATTGGTTCTGGTCGCATTTTTCCTTGTGAAAAGGGGGAAGTGTACTGGGACCGTGATTCTTGCTCACAGGAAGCTTGGTGAAGTTTCGGTTCGGGTATTCAAAAGAAGAAGACTGGTCGGACATTGGGAATTGGGCACGGTCAATATACCAAGCACTAGCTCATGTCAAATCAAAGTTGATAGCGGGTTAAACACCAGAATTCAATGTTCAGACTACTATGAACCTAAACTGGCTCAACCGCGGGCGGTTGAAGGATCAGTAAAGGGGAGGAATCGAGAAAGGAAACCACATACAAGGAAATGTCAATTGTCCTTGGGGTTATACATTCTGTGGTTCCATTCGGTGAAACCTTGATAGCCAGGGAGAAGAAAAGTTGGGATTGGTTTATTAGTGGTTCAAAACTGAGCATAAGATGGGTGGCAAGGCCATTTGTGCATGCATGTTTTGGACTGCTAGCTCGAGGATATTAGCTCGTTGAAGGCGGGAATGGGGTTCTCTGGCCGTTCTGAACCTGCACTGACTCACCCGGGGACGGTTGAAGCTATAGTGAAGAGGAGGATGCGGAGAATCAAATCACATTCATGGAGAGGTCAATTATCTGTGAAGGTTGAGCATTCTGCAGTTTCAACGATCGAAGACTCAAAGACCAGTCAGCAGCTCGTAATGAGATGGGCCACAGCATGGGCAATGAAGATTGAGTGCAGTTGAATCGGTTGAATCGGCAATGGCCGAAGCCTGGTTCATGCAGAACTCAAGCGGACAGTTGATTGAAATATAGGGCTACGTTTTCTGGCTAGCTTGATCTGGAACTGGCTCAACCGGGGACGGTTGGAGTTACAGTGAAGGGCAGAGGCCGAGAACAGCAGCTGAAGTGCGGAAATGCAATTATCAGGTCACGGTGAACTTGAACTAACTCAACCGGGGACGGTTGATAGGTTAGTGAAAGGGAGAGGTCTGGAAATACAGTATTAGGCTCAGGGGAATGGAAACTATCCTTAAAGCCCAGCATCCTGTGGTTCAATTAGCAGAGAGTAGAAGAAGTGCTGTATATCAGCATGTAGAGCAAGCCTTGTGCACTGTTGAACAGGCATTATCCAAAGTCTGCTTCATTCAGAAATCAAGTAACTAGCTGGTTGAATTACCCAAGGATAGGTGGGGCATGGAAGCGAACCGTTCGGGCAACTGTGAACCCAAACTGTCTCAACCGGGGACGGTTGAATGATCAGTGAAGGGGAGAAGTCTGGAAGCACTTGAAGGTTCAACTAGTGAGAATGCGGACACAGTAACCGAAGTGTGGTCATCTTACCATGTATTAAGTTACGTGTGCTTGCTGGAGAGCCCATTGCTCAAAGGCTAGCTTGAGTTAATTCCAAGCTAGAGTGGCAGGAGAAAGAGATGAAGTGGTTGCACTTCACGGATATTGCATAAAGACGGGTCAAATCATCGCATTCACAAGCAGGCTCAACCGGGGACGGTTGAATTGTTTAGTGAAGGGGAGAAGGCCGAGTTATAATCCATGTTAAAGTTGTAATATTCCGTGGGGTTGCATCTGTAGAAAATTTCGATTTTCAGCCTGAAAGAGTAATGGAGAATGTGGGTGGAATCAAGTTGATAGCTTCGATTAAAAAACTCGAAATTAATTCTTGGTTTCTTCCTGAGATGTTGGTTGTGAACCAATAGCGGCAGAAATAGGGTGCAGACCCAAAGAGATGTCTAAAGAGTGTGGCAGAATCTTGTGAATGGAAGTGAAGCGTAGTGTGTGGATGCAGCTAGCGCTACATGACTTGAAGGCAGGGACTATCCTGGATTGGCCGAGGTCATTCACTATAGCGTGCCTGGAAACTCTGTTTAATGTGCTGCAGCACTCAGCTAGCTTCATGGAATATTCACAGAGGCACACTTAAAAGAATATGGGAAGGTCGGACATAAGGAGCATGAAATTGGACAAAGTACCGTCCGATAAATTTCTTGTTCTTGTTCGGATGAAAGCAGATGTCGAAGATGAGCATAGAAGTAAGCTAGCTAGGAAGCAGGGGAGCTAGCCGAGAGCAAAACCACTCTTGGGAGTAGCTAGCGACTCGGTAGCCGAGCTAGACGAGGATATTGATGATCGAAGAAGCCAGCAACCCCAATAGGCAACAATCGGCGGAGCGCTTGGACCGGACCTAACATTTGATACGGAAGTTTGCAAAGTAATAGCAAAAAATCGTTGAAATGTTTAGGGACTTTCGAAAATCAATGGACAAAATGTGAAACCAAGCTAGCAGGCATGTGTTGGACTAGTTTGAACTAGCTAGTGGTTAACGAAGTGGATAAACAAGGAGCAAGCGTGTAGCGGAGCTATATTTTTAAAAATCTTGCCACAAGTCCTGGGGAATGCAACTAGTACGCTAGCTGTATTTTTGAAAGGAGGCGGCCAAGCTCTTTTTAGAATAATGAGCTCGCACGGCTAGGGCGATGATATGTTTATTATGCTGAAGTTTTACCTCGCCATAAGTATTGGAGAGCCACTAGCGGCAGGCAGATGCTCAACAAACATGAGCTAGCGTGGGTTACATTTAAATCAGAAGGAATCTCAATAGCGCTAGCACTAGCCTTCGAGTTTTCCTTGCCCAAGTTCGGATTCCCTACTTAGTAAATTCACACAAGAATTGAACGGTGGCAACGAAGGTTGCATTGGATGGATTTAGCTACGCTACGGCAACTACAAAAGACTATGGTATTCATATCTAAGCTTTTGGGAGTCTAAGTAGAGGTAGGTAGAGGAAACGGTGACAGGACTAGCGGTATTCAGAGCGATTGAGACGTGTATAAAAAATGAGAAAAGAAGACGCGCACCGGGGGCACTCCCCAACGGCCAAGAACCTACGACAATGGCGGCGGCATCGGCACATCCTTTGCGGGAGCCGGCACTGCTGAGCCCGGGGGCAGGAGGCGGGCGTTGGGACGGCCAAAGACAGGCGGCGCGGAAGGAGGAGCTGGCGCGGCAGGCGCAGTAGGAGTAGCAGATCTACCAACGAAGATCTTGTCGGCACGCGTGTTCAAGTTCAGCACGGGATCCACAGGGCGTGACATGAGCCGTGTCGGCAGCGGCGTGTAGAAAGTGTTGGCAATGGAGTCCGGCTGCGACTCGTCGCGACGAAGAATGCCCGAGGTGGGGTTGTCGTCGAGGTGCTCAATCTGGAGCGCGTGGAGGGAGGTGCCTGCGAGGACACGCTTGCAGAGGGAATCCATATGCTCTTTGTCGGCGGGGTCTTCAAAGTGCATCTGCATGGCCTCCACGGACGACACGTCGGACGCGTTGATATATGTCAAGATGACGTGGTCGTTGGCGCGATCGAGGTCCTCGATGGAGCGAGCGAGAGAGGAAGAGCGTCCCACAGTGAGCGGAAGTTCGTCGGCGGCGGCGGCTTTGCTTTTCTTGCGGGCCATGGTGGTAAGAAGAGAAAGGGAAGTGGGGCAAAATTGGGCGAGCACAGCTAGCGCCTCACATATTAGTGAGACACTAGGCGAGCGGAGCCTAACCGTGAGAGATTACTCACGAGCTAGCGACCCTGAGCAGCCTCGAGGGACCGCGGAGCATCTCCAGAAATAACATTTCCGGAAATGGCCGCTTCCTTTCCCACAGAGATCAGGCACCTGTGCAAAGGTCAAAAGTTTAAGCTGCGGGCTGGTGTTATAAGACCAAATTGAGGTTGGGCAACGCTAGGCAGCCTTAACCAAGACATGCAAAGGGCTAGGGACACAAGAGGGGGTGTCTAAGACTAAGATACGCGGTTAGCGATGATGCATTTGATCAACTTCCTGAAAAGGCAGTGATCTGACTTCTCGGAAATAGAAGGCATCATTGTGGGTGCTAGCGTGGGTTTTTCCTAGTAAGGGAAGCTAAGTTCGAGTGTGCGAAAAATGGATGAAAGTCGAAAACTTGGAACGTCTAAAAGGCACTATGCATGGGAATGCAAGAAAGACCAATTAAAATATGAAACGTTGCTTGAAAGATATCATTTCAGCAGCTGCTAGATAGGAAAGTACATTCGTACGGACCACAACCGGGGACGGTTGAGATTTAGTAAAGAGGAGATGAAACGGCACAACACCAATGTACCGACATCTAGCTGCATTTTGCGATTTTTAGTGCTAGTTAATGCAAGGCATACTAGGCTTTGAATTGTATCAAGCTAGCTTTCTAATAGGTGCAATATTCCTATTGGGACTCTGTTTGGTGGTACACAGGAGGGTCAGAGTGAGCTCCGGCTGCTGACCGTAGTACAAACTTAGTGCTAGGCGCGTGAACAAGTGTTACACTAGGGGAGTATACGCTGAAACGGCGTGTCATTGAATACGCTGCCATCCGGCTATTATTTGCACTTTTTAACAATAGTCTGTCTAGACGCTACTAAGTAATAATACAGCCGTCTAAACGGGTCAATATACCTACTAGAACTCTGTTCGGTGGTACAAAGGAGAGTCAGAGTGAGCTCCGGCTGCTGACTGTAGTATGAGTACAGTGCTAGGCGCGGTTACAAGCGTTACACTGTGCGAAGTACACATACCAAGGAGGTCTATACGGGGTCTAGTACCTCAGAATGTCAATTACCCTATCAAAGGAACCAACGACTGCACAGGAAAGCCATAGTCTTCACTAGCAGGGCAAGCAACATGATATAGGGTCTGTCTAGACGAGTCGGCGCACTAAGCTACAGGCGTCTAGACGAGCATAGAACGACTCTATAGGTTGTCTAGACGGCAAAGTACCGCGTCTAGACGGTGCAAGGAGCTTAGAGATATAAGGAGGGGTCGCCCTAAAGTGCCCCTCTAGCCAGTCAGGTGACCAACGCGATGCGGTCAGCGTTGGGGCGCCACAAGTACAAACATGACGAAGGGGTTCTTGTTGAGATGTAGCCATGGGCGGACGTACATATGTCTAGTCCGTGTGCTATCGGGGTATACGAGCGGATTGGTGAGCAGTCCGGCGTCGGGGGACGGAGTTTTGCAAATTACAAGGTTCGGAAGCTGTCTAGACGACCCGAACTGGCCATATACCCGAACTGGGCCCCCAAGATCGTCATCTATATGACTTTCTGGCAAGCCCAGAGCCAGCATAGACCCGGTTAGCCTTCCGAGGATGACCGCATGACCAGAACATCGGCCTGTTTTACTCATTTCTCTTTACCTCATCTCTTTCTCTCAGAATCATATATAAAGCCTCATAAAATACCGCAACAGACCAGTGTATGCCCCGCTCATCGTTACGACGATTCGGGTGTGCTCAGGCCACTTAGCAGAGATTAAAGTACCATCTCTCTCTGTGTAACAGTAGTCTATAAAATCGCAGCGTTGCTTGTTGCATCCAGAACATTTGTGTGAACCTATAAGCAAAGCTTCGCGTTGGGAGGTCGTGAGCGGCGACTGCCTCCACGTATAAATCAGGACCGCACGCACATTAGAAGGCTTGAGAACTGCACTAAGCGTCGCGAAGTGGACTCTAGCAGGGCATCCGCATTGGGTGACCAGGAAACGCCTCGCTAAAACCGACCACGCCCGGCACAGCACTTTGGGAGAACCCTGGGACAACCACCGGTCGTTTAGCTGTGTTGGATAGTACTTTGAGGTCCTTAATAAACTCAAGTGTACGGAAAAGATCTTGGATTCAAAGGAGTCCGAGTCTGCCGCTAGTTCTCGAGAGGCTAGCTGTGCACCAGAGGCCGTCTAGACGAAGCAGCATAGCCCTTGAACGGGATTTTCAGTCCAAATCTACACCTCCTCGCCTAGGCACCTGTACTTCGGTGCGATTCCTAGTAACAATCCTTTATATATAAACCTGCACATCCTTCCCTGGAAGTCTTGTTTAGAAGCCAAGCAGCCAAGCCAACTAGCGTCTAGACGCTGCATTTTGAGACGTTTTGAACGCATAGAACAACTATATGTGCTCTAGACATCAGATCCGCAGTCGCATACTACGACTCAGGACCCGAACTCATCGAGGAAGACGCGCTACGTCCCCCGTGAGTCAGTTTAGATAGGATTGGGTTGGTGTGTGTGTGTTTTGTGTGTGGTGTGTTAGTTGTTCAGCTAGCCCGCATTCAGAGCTTAGTTTAGCCCATTCCGTAGTCAGCGCATCTTGCCCGTTTCAACGCATTAAGGAGGATTACTATGGTCTAGTACCTCATAGTGTGGGCTAGCGCGCCAATAAACGTCTTCCAGAGAGCACAGGATAACGAGAGTTACCAGCTAGCATAAATAGGAGAGGCGTATGAATAGCTAGTGCGCTGCTAGCAGGATAGCACTGAGCTAGGAGCCATGTTCCATAAATAACTTGGTGCTAGCTTCGGGTTTATCGGGCTAGCTGGCGATAGCGACGGCTAGGAGAAACTGTCGGCATGAGAATATGCTGAGTGATAGATCAGGTGATCGACGCGACGCGTTTGAAGGCAGCTAGCTGCAACAAACAAACCCAAGAGATGTATTTCAGATAAGATGGCACAATGACTGAACGACTAGATGTTCAGTCCGTGCGGAGACGGAGATTGGGAGAGGATTAGTGAGCAACCGATGGCGGGAATGGATTTTCCGAGTCGTTTTGCAAATACAGAAAGTCCGGGAGCTGTAAAGCTGTACGGAATTGGCAATATACCCAGCCTAGGCCCCCAAGATGGTCAGCTAGCTGACTGTCTGGCAAGCCTAGCGCACGATAGCGCCGGCTAGCTCGCCGTAGCGGAGCTGCACGGACCAGTTTTTACTCATTTCACTTTACCTCATCTCTTTCTCTCAACTAGTATAAAAAGGACATGTAAATACCGCTGAAAGACCAGTTCATGCCCCGCTCATCGTTACGACGATAAGGGTGTGCTCAGGCCTAGCTAGCGGAGATAAAGTATCTTCTTCGTGTGTAAAGTCTATAGAAATCGAATCAGTGTTGTTGGATCCACAAGTAACTGTGTGAACCGATAAGCAAGGACTCGCGTTGGGAGCTTGTGAGTGGCGACGACCTCCACGTATAAACCAGGACCGAGAGCACAAAGAGAACGTTTGAGAGTTGTCGTTGACTTCGTGGTGGACTTCGCAAGGGCTACGCATTGGGTGACTAGGAAACGCCTCCCGTAAAACGGACCACGACCAGCACAGCACTTTGGTAGAACTCCTTGGTCGATTCATTGGCCGATTAACGGAGCTTGAGTGAACCCTCTAGGTCCATTATAAGCCCAAGTGTTAAGGAAAAGAACTTAGATTCAAGGTTCTAAGTCGGCACCCAAATATCTGTTGATCTGGGATCGTCATAGAGAAGAGAATAGCTGGCGCAGCATAGTCCGTAACTGGAAGTTTTCAGAAGACGCTTTATCACCTCGCCTAGGACGACGTATTAAACCACGTCCGCCTAGTTAAAACCCTTTTTACCCCAACCCGTTCATCCCATCCCTTGGGAAGACTTGGTTCGGTCAAACGGTTGAGCTAGCTTAGAGATTGGAGTTGTTTGTTGGGATAGTTGAGGCCATAAATCATTGCTCGTGCACTCGGGAATCAAGCCAGCAGTCGCATACTACGGCTCGGAACCCGAACTCACTAGGAAGACGCGCTAGTCTTAGTGTTATAATCATAAGGGGATTGGTGTGTTGTGTTAGGTTTTAGGTGTGGTGTGTTAGTGTTCCAGCTAGCCCGCATCTTTAGCTTAGCTAGCCCCAATTCACTGTTAGCGCATCTTGCCCATTTCACCGTTGCGCGCTGCTTGCCGTTTCGCAAACACCGCCTTTTGTAGGTGCACCCCCGGTTTGGCGAACCGGCCGCAAAGCGGCCCGACTCCATCTGCACACCCTCTTCTCTTTACATCTCTCCGCCCTCTTTTCTCTCCTCATGTCCAGCATTCACTTCCCCTCTTCAGCATTTCAGCGGCCAAAGGCCGCATATCTCTTTTATACCCATTCATTATTTCTCCTCTCATACGTGCCTGTAATCGACATCTCCTTTGTCTTCACAAGAACATATTGCCACCAATGTTTTGAAAAATTTCATGATTTTGAAAAAAAAAAAAAAAAAAATCACTGGTTGGGAGATTCAAATTTTTCAGCACAATTTAGGGTGAAAAATGTTGTTGGGTTTTCAGACATTTTTCAGTGAAAAAGAGGGTGAAAAACTTAGATATTTTCACCACAATTCTAAGCGAAATACAAGGTGAAAAACTTGAAACAAAATTCATAAGAGTTCATGCTAAATTTTCACCACAAATTCCAGTAGTTTTTTTAGACATTTTTCACTGGAAAAGTAGCTGAAAAATTTATACATTTTTTACCACTATTTTAAGTGAAATTTACGGTGAAAAACTTGACACAAAATTCATAAGAATTCGCACCGAATTGCTACCCGAAAATACAGGTGGTTTTCAGACATTTTTCAGTAAGAAAGAGGTGAAAAATTTAAACATTTTTCATCCCTATTTCCACTGGAAATCAGGGTGAAAAACTTGAAATAAAATTCATAACTTTTCTTGCCAGTTTTTGACCCAAAATTCACGTGCATTCCCACCTGGAAACTAGGGTGAGAAATGTAGGATTTTTTTCACCACAATTTTCAGCGGAAAAAAACCTGTAAAATGTATGGAAAATGTTGCTGGAAAGAAGGTGAAAAACTTGAAACCTAGTTTCAGTTTTTTCAGCTGTTTTTCACACACTTTTCCACCGTCATTTGTTGTGAAAAATATGATGGAAAGAAAATCACTTTTTTCATACTGTTTTACGGTGTAAATATTGATGAAAAAGTCAAAACAATTTTTACACATTTTTCAGGTGGAATTGAGGTGAAAAATTGAAATATTTGAATTCAAGTTTTTCAGTGGAAAATGTGAAATACTTGAGTTCAAATTTTTCAGTCTAAAATTCAGCAGTTTTCACCTGAAAAACTTAGTAAAAAATTTGAAACCTGGTTCAGAAGTGAAAGTTTAGCAACTGACTACTTCAGGCCCTTGTTCACACACATAGATAGTAACAGCGATCAGTGTTTTATATGGATGAACAGTGGTGACTGAAAGGGGCCAGGTTTGATCTTTCACACAGAGCACTGTAACTTGTAGGTTTTGCGGGTATGGGTACGGTATGACCCTATGACACCCGCGGTATCACCTGTGTCACTCCCTAACTGTCAGTTTGCGAGCAGGAATGCCGTGAAAGTGAAACAGTTATATCTTAACGCAAGTTGACTCAAATACAATTTGAGAAATCCTCTCTCGGCATTGTGCACCACGTTGGGAGGGCATGCCCGCACACTGTTTGACACGATGAGCGGTGTGATGCTGCCCACGGGCAGTGTCGCATCAGTCATCGGCAAGGGCCAGGTCACTGATCCTGCCCAAATGGATCAGATTTGATACCGGCAGAACTCGGCAGGATCACCCTCACGGGTCGAAGAGTGCTTTACCGCGAGTAAACAAACACTCTGGTACTCATCAAGCAAGTTCAGACACACCCTCGTTTTTGGAGCTGCAAGAAACAAGCACTCAATGCCCTGCAAGAAAGAGCTATGCAGGGTAAAGAACATACCTCTCAGCAACGCCTGTGTGGGGTGATAACGGGCCAATAGCAACAGGCTCGTCGTTCTTGGTCGAACGACCCGAGCTGCGGCGCAAGGTTCATTAGTGCTCCACAGGGTGCTGGTCCATTAGACTGCTCAAAAGTGCCAAAAACGAGTGCATGCAGGTGTGCAAGTCGGGATTGATTGTTTGGATTAGCACCTTTGGCTCCATTCTCAAGGTCCCGATCTTGTGGTTCTTAGTCCCCTCGTTAACACGGTGATTGTCATGACAGCAGCTTTGCCCCGACTTGCATGGCGATAGAGGGATTTTGTGTCACATTCAGTGGGGGGAATTTAATTTCCCTGGGATGCGGGAGCACGGTGATGGTGAGTGATGGTCTGGTTAGGTGTCCAGGGAGTGATCCGTTCAAACCTTTTGCTAGCTCAGGCAAGACGAGCTTGCGAGTCTGCCTGAGTGATAGGCAAGGTAGTGAGAGTTGGCGCAGGACTCCTCGTAGATTCGATGTGTAGATTAGATTACAGCAATCTCATCTGCACAGCCACCTCTCGGCTTTCCTGCCACCATCGTCCTCGTCGAATCCAGCCTCCCTCCTCGTCCTCCAGACGCATTTCTTTTCTCCCCATCCACTGACATGGCCACTGCATCGCGTTCAGGACTCCCTCTCCCCCTTCCAGCCGATTTCGACGCCGTAAAATACGCGACACGTCCGGACAACATCCCAGCACCCCCCGACTACGACCTGAGCGAAATCAACGCCGAAAACGTGAAGAGGGAAAAGCATAACAAGACCAGTATCGTTCACACACGCAACTACGTCCATGCTCGGGCCTCCACTGCCGGCGTCGGTACCGCAGATGTCGGCCTTCCACTAAAACCTTTCTTAGCGTACGCCGAGGACGATTTCGCGTTGCTGGTTGGTTCCAAGGAGGTGGTGGATCTCACGGGTCCCCTCCCGGGCTACATGACGATGCTGGTAGCTCGGCACAGGCTCCAGACGGCGGAGAAAGATGTGAAGGAGAAAGAGCGACGCGAAAAAGAGCGCGCGACTAAGGAGGCGGAGAAGGCGGCCGCGACGCGTCCAATATTCGGGACGATGACAATGTCTAACCCCCGTCCTATAGGCTCGACGATCTCGGGTCCCGTCACCATTACGGCCCCGTGGCATACCTCGCTCTACCACAAAATCTATTTCCCACTGCATTGGTGGAGCGACGAAGTCATGCGACGCGCCTCGGCAACCCCCCACGTCTTCCCCTGCGAAAACATCACTACCGCCCTCAGCTCGACCGGCGCGGCCGTCGTCGCCCGAGTGCTCAATGTCACCAAGGTCATGAAGGAGCTCGGGGATGAAGGGAGTTATGACTTCACTCCAGGTCTCTGGCAGCGCGCCATGAAGAACATGCTGACAGCCTACGAGGCGATCTGCGCCCCTCCCGACCCCTCTGACCCTCTCTCCTTCTCCGTTGCAGTCGAGCTCGCCGGCCACATAAAATTCTTCGCCAACTTGGACGGTTTCGAAGATCTTTCCCTATTCGATATTTGGTACCCGGTCGAGTGCGATTTGCGCTCCAAGATCATCAATGAATCGCTCTTCAGCCTGGAATACTACGAGCAACGCTGGAATATCGCCTTGCACAACCACAAAGCCCTCGTCAAGCACGGCCTCATCAGCAAGGATGACATACCTTCGAAATCTACAGGCCTGAAGCGTCCCGCTGCGAACGACGGTAATGCAGCACCTCCCAAGGGCCCTCGTTTGAACGGTGGCGGTCGTGGGCGCAGTGGAACCCCGGGCAGCCGAGGCGCTACCCCCGGCGGCGATGGATCTGGTGTTCGGGATCGCGCGCCTTCTTGTCTAATCTGTACAGGTCCCCACCGCGCTTCAGATCCCCCGGCAGACAAGACCTCCTTTGCGGACGGTGCAGCCCTCTTCACCTCTCTGGACGGCAACGACATCCGCACCGCGCGGTCCTTTCGGGGGCATGCCCACGCCCCCATCTGTCTGGTCTATAACCTCAACAGGATCTGCCAAGCCGGACACAATGACCAGACGCTCCACGTCTGCTCCCTTTGTGGCGGTAATCACCCCGCTCTCTCTCGCGACGGATCCTGCCGGAGAGTCCGCGCAGGAGCCTTCGTTCCGTGAGGTCGCACCGGACGACCTCGTCTTTCTTGGGCACATTCCTACCGACACCAAACTACTATACGTCGACCTTCTCCCTTTCGTCCATCCGCGGTCGCCTTTGCCGAACTCTCCATCCAATTTTTCTTCCTTGCTGGATCGAAACATACAACCTTACAACGTGTCAGCCTTGAAGTCTCTGCTTGAAAAACACGCCCTTCAACCACTTTATCCCAATCTGATCCGCAATCTCTGCCATGGGTTCCCTCTCGGGCGCCTCCCTCCGCTCACCTCCTCAATCATATTTCCCAACCACGCGTCGGCATCCATCGAACACGTGGCTACGACGAACTACTTGCAGACCAAACTCGCTGCTGGGCGGATGGACGGGCCTTTCTCACAAGTAGAGATGGAGATCGTCTGCCGAGGTCCCTTCTTCGCCTCTCCCCTTATCGTCTCTTGCCAGGACCAGGGTCCAGGTGCAGAGATGAAGAAACGAGTGTGCAGAAACCTGTCCAAGGAGGATAGGCCCGCGGGTGTTCGTTCGGTGAACTCCTTCATTGACAAGGAAGATTTTCCGACACGTTTTGATATGCCTTGGCGTATGGCCGAAGTAGTGAGTACTTCTATAATCAGTTTTCTTTTCCCCTTTCCATTTTCTACCCGGTTTCTGCCCGTCTTTATTTTTGTTGTCCGCTTGGCACCTTCCCGCCCTCTCCGCACTCTCGTGCTTCTCCCTCTCGGCACCCTCGTGCATGTGCTCTCGCGCCCGTCCCCGCACTCTCGTGCCTGCTTTGGCACTCTCGTGCACGCGCTCTCGCGCCCGTTTCGGCACTCTCGTGCATGCGCTCTCGTGCCTCTCTCCGCACTCTCGTGCCCGCGCTCTCGCGCCCGTTTTGGCACTCTCGTGCATGCGCTCTCGCGCCTCTCTTCGCACTCTCGTGCCCGCGCTCTCGCGCCAGTTTTGGCACTCTCGTGCACGCGCTCTCGCGCCCGTCTCGCTCGGCACTCTTGTGCCCGCGCTCTCGCGCCTCTCTCCGCGCGTCGCGCCCTCGCGCCTGTCTCCGCACTCTCGTGCATGCGCTCTGCACTTTATTGCTGCTACAGCTGGGTCGTAGCTTCGTCCCGACCACCTCTCCCTCCCACTCTACCTCTCTCTTGTGCCCGCGCACACTTATTCACCTCTTCTCGCAGGTCGCGACGGCTCCTGTGGGCACTCAGGCCTGCGCCTTCGACGTAAAGTCATTCCACCGGACTTGCCCCGTTCTGGCCGCCCACAAACCCTTCCTCGCTGTCCACTTTGACGGCCTTTTTTATCTTGACCACTGCTATCCTTTTGGTGCGGCGTCAGCCAGCAGCAACGCCGGCCAGATCTTCAATGCTATCGTCGACGCATGGAAAGCGGAATTGAGAGACCACGGCGAGGTCCTGAAGTACGAGGACGACGCCCCCGTGCTGCGATTCCCATGCGCGACAGGTCCCTTCGCTGACAGTCTCTTCAAGTATCATTTCGACCGCGCCTCCGTACTAGCTCCGATCGACGACGTGCATACACCCTGGCATCCCACCAAAACCGGTGTCGATTTCTCGAATTCCATTATCTTTCTGGGTTTCACTTGGGACCTTCCTCTCCGCCGTGTCTCCCTCCCGACCGAGAAACGACTCAAGTATCTCGCTCGGGTCCGCGAGATGATCGCGGGTGTCAAGACCAGGACTCATTTTTCTCTCGACGACGTGCAGGAGATCCATGGCATCCTCTGCCATCTGGTCTTCATCTACTTGATGGGTTGTTCGCGACTTGCCGTCTTCTCGAACGCCATGGCTGGATACAGCAAGAAGCCTTGGGTTGGGCGACGGTTAGGAGACTCCGCTCTCAATTCTCTCACCTGGTGGGAATCTCAACTCCTCGACCCTCTCTTTTATCGCCAGCTTCGCCCCCTCGGGCCCCTCCGCGACTTCAGCATGTACGTCGACGCCAGCACGTCGTGGGGCGTTGCGGTTGTCATCGGCGAGAAGTGGCATGCCCTTCAACTTTCTCCGGGATGGAAGAAGCCGGGTCTCGATATCTGCTGGCTGGAGGCGATCGCGATTGAGCTGCTGTACATGTTCCTCCAGCAGCTCAACTACCGCGACATCCATATCCTCATCCACTCAGATAACAAAGGAGCCATCGGCGCCCACGCCAAAGGCCGATCCCCTAACACCGCCATCAACCTTTGCGCACGCCGTTCCTCCGCGATCACGATGGGGCTACTCATAACCCCTAAACTTATCTATGTCCCTTCGGCCGACAACGTCGCTGACGCTCCCTCTCGCGGCCTTCCCTCCCATCTCCTCGCCCGCGACCGCCTTCAGCGCCGCTTCGAACTCCCTCGAGATCTGCGGGATGTTTTCATCAATGGACATGCCGTCGAGGCGCCGGCAGCTCCCGCTCCCCGCTTTCCTTGACTCACCCTCCTTCGCACACCTTGCTCGCCGCTCATCTCGGTTCTTGTCGCCGCGCCCTCCGGTCGCCGGCCCGGACACTCCTATTCCCGCTCCCACGTCTCGCTTAGACTTGTGGGTCCACACTCTCACTCTCACTCTCCGCTCACCTCTGACGCTCGCACAGTGCTACATCTCCCTCTGCCTCCCGTCTCGGCGACACTCCGTGCGCCTCATACAAGCTCAATGACTTCATACAGTCTCGCTCTCACCTGGTTTCGTGCGTCATCACGCTTCGTCTCTCCGCACTCACTGACTCCCGCCGTAGTCGTGCCTGGCTCGTTAACTCTTCTCCTTCACCTCTCGAGAGCTCATCGTGCACTTTGTGCGTTCTTTTGCTCGTTTTCCTCTATTTCCCTCATGCTTTCCAGCACTCCGCTTTCCGCAACTCCCGAGATCGCTCCTTCCCATGCCGACGATCTCCCCCAAGACACCGCCGTTTCTCGCCCCTTCGAAGACGAGCACATCTCGTCGTCGTCGCGCGCCGAGTCGCCCCACTCCTCCCTCCTCGACGTGCGCAAGGCTGCCGCCGTCTCGCTCCCCGCCAAGAAAGCCCGACGCGCCGCCACGCGCAACGTCCTCGCGCCCAACCCGTACCGTCCCCATGTCCCCGCGGATCGCCGGCTCCTGCTGTGGACGACGCCGCACTCCATCGTCGCCCACGCGGAGATGGAGAGGGCCGGGATCTCGCTGGCGCTGCAGACGCGCATCTTCGAGACGTTGTTGCTGGCGCACGTCCCTGAGACGCGGGAGTCGTACGGCGCCGGCCTCCTTCGTTTCAATCAGTTCTCGGATCGCGAGGGCATTCCCGAGTCGGATCGCATGCCCGCATCCCGTCTCCTCCTCGCGGCTTTTGTTGCAGACGCCGTCGGCTCTTGCACAGGGAAATGCATTCGCGCATGGCTCAACGGACTGCACCTTTGGCACACCTACAACGACGCGGCGTGGCACGGCGACGAGGGCTGGTTGCCCGCTCTCAAGAAGGCGGCGGATAAAGCTGGCGCGGGATTCAAGCGACCTCCTCGCGGCCCCATCACTCCCGCCCACCTGCGCGCGCTTCGCGTCTCCCTCGATATCTCCACTCCTCTCGGCGCCGCGATCTGGGCTGCCGCCCTCTGCGCGTTTTGGGGATGTCGACGCCTTGGCGAGCTGCTGATCCGCAGCGTCGCCAAGTTCTCCTCGCTGCGCGACACTTGCCGCAGCACCTCCATTTCACGTTCGCGCACCAACGGCCGCGACGTGCTCACTATTCACCTTGTCTGGACGAAGATGACGCAGCTCGCCGGGGGCGAATGTTTCCTCACCGCCGTCATCGGCCGCGAGGCTGATCTCTGCCCCGTGGCAGCATTCGACAACCACGAGCGTGTGAACCACTCGCCTCTCAGTGATACGCCGCTCTTCGCATATCGCTACGAGTCCGCTTGGCTCAATCTCACCAAGGACATCTTCCTTCGCTCCTCTTCACCCGTCTTCAAGTCCGCTGGACTCGACCTCGTGTTCGGGCACAGCTACCGCATCGGTGGTTCCCTCGAGCTCCTCTCTGCCGGCGTCGCGCCCGAGGTCATCATGAAGCTCGGGGGGTGGACGTCGCTGTGTTTTCTCATCTATTGGCGCCGTCTAGAAAAGATATTGCCTCTGGCCATTACTCGCGCGTGGGATGCGCGTATCGCTGATTTTGCGCGTGCTCATGGTCATCCACTCGAAACAGACTGCCTTCCGCTAGATTAGCACCTCTTGCTCTCTCTCTATACTCTGCATGTGCAGCTTTTCCAAATATATATCTTTTGTGAAAATTTCTTTGTGCTGTCTCTGCGCTCTAGTGTGGGGTCTTCGGGCCCGTTTCGCCCTCGTGCGAGCCCTTTGGGCTCTGGGAGCTTCGCTCCAGTCTGGTTGCTTTGGGTCTCCTCTTCACGGACCCTCAGTGGCCTTTGCGTCCCGGGTTCGGCCGTTGCCGCGTTCCGCTCCTTTCCGCCTCGGGTTTCCCCGCTGCATTGCGCGCTGGAGCCTAGGCGGCCGGAACGGCCGATCCCCCCGCACACACACACACACACTTGCACTCTTCTCTCATCCCACAGCTCAGGTGCGAAGCACCGAGCGTTTCCCTCTTCTTCTCCTCTCCCTCACGAGTCTGCTAGCATACGATCACCTACCTTGCTGCTAGCTCAGGCAAGACGAGCTTGCGAGTCTGCCTGAGTGATAGGCAAGGTAGTGAGAGTTGGCGCAGGACTCCTCGTAGATTCGATGTGTAGATTAGATTACAGCAATCTCATCTGCACAACCACCTCTCGGCTTTCCTGCCACCATCGTCCTCATCGAATCCAGCCTCCCTCCTCGTCCTCCAGACGCATTTCTTTTTCCCACCCACCCTCCTCCTTTGTTTTCTCGCTACGCTCGGGTTGCTTTGGGTCTCCTCTTCACGGACCCTCAGTGGCCTTTGCGTCCCGGGTTTGGCCGTTGCCGCATTCCGCTCCTTTCCGCCTCGGGTTTCCCCGCTGCATTGCGTGCTGGAGCCTAGGCGGCCGGAACGGCCGATCCCCCCGCACACACACACACACACTTGCACTCTTCTCTCATCCCACAGCTCAGGTGCGAAGCACCGAGCGTTTCCCTCTTCTTCTCCTCTCCCTCACGAGTCTGCTAGCATACGATCACCTACCTTGCTGCTAGCTCAGGCAAGACGAGCTTGCGAGTCTGCCTGAGTGATAGGCAAGGTAGTGAGAGTTGGTGCAGGACTCCTCGTAGATTCGATGTGTAGATTAGATTACAGCAATCTCATCTGCACAGCCACCTCTCGGCTTTCCTGCCACCATCGTCCTCGTTGAATCCAGCCTCCCTCCTCGTCCTCCAGACGCATTTCTTTTTCCCACCCACCCTCCTCCTTTGTTTTCTCGCTACGCTCGGGTTGCTTTGGGTCTCCTCTTCACGGACCCTCAGTGGCCTTTGCGTCCCGGGTTCGGCCGTTGCCGCGTTCCGCTCCTTTCCGCCTCGGGTTTCCCCGCTGCATTGCGCGCTGGAGCCTAGGCGGCCGGAACGGCCGATCCCCCCGCACACACACACACACTTGCACTCTTCTCTCATCCCACAGCTCAGGTGCGAAGCACCGAGCGTTTCCCTCTTCTTCTCCTCTCCCTCACGAGTCTGCTAGCATACGATCACCTACCTTGCTTCACCATGTTTTGCCTTTCTTTTGAATTTTTTACCTCGAGCTTAAAAAATGGTGAAAATGATTTGAGTTTTTCACCCACTTTTTGGTGAAAAATGTCTAAAAAACAAACGACATTTTTCACCATAAATTGTACTGAAAAATTTGAATCTCCCAACCAGTGTATTGTTCCAACACCATCTGAGACTGTTGCCAAACAGGAGCACACAGATAAGATAACGGCGGACAAAGCCCCTAAGTCAGAGCCAGAACGGGAAGAGACACCCGAGCCCGAGCCTATACCCGAGAAGGGATACGGCTTGAGTATGGAACTAGTCGAGTTCGAGGACCTGAACTATAACGATGAGATCTTTGGCATCCCCGAAGATCAAGATGAACAGACCTCTGGCCAAGAGACAGTCGAAGGCGACAACCCCGAAGTCTCGGAAGAGGAGATGCCGGAGCCTGAGTCAACCCTGAGGGTCGAAGCCGAGCCCAGCTACAGGAGTGGCTCGACGCTCTCGAGCAGATCACCTTCGGCAGCCAAGCTGGAGACATAGAAGCCGGGAACCTGCTAAGGCAGAGGCTGGCCGAACTCGAGAAGAAGCCGAAGAGAACCAAGCCCCCGGCCAAGGGATCGCAGAAGATATAGATCCCGAAGTCGAGGATCTCGTAGAAGTGTAGGACTGTGGAGGAGGTTCCTACGGACAATTTGGTAATGGTGGTTCGATTAAAAAGATATTCAGCCTGCAAAATGAGATCTCATCGTTATAGTTCAGGTCCTCGAACTCGACTAGTTCCATACTCAAGCCGTATCCCTTCTCGGGTATAGGCTCGGGCTCGGGTGTCTCTTCCCGTTCTGGCTCTGACTTAGGGGCTTTGTCCGCCGTTGATAAGCCGGTGATTTGGCCACGCGCGGAATTTGCCAATTTTGCTGATTCTGTGCCACTAGCTGTATTGTAATCGGCTATATAAATCACTCAACAAAGGGTTGGTGCGAGGTCTGAGCAGCCAACTAGGAGACAGTAGCATGTAGTACTAGCAGAGTGTGTCTTGAGATCGCTAGAAGGCATTCGCGTGCCCGAAGGCCAACTTGGATACTTAAAGCTTTTACTCAAACTTGCTTCTTACAAGTCTACAGGACTCGGAGAGGCAGGGTGCTCCCTCTAATCAAAGACATACCAAATACTATCCGTCTAGGCCATGAGCAATCCAAGGGGATGCCGGTTACAAGTCGAATCAGGTCAAGAGGACCTCTGTGCCAATAGTGAACACTATCACATGGCAGCAATGAATCTTCGGATTTCTTCGGATGCACGTAGCTCCGAAATCGGACTAAGGAGTCAGAACCCCAAAATAGACTTAACTCGTTCTGACTCAGAATGAGTCCTTGACTTGCTCTGACTCAGAATGACTCAGAATGACTCAGAATGAGTCAACCCAGAACGGTCACATGGACATGCAGCTTTATATCTAAACTACCAGATTCGGTTCTAAACAGTATCATTTCGGACTTTAGCACATGTTCTCACCTCGATTAGTTACAGATTATATCTCAAACATCGGTCAATAATTAAATATCATCATACCTACCTTGTATTTGTTTGTATCACTTTGGTACCTAGGGTTTAGTATAAGTAGGGCAACATATCTTGTAGTTAGGCACTGGCCCTTGCCCGCCTTCCAGGCAGACCGCTCAATGGCGGTTCTGGACGGTTGACAAGTGTTAGTCTGTAGTCGGACTCAAAGAGGAGTTTAATATATGTTGGGTTGGGTTGGATTTCTTGTGTGATCTAGTTCGACTTCAAGGTCGTCTGAGCATTTTAAGACTCTTAGCTATCTGTGGGATCTCAGCTACATGTTCAATAGTAGCTCAAGATTCAATAGAACCTTTCATTCCTTTGAAGTCAGATGGTGGACTGGATGTTAGTTGGACTTCGTCTTGAGTTCGATGTTTAAAGCTTTTGCTTGAACAACTGATTCGAGAGTGCATAAGGCCTTCTTTGGACCATTGCCACTACAGACTCGGACCCAGTCCATCTCTTTGTGATAGAACAATATATGCAATTGAATCTTTATGGGATTTTGTGGGCAGTGCAGCGTCAGCGTTTAGGGTCAGCGTCAGCGTCAGCGTTTTAGGGTCAGCGTCAGCGATAGGGTTACAGCGTACAGCGTCAGCGTCAGCGTCAGCATTATGAATGCAGTGGATAGCGCCATTGTATGGCTCGGAGCCATTCAGCGTCAGCGGGATTCGTTACCTCCGAGGTTTCGTTTCCACCCAGCGAATGTGATATGTTCTTGGACGGATCACAACCCCACAAATGCAATATGTACTTGGACGGATTGCAAAACCCATGAAGCGGTGGTAACGCCACCGCACAAACATCCTTAATATATATATAATCGGTTCATTGCATCCCAAGTCCACATTTCGAACCACTCTGTGCAGTGCCTCGAAGGACCATTGAACGATCTACCCAAAAGCCTTTGCTTGTTGCTTCATGCAATATATAGTGTGGTTACTGTCAGGTTGCACCAGCTGTAATACTTCAGCTGGAATCCCCGAACAAACAACGAATGGATTGTTGAGGTAGTGTTGTTGTTTTGTGGATGTGTTTGGTTTTTGTGTGGTGTTTTGGTTCGGATCCAGTTGGGTCTGTTCTGAGGCACACATAGGATCACATGTCTGCACTCACACACTCTGCACGCGTCTCATTTTCGCGTGCGGCCTCGCACCCAGCGTATCACCGTTATCTTATCTGTGTGCTCCTGTTTGGCAACAGTCTCAGATGGTGTTGGAACAATACACTGGTTGGGAGATTCAAATTTTTCAGTACAATTTATGGTGAAAAATGTCGTTTGTTTTTTAGACATTTTTCACCAAAAAGTGGGTGAAAAACTCAAATCATTTTCACCATTTTTTAAGCTCGAGGTAAAAAATTCAAAAGAAAGGCAAAACATGGTGAAAAAGGTTTGAACGGATCACTCCCTGGACACCTAACCAGACCATCACTCACCATCACCGTGCTCCCGCATCCCAGGGAAATTAAATTCCCCCCACTGAATGTGACACAAAATCCCTCTATCGCCATGCAAGTCGGGGCAAAGCTGCTGTCATGACAATCACCGTGTTAACGAGGGGACTAAGAACCACAAGATCGGGACCTTGAGAATGGAGCCAAAGGTGCTAATCCAAACAATCAATCCCGACTTGCACACCTGCATGCACTCGTTTTTGGCACTTTTGAGCAGTCTAATGGACCAGCACCCTGTGGAGCACTAATGAACCTTGCGCCGCAGCTCGGGTCGTTCGACCAAGAACGACGAGCCTGTTGCTATTGGCCCGTTATCACCCCACACAGGCGTTGCTGAGAGGTATGTTCTTTACCCTGCATAGCTCTTTCTTGCAGGGCATTGAGTGCTTGTTTCTTGCAGCTCCAAAAACGAGGGTGTGTCTGAACTTGCTTGATGAGTACCAGAGTGTTTGTTTACTCGCGGTAAAGCACTCTTCGACCCGTGAGGGTGATCCTGCCGAGTTCTGCCGGTATCAAATCTGATCCATTTGGGCAGGA
Organism: Mycena metata; assembly: GCA_029378385.1. Taxonomy (NCBI): domain Eukaryota; kingdom Fungi; phylum Basidiomycota; class Agaricomycetes; order Agaricales; family Mycenaceae; genus Mycena; species Mycena metata. Next base: position 35,805 of record JARKIB010000518.1, read on the forward strand.
TCAGTGACCTGGCCCTTGCCGATGACTGATGCGACACTGCCCGTGGGCAGCATCACACCGCTCATCGTGTCAAACAGTGTGCGGGCATGCCCTCCCAACGTGGTGCACAATGCCGAGAGAGGATTTCTCAAATTGTATTTGAGTCAACTTGCGTTAAGATATAACTGTTTCACTTTCACGGCATTCCTGCTCGCAAACTGACAGTTAGGGAGTGACACAGGTGATACCGCGGGTGTCATAGGGTCATACCGTACCCATACCCGCAAAACCTACAAGTTACAGTGCTCTGTGTGAAAGATCAAACCTGGCCCCTTTCAGTCACCACTGTTCATCCATATAAAACACTGATCGCTGTTACTATCTATGTGTGTGAACAAGGGCCTGAAGTAGTCAGTTGCTAAACTTTCACTTCTGAACCAGGTTTCAAATTTTTTACTAAGTTTTTCAGGTGAAAACTGCTGAATTTTAGACTGAAAAATTTGAACTCAAGTATTTCACATTTTCCACTGAAAAACTTGAATTCAAATATTTCAATTTTTCACCTCAATTCCACCTGAAAAATGTGTAAAAATTGTTTTGACTTTTTCATCAATATTTACACCGTAAAACAGTATGAAAAAAGTGATTTTCTTTCCATCATATTTTTCACAACAAATGACGGTGGAAAAGTGTGTGAAAAACAGCTGAAAAAACTGAAACTAGGTTTCAAGTTTTTCACCTTCTTTCCAGCAACATTTTCCATACATTTTACAGGTTTTTTTCCGCTGAAAATTGTGGTGAAAAAAATCCTACATTTCTCACCCTAGTTTCCAGGTGGGAATGCACGTGAATTTTGGGTCAAAAACTGGCAAGAAAAGTTATGAATTTTATTTCAAGTTTTTCACCCTGATTTCCAGTGGAAATAGGGATGAAAAATGTTTAAATTTTTCACCTCTTTCTTACTGAAAAATGTCTGAAAACCACCTGTATTTTCGGGTAGCAATTCGGTGCGAATTCTTATGAATTTTGTGTCAAGTTTTTCACCGTAAATTTCACTTAAAATAGTGGTAAAAAATGTATAAATTTTTCAGCTACTTTTCCAGTGAAAAATGTCTAAAAAAACTACTGGAATTTGTGGTGAAAATTTAGCATGAACTCTTATGAATTTTGTTTCAAGTTTTTCACCTTGTATTTCGCTTAGAATTGTGGTGAAAATATCTAAGTTTTTCACCCTCTTTTTCACTGAAAAATGTCTGAAAACCCAACAACATTTTTCACCCTAAATTGTGCTGAAAAATTTGAATCTCCCAACCTATGTATGGCAACATGAAAAAAAAAAAAGTACAAGAAGTTGAAAAAGGGTTGAAAAGTGGGGGAAAAAAAGTCAGAATAATCAATGTGCAATGTGACCGCCATAGTTTACGGCCATTCGTGAACTAAACGGTAAATTTAAACACTTAAATGCCAAATAAACGGAAGTAACGGGAAGGGTTGGAGCCCTAGTGACGAGGACCTCACATCTCTCAGAAAGGAGCCATTCTTTTGGAAGCCTTTCATGGCGGATTTAAATCTCATGCATATCATCAGGGCGGTGAGTGCGAAGTGATGATTTACTGGAGTAGGTAGTGATGTTCTGGCTTTGGCTTTTCTATTTGGCTTGGCCTTGGCCTCGGAAAATCTCAAGCCAGGCCAGGGCCAAATTGTAGGCTTTGGCCTGGCCTCGGCTTAGGCTGGCTTGGGGCCATGGCTTTTGGCGGGGAAATCAATTTGGCTTTGGCTTTGGCCTTGATGAATCCCAGGCCAAGCCAAAGCCAACTCGAGCCAAAGCTAGCCAAAGTCAAAGCCAAGCCAAAAAGCCATGGCTTTTTGGCCTGAGACCAAAGCCAGAGCATCACTAGGAGTAGGGCTGGAACACCAGCTGAATGGAGCCTAACAGCCTTCACAGCTCTAAAACTTATTTTGATCTTGAACCGAAGTGGTAGGGCGCAGAGCGCGCTCTTGTTGGACTTGAGATCAATGGTGTTAATACACCCGCGCCGGCGAGCCGGCGATTATGTGCGCAGCACGTGCATATCATGTGATGAGAAAGGAACCTCAGCCATTGCACCCGTTCCGCACTGCCTACGCAGCGCCCAAGCACAGCAACACCGCTTTCCCCTTGTCGTCCCCACCATGCCCTTCGCCCTCAACGGAACTCAAATCAGCGGGGGCACCTTCATTCACGTTGCGGGGAGTATGTCCCAAGTCGTCCACTCGCATTCTGTACCTGTGGATGCCCCGGCGGGCCAACGATTGATCGATGGCGGCCAGGGCTTCCTACGTGAGTCCCAAGCTTTCCGAGTGATTCTGGAAATTTGCTGATACTGTTTTCCTGACTGCAGAATCAACACAACGTGGTGATTCCTTGGGGGTTGTACGACCCCCAAGGGAAGAGAGACAGAGACGAATTTCAGAAAGGCCTTATGGCGCGCGAGAGTCGATTTCCTCGGGGCAGCGAAGGACTCAGACACGAGCAGATGTCCCTAACCAGGGCCGAGGGCTCCGACATGCCATCCAGGATGTAGCACCATCTTTAATGAACCAAGATGGGATCCTGTCTGGAGACTCCTACGTGGCTAGCATGCCACTGGACAATTATCGAATCATGTCAGGCGGAACTTCATACGATGGCCCTGGCCGCGCAGCCGCCGGCCCTGCGGAAAGCTTCCCGAACCCCATCTTCGCCAGTATCGGCGGCGACATGACCCAGGTTAGCTTAACGTCGTACGGTGAATCAGGTGCGCCTCCCTCCGAATTTCCGGGCATCGTTTAATCGACATAATCATCACAGGCATCGACATACTTTACCGGTCCGTCGCCGTGGAGGCGTTGCATAATTCGGGAGAGCGATTTCCAGAGCCTGCCTGCCACTCTGGGACGCGAATTTCGATATTGGAAGACTTGCGCACCTGGTCTCTTGATAGAAGCCCAGACAGCAGCCTTTTGTGGCTTCACGGATCAGCGGGGGTTGGTAAATCGGCTATTGTGCAAATGTTTGCTGGCGACTGCCAAACTCGAAACCAATTGGGAGCATCATTTTTTTTCAAGCGTGGACATCCGACGCGTGGTACCTGGAACAGTCTATTTACAACTGTTTCCTATCAACTCGCAACCTCCGTATCCGAACTCTTCCTGCCGATCCAGCAGGCCGTGGAGCGCGACAAACTCATTGTCGGGCGTTCTTTGGCAATGCAATTCCAGCAGCTTCTCCTTGAGCCCTTTCAAAACGCACCAGCACCTTACTTCCTGCCGATAATCGTCCTTGATGGCCTGGACGAATGCGAGGATTACAAAATTCAACAACGAATTCTTCGCCTCTTTGTCGGGGCACTCCGCGCTGGCCGACTTCCCATTCGCATTTTAATTGCCAGCCGCCCTGAATCGCACCTCCGTGAAGTCCTTGAAACAGAGGAGGCCTTTGCGATTTGTCGCCATTCGATTATCTCCGCCGACAAATCTGCTTTTGACGACATCAGAACTTATTTTCGGGATGAGTTCTCGAGGATTTATTCTGAATATACAGCCATAGGAATCAAATTCGACGCTGAGTGGCCCACTCCAGAAGCCCTCGATCATCTGGTCCAAGAATCTTCTGGAATTTTCATATACGCGGCTACTGTCGTTCGGTTCGTGGGCGATGAATACTCCCATGCAACTATAACAACGCCCCGTGCCCCCCATCCCATGGACCGACTCGAGTCCGTTTTGAGACTCGATTCGAACAGCACTGCTCCGCTGGATGATTTGTATACGAAGATTCTCTCAGTCCTGCCACAGGAGCTACCACAGCTTCGGATTCTACATGCAGTGTGGCGGTCAACCCTGTCCGTTAAGGAACTGTTTATGGACCCGGAAGAAATTGATATGTTTCTGAAGCTGCGTCCAGGGACATCCCGCCTTGCATTGCGTGGTCTGCACTCGTTGTTCAAGGTTTCACCCATTTCCACCCGGCTGTCGTTACGAGGAGACATAACCTTTCTCCATGCATCGTTCGCCGACTATCTAGGCGATGAACGTCGATCCGGAGGGTGGTGTGTCTCGATACCGTGGCTACGGACGGACTACCTTCATTCCATGATCGGATTGCTCTCCTCAGCCTCCCTCCCAGCCACTGATAGTGCCCGAGCATTCTACGGGTATGATACACTAGCCATACTCCTCATCATATCTAATGATTCTCGAAGCTCAGTAATCGAAAGCCTCCCCATTGCGCTCAGAGATGTGGAACCCTCTGAAACCTTGGTCACATCACTGCGTAGTCAAACCTTCCAGGACTCCCTGTTCCTCCGCATGCATGATAATCCGAGCTGGCCTCAGGTAAGTGTCCGCTGTTTGTCGCACTCCAATGCCCTGATTTCATCGTTAACAACTCTCAGCGAGATTCCCTATATCCTGCGGATTTAATCCAACTCTGGGAGGATCACTCATTCATTTCTAAGATTGTTTCGCAACTGCAGAATCCAGGTCAGCACGGAGGATCCACGACGTCAAACTTCTCCTGTTATACCGAGATGTTCACTCAAGACCCCGACGTTGTTTTCGTGCTGAGAGGTCTACTATTCGGTTCAGAACTTGATTCAATCCTTCGTCTCTCTGGACTGACATACCGAATTTTCCAACCATTTCTTGAATTCCGCAGATTCCTAGATTTGCCCTTCCCCCATGGAGGTTCGCCGCTGGACTTCCTGCGGGATCCTCTCGGAGCGGGGGAATTATATCGTGATTTCCAGGATATCGCAGAGGAAATGGTCCTTTTCTGGATTTCCCGCGCCAAAGAGGTTCTAAGTGGGAATAGTGACTATTGGCTAGCTGGGTAAACGAATTGTCTCGCTAAGCAATTGCCGTTGATGATTTCATAGATACTGGCTGGGCATCGAGAAATGTCCAACGAGTACAAGACTACTCCGAGAATTAGAGTCTCTCAACCTCAGCCAACTATGTAATGAACATGCGGCAGATCGCGAATCTCACTGCCAAGCTCATGAGGACTTACTGCGTCCCGAGTATCTCCGTCCCGTTTTGGAATGGCTTTGGGTGCGAAACACTGCGAACCCGACTAACGTTGATACTGATCCGGCCGTGTAGAAATTCTCTGAACCTCCGCTGCAAACCATTGCATTCTGGGAAAGGCAAATAGCGGACATAGAGCGGTGCATAGATATCCACGACTTTTTACCTCATGCCGGCCCAGGGTCGCATAGATAATTTAGTGTGTCTTGTACCTTTGTGAAACCCATCTCGTAATTTTTGAGGATCTGGGAAGCATCATCATTGCATCCTTCCAAGGGTTAGAAATCCGCACACTTTGGCGCCAGCGACGAGGCGTTGACTGGAAGATCGCGCCATTATTAGCAGGTCAGTTTGGATCGACAGGCCTTGTCTTCATTCTAGTTCGTGCATCACCATTTTTCAAAAGTTCTTCCACGCGGCAGAAAAGTCGAACGATGAACTTCATGCCGCTGTCCCGGGTCGAACGGGCCTCCGGAGTTTCCCTGCAACTTCACGAGAAATTGCTGCGCGCGCACGGTAGGCGCTAGGTGCGGTCTTGTTGAACATCGTCCCTAATACTATACTGACGCTCGAGGATCCCAACGGCGAGGCGAGTGTGAATGCTCACGGCCGACACCGTGCTTTAATAATCCGACCTATGCATCAGCCCTGCCCCTCCGTAGATTCCACGCCGCCCCGCAACGGAGATTTGCTCCCGCCCAGCAGCGTATAAGCCGCTGCCCCGAGAGACCAACATCTGAAGAAAGAACTCCCTCCCCTTCCGTCCCCGTCTGTTCTTCCTTCCTTCTCTTAGAAAAATAAGGTTCCTTGTCCTTCAGAAAAAAAAAAAAGATCAGGGTGGCGGAACCGCAAGACGCCGCTATCTCCCACAACGACGGAGCAACGAAGATTTCCCGGGAGTAGCGCGCGAGGCAATTCCTCCCGCTCTCTGCCAGAAACATGAACACGCACAGAGAGCCGCCATCGCACTCGTGCCAAGGAAAAGAAACCCAAACCCTTGATCATGAAGGAATTCAAGAAGGCGGAAGCGCCCCTAACCAGACCCAAGCAGGCAGGATCATGGCGAGAACGAGGCCGGTTCGTCTCTTGTTCATCCCAAGTCCGAATCGCCTTGGCGATGCTTTGGTGCGGGGACAAAGGAATGAGACGGCTCCGCTGCTGTAATGGAACATCTTGAACCCCGATGGCGGGAAGATGCGCCCTTGGGCTCGCAACAGGTCAGCCACGACGGTGACGTAAAAAGACCGTTGCATCCGCTGGAAAAAACCACCACACCATGCTCGCCGCCCCGGTGCAGCGGGGCGTGGCCTCGAAGACACGGAAAGAAGCAAGCAGAAAATTGAAGAAGGCAGACGCACCGCCAACAACAAATCCGGCACGTCCATGCTTACTGAGGAGGGTGACGCTCGCTCATGAGGTAGGACCAGCTGTGCGTTGTGTTGTGTCACCGGTTATTGTGGCAGGGATGGGTGCGTAGTGAAAAAAGGAGAAGTCGTACTACGCGAAGAACAAGAAGAGTGCGCAGAATGCTACGAATGTGGGACACCGAGTCAATAGTACCCTTCCCTGCTGGCCCCGAACACAAATGATGGCGCAGAAGAAGGAAGATTGGGGCCGCCGCAGCATAAAATTCGCCTAAGCAGTACTCCTCCCACGACACTGCGCCCTCCTCGCGCACGCAGAAAAGACATACAAGACGAGCCCCGCACGTTGATGATGACAACTGCCACTTCTGTTGCCCGCCGAGCGGCGAGAACACCACCTCGACACCGACGCGCTTGCAGAAAGCCAAGCACGAACGCGCCAAAGCCAAAGCCAAAAAAAGAAACGCCGGAGTGCGTTGGCCCTAACGCGCAACACGATTCCGATTCTGATTCCTCGCTCTCGCACGGAGGAGCAACACGCGAATGGGAAGGAGCAACGCCGACGTTCGTGCAAGGGAAGGGGAAGGGTGTCACGATGCCGAGCAGCTTGACGCGCTTGCAGAACACCAAGCACCACCGCGCCAAAGCCGAAGCAAACAAGAAACGCCGTACTGCGCGTTGGCCATGACACGCAAGGGGATTCCGATTCCTTGCTCTGGAACGCGCGAGTCGATTCCAATTCCTCGTTCGTGCAAGGCAAGGGCGACACAATGCCGAGGGAAGGATCGCAGAGGCAAGGCGCGAAGGAGTCCGCGCCACGACGAGGTATGGGCGGGTTTCAAGAAAACCATCGCTCCCTCCGCATCGCACTCTCCAATAAAAAAAATAAAAAATAAAAACCCAAAGGTGAAACGCACCTAACCATCCAAACCGTAACCAAATGGTGCACCATGTACTCCCAGTAGTCCGAGCGCCGTTTTTCGAGGCCGAGGAGGAGGACCTGGTGTGGGAATGAATGTCAGTTCGATGAAAATGAAGATGAAGGTTGCGATGCGAGAGCTTGAAGGAGGAAGAATGGAATGAATGATTGAAGAGGAAGAGTGACGGCGCGAGGAAAAGTGCAACGCGCCACGTCCAAGAAAGAATGCCGTCGATAATAGATACCCCGAGACGAAGGGAAGGGAGAGGCGGAGACAGGTGCCGTGCCGTCCCATGCGCCTCCGCGCACCCAATTTCAGCGCAGTTCAGCCGCGCGACAGATGGACGACTCCAACCCGCGCACCTCCTCGCCCAACTCCGTCCCCACCACCCGGCGAAAGGAGAACTCCGCAAACCGCCGCCAAAGGAAAACTCCCTTGCGCGGCGAAGAAAGAACCCCCGACTCGCTCGGGTAACGCGACAACGTGTCCAACTCGTCAAGAAAAAGAAAAGAGCCTCCGCCTCCGCCCTCCCAACTCCGCGCGTGCGTGCGTGCCTTAACGCGCCCCGCAGCCTCCCCAAACCATCAAACAACCTCTAAAAACCACGCGCGCAAATACGAAAAACCACGCGCGCGCAAATACGAAACGTAATCGGGAGAGGAGGAGGAAGAAAACACGTACCGCCCACTGCTGCACCCAATACCCAATCTGCACCAAATAATACCTCTTCATCGCGCCGCTCAGATGGGTGTGCGGGTAGCCGAGCCAGAAGGCGGGGGTGTGGAACCACGAGGTGGGGGTGGTGAGGAGGGTTTGCTGTTAATTTGGTTCAGTATGGGGATAGAGTACAGGGCGAAGGAAATAAGAAGACATGGGCATGGGGCGGGCACACAGAATGAATCTGCGCGCGCCGCTGCCGCTGTGCTCGACCCAGTCTCGACCATATGCGCAGGCGCGACGCGCGCAAGATCGCCCCCCACCGCGTCGGAAGAACAGGTACGCGCGCATGCGACACGATACTCGACGCCCGGTGTGCGGCATTTGCGCCGGATAGCAGACAACCGCGTCATGGTATGCGGACACCACAGTGAAGGTGGGACAAGGGCGTCGACGTTGGGCGCAGTGTTCCGCACATAGCATGGCAAGGTGAGATTGCAACGGAAAAGGATAAGGGAGTGTGTGTCAAGGTGAATCCTCGGCGCACGTCTGAGCACGGGACCACGAAGCAATGCCATGGACGCCAACGCGCAGCGATTACGGCTCGCGACTGCGGGTCGCGACTACGGCTTCGCCACCGACGTGAAAGACGCGGCGCGTGCGCAGCCCGTCGGTCCGTGGATGGTAGCACTGCGTGCGTACGCGGGGACGGAGGCGCCGCCAAAATCAAATAATCACTGCACGCCCGACCGCGAAGGCTCCGCCGACTCGCGCGACGACTACTGCTGTATGACGCACAGGCAGCATCCGGACTGTCGGCGTCGCCTCGGTGCACGCACGTCGCTCCGAGGGATGCGGATGCATTGCACGCAGCAACGCCCGACGCGCACCCGACGAGCCGCGTAATCGCCATCGCGACGGACGCCGACGACGAAAGAAGGAAAGTGGCACGATTGCCAAAGAAGGCAGAAACGAAAATAGAACAAAAGAATAAGAACAGCAGAATCACCACGCCCCAAACCCCCACCACCGCAAAATACACCACCGTATACCCCTGCTCCCCAAACCTCGCCACCTTACCACCGCGCCACCCGCGGGAACACCTCCTGCGTGAAGACCAGGCGCAGATAGCTGCAGAGGACGATGGTCCAGAGGAGGAGCGGGATGTCGAGCGGGCCTTTGATGTACAACTGCGTCTGCGTGTGCGTGGAAAGGGTGGTTATTGCGGAGGAAGAAGGGGAGGAAGGGGTTGGTGGGGAGGGCGGTCCAGGTCCAGCCGGGGAGTCTGAGGAATTGGAGATCGAGTGTCAATGTGGGGGGGAGGGGGAGGTGCGGGAGCAGGTAGTGCGTGGGCAGTGCGAGGAGGAGGGTCAGGGCGGCGTTGGGGGAGACGGCCCAGCGCAGGTAGATGGGCACGTCCGAGGGGCGCAGCATCGTGGACCCTTTCTGCTTGCCTTGTGAGCGGGAGTTGGACTTAGTTGGTGTAGAAGGCAATGAGAGGGAGAGGGTGGATGAGAGGGGCGTGGGCGGCGAGTCCGGCGGGAAGGGCGCAAGGGCGGTCAGGTGGTGCGATGGGTCGCTGAAGGTGATGAGGTCATTAGTTGGCTCCCTGTGGAACACAAGTAGACGCACTCGATACCAGCCGGCTGCCCTAGGCTTCACTCTCCCTGTGGATATCATCCCGTGTGCGCGGAGCGTGGCGACGATGGTGGCGTTTTTCGCCGCCGATCAGCACGTGGATAATCCCTTGGCGAGTCTCGGCCCGAGCGGCGTTGATGCGTGCGAAAGGCGCCTGGTTTTCAACTCTATCAAGCGAGGTACGAGCTAAGTACTGATAGAGCGTCTGTCGAGAGAGACTAGGTTTTCAACATAGCAGGCAGATTGGAGTGTCGCACTGACTTAATCCTGGTGTAAGAGCGGGAATAGCATCGTGTTCCTTCCCGTAACTCGTCGAGGGATTGACGCAGCACAATTAATATTGAACTTCGGGCTTTTCGGCCGAGGCGGAAATAATTACAATCGAACCACAAGATATCGACAGACCGCACATGGAACGGTAGAACAGTATTACACTGTAACATACGTACACATCCAGGGGCCGAATGGGGTGTTTCAGAGGTGTTAGCTGTTTGGCCCAATTCCTTGAACAATTAACGCGGCATGATTAATATCCGACTTCTCGGTCAACGCAGAACTCATTCCAGACAATTACAATCGAACCACAGGATTGTTACACTACGACATACGTACACGTTCACGGGCTGGATGGGCCGCATCGTAACATTGCTGACCTTCCGACGGTCTCCGAATAAATTGCTGCGGCGGCGTGGAATTTCCCGCGTTGAGTGCGGTTCGTGCTGGGTAACAGCGAAGCCAAGTAAGTAGGTATCGACTCGGTCGCGGACGGTCCGCACCTGCATTCCTTCCGTTGAAGGAGTTACCCGTGTGACTCGGGCGGGAGCCATTCCTCATTCCCTACAAATCTTGTTTTTTTTCAAAAAAAAAACCACGTTTGAGCCACCCCGGCAGGCATACAACCGGAACGCTACATTTAACACTTTTCATTCCGCCTAGGTCCAGCTAATCCCGTCACTCAACCCCACGATTCTGATTCAGATGGTCTAGGATGACTTAGAAGGTAGCTTGCCTGCAATCGTATGTCGAGATTCGAGATTGACAAGGATAATTGTATCGGCTCGGTGGCGGACGGTCCGCGTCTGCGCCATCTGTGGGTGGTAGCATAAAAGAGATTAGAAATCAGTCCGTAGGAGATGCCCGTTCGACTCGGGTCCGAGCCATACTCTGTGCGACTCTCGTTTCTCCGCTTTCAGCGGCGCGCAAAAGTCTAGGCCTCACATAATACATTCAGAGGAGCAAGAATACTATACCTGTATGGGCTCGGTGGCGGACGGTCCGCACCTGCGTTATTTAGGCTGAAAAGAGGCTGAACCAGCAGATCAAGCTCGTTCGACTCGGGTCTGAGCGCTAGTAAGCGCTCAATGCCGTCGTATACCGAGCCTGGAAACAGTGCTTGCTTATATCGGCTCGGTGGCGGATGATCCGCGCTTGCATTCCGTACTTTGGCAACCCTGCGGTTTAAGCAGGAGACACCCGTTCGACTCGGGTCCGAGCCATGCATATTCTATGTATAACTCTTCGTTGCTTTTTATTTGCACTGCGCGGGTTCGACTCGTTGCTTCAACCTGAACGCAATGCCGCGTCAATGCGCGTCAGTGCCGCGGCAATTTGCCGCAGGCGCGGCATTCCCTCCCAACCCCATCAAGTTCATCCTGTCCCACTCATTAAGCACACCCCATGATTTCTCAGCGCTGACATTCAAGTGCTGATGCATACTGTCTTTGTCTCCAAGCCGCCGGTGTTACGTAGCACTACTAGTGGTGAGCCGTCCGCGTCATGTCCTCCGGCAAGGTTCAATCCTTTTTTATCCAACCGCCGTATAAAACCGGACACGAACTAACCAAGGGTCCCCATAATCCAAGTTCCCCAACACCACACACTGGCATTTTCTCGAGCTTTCAAAAGAATGGGCCACTCATTCGCGATTACCCGCCCCGTGAACCCTTTGGGGGCACTGCCTGTTCTCACGGAGGAGCAGCTCTGGAAAGGGCTTGAATATAAATTGCGTAACCCGACTGTACGTAGTGCTTCTCTGACCCACCCTTTTTCGTCCTTACCGACGGACGATCAGGCCTTCGTAGCGATGCTATCTGCAAGCAAGACCATTGTCGATAATGGGGATAAGGTGTGTCGACTAGGCATTTTGAGGTAGATGTTGACCGGGGACGGCGTAGATGACGCGCGAATTAACTATGGGGCCCAACACTTTCACGGAGGAGAGCGAGGGGTATGCCCCGACCATTGTGCGTTCTCTCTGCCAGGGCTCAGAGCAGCGGTCCTCACGCGCTTGGAACAGATGTACATGGAGATGAGCACCGGCCTCCGCATTACGAACATTGTCTCCTACGGTGTCGAAGACGAGCTGCTGCTCACTTACAGCTTTGGCAACGGACGTGAGTACACTTCTGGAATTCGTCCACGGGTAATCTGCTTGGTTTCAGTCGACTGATTCATTCCCTAGTTCCCGGGGTCCCTGCGGACAAGCCGAAGCCCAGCGCCAAGGAGCTGAACGCGATCATTGGGAAAGCGATGGACAAGGGGATCGAGACATTTAGAGAGCTGGCCAAGGAGGGGAAGTTGTAATTTGGCCCTGGTCGGAGTGTATCCCCGGAAACTTCTTTCGATTTGTTGGACAGTTTAGTTGAATGGCAAATAATTTGGGGCAAGGGAGAAATGTCTGCAGAGAGGTTAAATAAACCAGTCTGATTGTATGTCTTGTTCGGAGTATCCCCGGTAGCGGTAAGCAGGAACTATAATATCAATCAATTCTTTTGCCATGGGGTCTGAATCAGCTATGATGTCTCGGAATCCAAGGCAGTCACCATAATGAATAATACTCTAGTATTGAATGTATCACAGCGAAGACGAAGCTTTTTTGATAGCAATGAACCAGAGTTTAAGTCTACCGCAAGACATTTGGGAGGGTGTATTGACCAGCTACATGGATGGCTGTCGGCTCCGTAGCGGATGGTCCGCGCCTGCACCTTATCAGAGCTGTCAGGGGAAGTATACGTAGCAGTTACCCGTTCGATTCGGGTCCGAACCCTGCTTCCCAATTTCTTTCAGAATCAATCAATACAACAGTGCCTGGCCAACCTTCAGATCAGATACATGTGCTGCATGTAGAGCAACCATAGAGATGGAAAACTACTTCACCAATTCTGCATAGCTCGCTGGAATTCTAAACCACGACTACACCAACCAGATCCTCCTGCAGGTCCTCAATATCATATATCATCCTCTGCCTCTTCCACAAACTCCAGTGGATGCATTGATCTGTGCGAGGCAGGCTAATTCCTTCTGTGCTGCTCTAGTATATCTTTGCCAATGCTTGCCAGTCTTTCATCAATGCCTTGCATCTGTTTAGTCTGTGATGATCTTTCAAAGAGTGGCCTTGCTGCATCCCAAAATTTCACTGCCTTCAGCAGAGCACCATGTCCTTTGTGAATGTCACCAAGTCGGAGCATGCATTCACCTTTGCTGCGATGGACATCCATGTATTCAAATCCCTCTAGCGCAATTGTGAATAGACTGGCAGCTGTGTCTTCATCCCCCTGAATAAGGAAGATGTCTCCCAGAAACTGGAGGGCTTTGTGGATTCCTAACTTCTCTTTGAATTTGAGAGAATGTGCAAGGTAAGCTGTTGTCCAACTGGACATTGAACCAATTGCACCCCAGCATCCAGTGTTACCAAGTTGTTCCAAACAGAAGGATTTGACTTCTAAGTGGGTGGGAGCTGAAGACATTGTTTGAAAGTGCCTCTGCTGCCGGAATGTCTCCCTCTCTCAGGTAGAGATCCGCCATTATGGCATCACACATTGTGATCTCCGCAATTGGTTCCATGGGGAGAAATATTTCCTTGACTCTCTCAATATCCTGTTCCACTGCATGTTTGGGAGCATTCATAGACAAGCTAATTAATGTGAGCTCCAGCAAAGCAGAGCCATGCTGATAAGACTCCCGGTGAAGTGGGCATTCTTGAATAATCTGAGTTTGAATATTGTGTGCCTCGCAGTATTCTGACTTCAACAAGTGAATCTGTGCCTGGAGGTTCATAATTTGGTGGTCTATGACCCCACTGGACATACCACAAAGGACCAGGAGCTCCCTTGCTCTATCACAGAGAGAGATGCTTTCTTGGTAGTTACCAAGTTCGATCCAGACCATGCTTCCCAGTAGAGTGCATGTGCTTTAGTGAGTAAATTGACAGAAAGCCTGGCCAACCTCTGTGCCTCACATGCATGTTGTCTGGCTGGAAGATAGTTACCAAGCCTGCACTCAATCCGTGCAAGCTGTTGTAATGCTTGGGAATGTCTTTTTGTGTTGCCTGATGTAGTTGCCAACAATATAGCCAGATGACAAAAGTGCATGACATCAGAAAAAGTGGGACTATGGGCTGCATAATAGTGTGCAAGACTAATGTAGAATTTACCTTGAAACCACTGAAGTCAGTCTTCATGTACAAGATATAAAAGGTGGGCCTACATTTAAGATCTGGATCATTAAAGTACTCACAATGTTCTAATGCCCGAGCCACAAGTGTTTGTGAATCGTAGATTGATGCAGAGATATCTGAGAAAAATAACTCGGTAATAAAGTAGACCTCAAGCCGATGGTCACGTGAGTATGGAAGAATTTTATGGAGCGAGCCAAGCAAAGAAATTGTCCCTCGGCCAGTTGTTCGGCTGAAGTGATTCAGATACAAGGCACTAAAAACATTATCTGTGAAGTCTGGGTGGTCTTTTTGGAGTCCATTGCGGAGTAAACTTTTGACATTGGCCAAATTTGACGATATTTGCCCAACTGTGGCTGAATTCATTTCAGTTCCAGAGAAGTCCTTGTGCAATTCAAGCAGCTCATGGAAATGTTTGAAAAGGGGCTTGACAAGCTCATTTCTAGGCGGGTGAGTTTTCTGCATATATTGCCTGATGGGTAGCAATGTTTTTAGTCGCTTTTTTTCATCCAGAAAGGCTAAAGCAGTTCGAATCAATGTTGTTTTGCAATTCCAGATGTCTTCAATTGGGAGCTTGCTCTGGAGGAGCTCAACATCTGAAAGACCATCTGGAAGCATTGACAAGAGACTTAATAACTGTTGTGCATGAGGGACAGCATTGATCCTAGGGCTAGACAAGGAGAGTGAAATTGACACATCCAAGTTGGACTTTTTGTCATAACCCTCTGAAATCACAGAGGTTCTCTCTGCCTCCCAGCGGGACAATACACTGGAACATCCCTCTACATCCACCAAATGGGCAATGAGATTGATTGCAAGAGGCATGTTGTCTGTCAGTGAGAGAATCTTGTCCACCTCTTCTGCATTATGATGGTCCTCCGCAATATCAATGAATGTCTGATGAGCAGCATTTTTGTCCAAGGGATGCAAAGGAAGAAGAAAGGGCCGTGTCCAGTTTACTTTACTTGGCCTTTCAGCTCCACGCATGGTAATCTGTGTTGCATGAGCCAAGTCAAAGAAATGAAACACTGACACTCACAATCAGTGCCAGGTCTTTAACATCTGTGAGGAGGGATAGAAATTCTTCAATATCACCACGCATCTCTGTAGGCTCCCAGACTGTCTCCAGATTATCAAGAATCAACAGGCTAGGGGAGGCTGTGACAAGGAATCCGACAACTGCTCGAGTAAGGTCCTTGCTAGGCCTGAGTCCTAGATGGGCTCCAATGAGTGCTGCAAGTTCGACCTTGTTTGCTGCGGAGTTACAAGCAACAAAATATCGATGTTGTGTATACTTGGCAGTGGTTTCTGGATGATGGAGGGCTGCCCTGGCAAGACTAGTTTTCCCCATCCCACCGGTGCCTAAAACAGCTATCCTGGGAGCTTTCATCCTGAACAACTGCAGGATGTCAGACAATTCTGATTCACGGCCATGAAATATCTTTGGCTCTGATGGCAGCATTGAAATTGATTTGGAGCTTTCAAAGTCTCAATGATGTTATTGCAGGATTGGGGGACACATACCTATCGTGAGATAGAGAATAGACCCTGCTCGTCTGGATTGCAGTTGGCAAAAATAGGCAGTGGACCGAAAATTACCATACCATAGATGCTCTGTCTGAACTTGCGGTATCGGAGAGTACATCAATCATGGCAAGTACTTCTTCATGTCTCTTTATTGCCTCTTCTTGGAATTTTGTAAGATCTATAATGATATCCGTGGCCTTGATCTAGGAGGTATGATTGAATTATCCTTTCGTGTCACATCCAATTGATACCATCCCAAGTCTCACCTTGAAAAAATCGAACCCCTCTTTCAGCCCATTCTTGCAGTTTCTGAGCAGTTTGCTCATCTCGCCCTGGTGGAAAAGCTGCTTAACCTTGCTGCCGCTCTGCTGGGCCTCCACAAAGGTATGGATTTTGTGCAGTGTCCTAGGGGTAATCATTGATATGCAATCAGAGCTTTTTTCAAGGAAATTACTCTGTGAATTTGCCAATACGATACAATACACTTGGAGGCAGCACACCATCGGTATCTGACTTGACATGCAGAGCAATGATAGCACTGAGCAAGTCATAGGCTTTCTCCATCAATTCAATGCAGCTTTTTTGGTTTGATTTCACCGTCTGGTTTGCTACATGAGATTACCCGGTGAGGTAGTTTCAGTAATCACCCACCACCATAGTTTTTAACAGTGATTGGATTGTGTTGGAAATTGCCACGGAGAATGGGGTGTTTAGGCCACTGGCAAGAACTTGGACTCCCGGAGAAACTCGCTCCGTTCTCCACGAGTTTGGAACAAAATCCTCTGATTCTTTGAACTACAATGTAGCGCATATGCCAAGGAGTCGATGTATGACAATAGCCGTGGCAATTTGCACCATATTGTGCCCACAATCTGCCGGGCACACAAACCGTTTCGCTTCGCCGTTTGCAACTGTATGCTAACAGTTTCAACGAAGGGAATATTCTCGCCAGCCTGAACATAAATACTGTCTTATTTCGTTCAAATCGACAAGGGGGGTGACGCGTGACACGCTTTACCTATTCGACATTTCGACAGGCGCCGAATTTTCGCGTGACACCCCGAAGATTTCGGCATTCTGAACCGAAAATTTCGTATTTTTTGCACTGTTTGGGCAGTTTGACCAGTGTGACCACTTGGCAGTTCAACAGAGGCCCGAGTGATGCGTGACCTCGACCAAAATTTGGCATCGACAGGGGGGTGCGTGACACGTGACTGTCGATTTGAACGAAATAGTACAGTAAATCGTGAGTGGATTGTTCAAGACTGCTCATCGAGGAACTCACCCCAATATCGAAGAAATGCACAACAGTGAGCTCCACAGGTCCAGGAGTAACGAATGGGGATGGGAAGGTAAAGTTTTGGTAGAAACTGGGTTGGCCGGGGAAGGTCTGCGTGTGCTGTGTCGGGGTGTATGGCCCGTTGTATAGCAGTTATGCTCCTGGTCCGCAGCCTTCTTCCACGTCGCAGATTTTATATCCGATTGCAACGGAGAGTTCCTTCGAGGCAGAGAGGGTATCCTACATTGGAGCGGGGTCATATGTCAACGGTGTGTACATGAGAGCAAGGAGACTAGCACGTACGGGGCGCTCGATTTGAACGGTCAAGTTCGTGGAGGTGAGCGGGATATTAGTGCCAGGGCGAGGTGCATCTACGACGATGCTTTGCGCCAAAGCGGAAGTGGCGAGGAAGACGGTTATTGCGACAGACTTGAGGAGATGCATTGTGTATCTGGAGTACTGAAGGTGGTGGTGGAAAACGGTGCTGGTCTGCTGGCCAGGGCTCTTCCGCCTCGTATTTATGCAGTGGTTCGGACGGGGGCCCTGTCCGTGTTGAGGCCGACTCCGATTGACCGCGAGCGAAGTATATATACTGTACCATTTCGACCAAGTGTTCATCGATTTCGGAATTTTCACTCACCGAGATGGCCGATAAATTTTCTTTTGATTTAAGGTGATTTTTAAAGGGCTCAGAAAAACTGGGTGTCACACGTCACCTGAACACTTGGTCGAAATGGTACAGTAGTGCGACACGCCGCGATAAGATCGCATTCCGACATCAGCGGAGGTTAAACACTGCTTGTCCACAGCGTTCCTTGAACAACGGAAACATCGGCGAATCGAGTGGTTCATTCCCGAACCGGCACGTAGGGTCCCGGCAACGGGACGATTCGTCCGACATTCGAGGTTGTTGAGCTCTGAAATAGGGTTTTGTCACGGCCAGTGATCGCCACCTCAGGCGATGGATTAGGTTTTTATTTATTTATCCTGGTCGATCCCGTGGCAGCACAATGTATTGTCCTCCCAAAATCGGACGCGATTTTTTTAATATGCACTTGCCTGAACTTCTTATCCACCCTCCGAATGTCCTCCCATGGGTGCATCAGAACGTGGACCGACCGGCCCGAAACGTCGGTGTCTGAAAGTTCCTTGTGTCAAACATTGTTTTAATTTACGACCGGACCGAGGTAAGGCAGTGCCCTTCGGTGAAAGATGCCCTTCACGCAAATAATCAACAATTATGGACCAGAGTATATAAGGCATAGTGTTCAGGGATGATTTTTCACGAACTCAGTTCCATACCGATTCCAACCGACCATGCGATTCACAGCTCCTCTTGCTTTGCTCGTTGCTAGCGCTGGTCTTGTCCGCGCCCTTGACAACTTCCTTCTCTATAATCTTCCTCCTCAGGTCAATCTGACCCAATTCACAACCGCGTACGTGTGAGAACGGGGAATTCATTGGCTTGATTCTAACCAGGGTGTAACTAGTTTCGACAGTGTTTGCACCATTTGGCCGGTTGCCATCGCGAATGGTCAGACTCTCTTTGGTGCTCTGGCTGAGCCCCCCATCCATAATGTTGACCCCCCTAACTGTACGTCCCCCCTGCCTTGCTTAGCCTAACTCCAGCGTTTAACTGACTCCTTTTTTTTTTTTTTTTCCAGCTGTCAGAGTTACATGCGTAAGAACCAAAGCTTTCCCAACTCCGAACCGAACCTATATCTGACTGTTACACAGACATGGATCGATGGAACAACGGAGTTTCAATATGCCGCAGATATAGCGGGCGAGTTGGGGGCAACTCCCTTTAGCTGAGATTGGAAAACGCACTTGCAAAAGGGAGACCAGTTCTGGAGTTGGCCAAAATAGTCCCTAGCTTCTTACATACTTCGGTCGAATAAATCGGTCGAATCTTTGCCCGGGGGATGGATTATTTTTTTATTCAGGGACACGCCGGCGGTAATGTCCCGACAACATCCCACCCTCATTTCAAGGTGGTCCGTTCCCTCAGCTTCCCGCTGATATTTTATTACTGGCGCCGAAATGTTCCTTTGTGTTCGACTCCTGTGCGTCCGCGACTGCGTTCAATGGGATGCCGGGGCGTGCCGGACATCAACGGTTTCTGTGCCGCGTCGGACAGTTGCCATCAAAGGGACGTCGATGCCGAAATGATTATACTGATGCGGCAGGTGGCATAGATTAGGAATTGAGATTGGATTGAGACAGTGAGACCTCGCGAGACACCCAAGAGACACCGAGGCGGGAACGATGCCCTGGCGAGCGATGTGCCGACGCGCTGCGATAATGCAGGCAATGTTACAGTGGATTTACCTCCGTTACTAACTTATAAGTTAGTCGAGTGCTCTGCAAATTGAGCGCCGACTTCGAGCGCTAGCCCGTCGTGGTGGGAGAACTTGAGAGAGAGATCGTGGCGGTGTCGAGGCGGTGTTCGGATCAAACGGTCCGTCCTCCTTCTTCCTTCCCACCACCATCAGCGGCGGTCCATCGCGCGAGGTTCCTCCACTACGCTTGAAGAGCACCAATCTACTACCTCTTCACACCGAAAAAAAAAAAAACGAAAATTGGCACACATATAGACTTCCGTTGAACTATGTGGTACTTATTCACAAACAGAACATTAGTTCTTTTGTGCTCTAGAGACCAAAAATGTCCGCACAAACGACACGTGCCGGTGCACGAAACGTGACCCACTTGTCATTACGCTGACCAAAACTGTTTGTGCCCGCCGCTTGTCGGCAACTTCCAATCATTGTAAAGTACTGTACTATTTCGCTCAATTCGTAAGTCACGCGTTACGGGCCTCAAAATTTCCGAAATTTTTTTGAACCTGTCACGGGTCACCGGGAGCATTTTTGAACATTGAAAAGAAGTCACAAAATCGATGAAAATGAGTTGAATAATTGATTGTGTTTTCGTCTTCACGCCGGTTTACCGGTACTTATCATTGCTGGTACCGCGGCCTTGGAGGTCGCGATGCGAGCATTTTCGCGTCGTTCCGATCGAATGTGCCAGTGCGGGGAAGCTTGTTTGCACCTCCAGCGTCGAATGAAGAGGGCGCTGAAGAATCTCGGTCTGCGGGCGCGGGCGCGGGGAGAGACGACAGGGAGGACTGATATTAGATTTTCTGTAGGTTGGATTTTTTCGCCGACTTATGTGACGAGATAGGGGGCGTAGTACATATACGTAGCGATGACCAAATACGGGTGACTACCTCACTAAGCAAATATCGCCAACCTGGGGTCAATGTCGGCAGGATCATTCATCTATTGTACGTATTCAGACAACACTTTGGTGAGAACGTTGTACAACCTACCCGTAGATTGCAGTTGAGAGCGGAAATGGCCTTCATCTCATCGGCCGTCAAACTGAATGATTGGATTCTGAGATTCTCGACATATTGCTGTTCGATGTCTGACTTGGGGATCACGGCGGTGCCGCGTTGGGTAGCCCAGCGTAGCAGGACCTGTGCTGGGGCTTGCGCACGACGTTCGTCAGTTGGCGCGACTCACGCAAATGGGTCAGGGATGGACTCACACTTATTGTGCCGATTTGCGATCGAGGTAATGACACCGTGTGTGAGAAGACTGGGCGCTCCGCGATCCATCGAGAGCTCGTAGTAGCCCTGTGGTCCGAGGGAGGAATATGCGGTAACTGCGATGTGGAGTTCCTTCGCTAGCGCAACCAGGGCCTCCTGTGTCAAGTACGGGTGGAGTTCAACCTGCAAAACCTGGGGTTTGATACGGGCATAGCGATTGATATCCAAGAGGAGAGAACCCTGGCAGTTACTACGGCGGACATCAGTATTGAAGACAACGTGCAGAGGCAGGAGCTACCTAATTCCGATATTTTTCGCGAGACCAAGGTCCACAAGCTCCTCCATTGCAACCCAGGTCTCTGCCAATGGTGTATCCTTGAGCTCAACTGTCTTGCCATCCGCACCGTACCACTCAGGCGGGTAGCGTTCCGCTGGGTCCACATATCTCAAAGAAATAGGGAAATGTATCAGGAAAAGATTAAAGTCTGCGATGGTTATAAGTGAAGACCTGAAAAAGAATCAAAATAAACCGTACAATCGAGCCCCCAGGCGGCTAGCTGGATTTCTGCGAGAGTTTTGACATGTTCTTTGGCATGGTAGGTATTCCACAGCTTAAAATTGGGCGGTCAGCCCATTCATGCGCAAACCTAATCGAGTACCTTCGAGGTGATAACTGGAACAAGTGAGCGGGAAGTTTAGCGAAGGAGAAATGGCACTTACACAGTTGATCTCGTGTAACGAGACCCTCTTTCAAGGCGCGACAAATTCCCTCTCCCGCTTCCTTCTCATTTCCGTAGTCGCCTTTTTATTTCCGGTTAGAATGTTGACAAATAACACAATGCAAACTCTAACAGGCTCCGTCGAACAGACGATATCCCGCTTTGATTCTGGAGCTTCGTGAGACAGTTAACAGCGGTTCAGATTCCAGCTCACGCGTTGTAGACTGTCTGAAAGGTAGCGGTGGGTGAATCAATGTATTGAGAACGGAGCAAAAAACTTACATCCGCGCATGTTGATTTCGTAACCTAGCGAGGAACGGATTACGACCTAGGATAGTGGTGCATAGAATCGACTTACTTTCCATAATCCAAAGCTGCAAGACAAATTTTAGTCAAGGCTGACAATCGGACAGAATGTGAAGATTTACCCTACAAGCGGCATCTGGTGTTGAGTACGTGGCAAGGTAACGCTGGTCATGGAGGAGGTCATGGGAGGCTTGTAGAATCTGAAATCCGCAACTCAATTGAGTGCAAATCGACCTCGAAGATATATGGCACAAGATGATCCACCTCTAAGGATAGGTGCGGGACTAGGCTTATCGAATCTCACGCATGACATGCGATGAAGCTCAAAAATACACATGGGTCCGGTCCAGCCTACGAGATAGGAGAATCTGGACACGCAACTTGTACGGAGACTTTCGTACCGTGTCTGGTTCATGGCGCCTGGCCCAAAAAATGGTATAGGTCAAAGATAGTCCTGGAATTTAGATCTCGCCGGGAGCCTTATCGCCCGCGGTCTGCGACAGCTGGTCATGCAGAGCTTGCAACGAGTAGTAATGTTCTGGCTTTGGCCTGGCCCGGGATTTCATCAGGCCAAAGCCAGAACATCACTAGCAACGAGTGGCACGGTCCCAAAATGGGATCAACCAGGATAAAAAAAACAACTAATCCATCGCCTGAGGCGGCGAACGCTGACCGTGACAAAAGCCGATTTTAGAGCTCAACAACCCAGATACACAACACTCCGAGAGCGAAATCAACCCCCTGAGGGCTGATCACACGACGGTTCTCGCGCAAAAAGTGGCGGTTAAATTATTATTTTTTCCGGCCTGGCGGCAACCTGGCGGCCGGACTAACTAACCGGCCCGTAGTCGCCGGTTTGAATGCCGGTGCCCCCTTGCAACAACCTCGAATGTCGGACAAATCGTGACGTTCCCGGGGCCTTACATTCCGGTTCGGGAATGAACCACTCGAGTTGCCGGTGTTGAGGCTGTTCAAGGACTAGGCTCCGGGCCAAGGGGGAATCATCATTAAAATTTTATATATACAGTCATAAAGTTGTCTAATTCCGACAGACTCAAAACAGGCCGAACCGACGACATTAGCGAGGCGGCAGCCGCCGGCTGTGAGCCGACGACCCCACAAGAATATGTATAAGGGAAACGGTAGCTACTTATACATATACAAGTGAGATAAAAGGATGCGGGACGGCGGGCAATAGAAAAATAACCTTGAGCAGGTTACACGACGGCGGGAGGAGAGTTCAGGCCTCCTGCAAACACTCCTGTCCCACTTTGAAGCTGCCCCGATCGATCCTGTAAAATGTTAGACTCGGCAGCCCGGCTGCAAAAGTGCGCTGGCCAGGAGTGACACGGAGCGCGGCAGAGCACCCCGTGTTTTGCGAAGGGCGCCCGGCGCCGCGACGTCAAGGTGATGCGAGAAAAAGTAAAAGGCAGAGCGCCCCGTGTTTTGCGAAGGACGCCCGGCGCCGCGACGTCAGGGTGATGCGAGAAAAAGAAAGAGGTTGGCCCGGCCAACGTCAGGAGGAAGAAAGGAAAGGGAGACAGCCCGGCCATCTCGTGCGATATTAGACTAAAGTAAAGCAAGCTCTAAACTCGATTTATCCAAGATTCTGACCCCTCCTCCCCCCCTCCCCCCTATATGAGGAAGGTCCTTCCCACGGATATCTCGGCAATCACTCGCTTGCGCGGATGCATTTCGGCCCGCCACTGGGAAACGTCAAGGTAAGCAGGTTTTTTATCGTTTCAGACGGTCTGCCGTGCCCGAATAATGTGCAAGCCATTTACACAGGGGGCATCCACCGTCGCTTATGTTTTCATAAGCGATGGGTGCTTGTACGTGGCAGGTGTGCGGCGGTTGTACCGCTTATTGATCGCGAGCTCTTATTTGGCAGAAGGATCCCACGCGGCTGGAGGTCTAGGCCTCGGCAAACCTCGGCTCGGCACAACCGCGGGGGAATCTGTCAGAAGCGAAACGACCGCCGCACAACCGCGGAGTATTATGCAGTCACGTGAAGGACGGGCGTAACATCGGAAATTGGCGGAAAATTATACATCTAACGACTCGGAAGGTCCGCCGTGGTAGGCTATTAGCGTAGTCCTACCTCAGTCTTGTATTTAGACGGAGGCGTGATTAACAAATGTAAACATGTAAACCCACCAGTTATAAGCGTCCGTCGCTTATTTTTTCATAAGCGGCGGTGGGTGCCCCCTGTGTTAATGATGGGTTGCGCAAATATATGGGTTGTTTCATTGGAGATCAACCTGAAGATGATGGGTGACCCAGAACAGAAATAATGACCGTTCTCATGTGTTGACCACCACACTCACCAATATTTCGGCCTAGAAAGGATTTTCGAGTGCTGACAGGTCCCTTGGGCCACGAAAATGCCATCATTTTTCTTTCAAGTGGTTTAAAGTGGGTTTTGAGTGAATTCACAATGTATGTCAAAACACTTTTTTTATCCAACATCTGGATCCCCCCTCCCCCCCACCCTATATCCGGAATTATGATAATGATTCCCCCTTGCGTAAGTTTCCAACGTGCATGTTGTTTCAAATGAATATCGCGAACGTTAATTGACTACAGAGGAACCCTTTCCGCCCGGAGTAGACACCTGTGGATTGTGGTCGAAACAACCGGCGGTCTTGCGCGGATAGTGGGCCTCGTCGGAACGTGAGCTTTAAGAGAAAGTGCAAGTTAGACAATGTACCGCACCCGTAGTGATATATGGACCTTGACGCTCAAGCCGTTCAGGTTGAAGCACAGGTAAGCTAAGTCAAGATGCACAACAAGGGAACTGAATAATGGAACATCGCACCTGGTGCACACCGCGTGCGTCTGCAGGAGATACGGAAAACCGAAATTGCCCCGAAGGCCCGTTCGACTCGGGCTGGATGCGCTGTTTAGCCCCCTTGAAAATAGTTTTTAGCCATGCTTTGGCTGTGGAAGTGAACCGACGATGAAGAAGGTTTCCGGCGGTGCGATAGCGGAATCGAAATTTTGGAGGACATTCAGTGCTTGCAACCTGGAACAAAGATTGTTCGGGCATGGAGATTGTGGGTCAATGGTGCGTAATTAAGGTAGGAAGACTATTGCAGACGGCACCTCGTCGCGCAAGAGGCGCATCATGGCTTTCACATAGAAGCTTGATGGAGAACCACGTTCGACTCGGGTTAGGTGGATGGAGGCGAACATTTCTTCTTTTTCCGGGTAACACGGGGTAGCTGGGCGGGAAGGTTCAGCGGCATGAGCGTAGACCTCCACTCCACCATGGAAAAAGAAGGCACAGGTTGCACGATTCCCGCCGAGGGATTCCGTGAGACGAAGAACTTAAAATTGACCCACGATCTTCATCAGGAAGGATTTTCCAAGTCACTATGGTGTCTATAGCCTGTTTTATAGCCATCCATAGACACACATAGACACTATAGCAGTTGTCTATAAGGTCTATGGCGTCCATGTGGGCCTATGTAGCAGCTCATAGTGGCTCATAGCAATTTGGGGTTTTCCTGATGTTGCACATTTAACCATCCCACGCGACGAAGTGAAAAAGTTGACCAGTGCCAGCGAAGGAGCGTGAATGGCACTTCCGGGTGTAGACAGTTTTGCAAGCCACATTCACCGTCGACAAAATCCAAGAGCCTGTAGAAACGCAGATAGAGTCCGGGGTCGAAATGAGGTTCGTGGCAGGTTGCCTAAGAGAACTCCGAGTCAGCGATATCCGGATGCCCGGCAGCGGCGAAGAACCGGGTAATGGTTTGAAGTTGAAGAAACAGAGGCCGCAGGGTCAAACCTGACGACGAACAACAAAAGCTTCGAAAATTGACATGGGAGCGGGAAGCAAGAGCTATTTGATCCGACATCACATTAACACCGCCACTCCTTGCATCTCCGACGTTCTTCCGGCTCTGGTGTCATATGTGGACATCAGCCAGGCCCGATTTGGTAACTCAGGCTGCATTTGGCCTGGCCAGGCCCAATCGGGCCTGGGGACTTCCCACACCCTACCACAAAGGTTTCTACGATATTCTGTGTGCGGCAGGGCTTCAAAAATTAAGCAACTGCACACATGACATTCTCAAATGCTCCCCAGCGCCGCAGGCAGCATTTTTTCGTTCTGTGCGGCGCGGAAACCTCAAATTTTAATGTGTGCAAAAAAAGTAAAACTTGGGTTAAATTGAGGCCAGAAAAACAGCAGGGTACATGGTACAGCTCACATCTGATTGAACTGTACTGAAGAATACTCTTTATAAAATTTGAGAAGGTAAGGAGGAACTTCCAACGCAATCCAAACATTAAATTTGAGATCATGATTAAGAAAGTTATGCCAGGAAGTCAGAAATTCTGCAGAAGCCCAGGATGTGTCTCTTCCTCCCATGTCTCCTTATATATTTGCCAAAGGGAAGTGTTGTGTTTCTTGCAGATTTACCTTGAACTTGACTCAAACCCGTGCTAATTTTCTAATTCCTGTGTGAGGTGCCCGGGGGAATAGAGCTCTGAGCAAACAATTGTGTGCACAGAGGGTTAGATAGCTTTCATTTACACAGGACTCAGGGTTGTGTACCGTGCTCAAAAAATCCCTCCGGTCTTTAAAAAGAATGGGATGCAGAACAACTAAATAGTGTCCGCGTTGAGTTAAGTACTTTAGTGTTGCGTGGATCCTGGTTGAACCTTGAGGAGTTGTACCAATTATATGCTCCTAATTTGGAGAGAATCTCTCTCTCTACTATTGCGGTTCCGCAACTTCAGTGTAAGAGGGAGGTAAGACAAATTTCATCAGTGACAGCTCCAGATTGAGCTGTAATCTCAGAGTAAAATGAGTTAGCAGTTGGTAAAGATTTAAATACAGTTCTGCTCGGAGCAGAACTGTATTTATTGTGTACAAAAAGGTGGTTATGGCGAAAAGCGTGAACAGTAAATCATATGACACCAGCGAGACTCGAACCAACAGCCGATAGATTACACACCATAAGGAACTCTAACGCAATCTAACTGCGTCAAGAGGGCATATCCAGGTGCTCCTCTTATATCATCAGTACAGGCTTACGTAGTTTTTGAAAAAAATCAAAATAATTTTTTGGTTCCACATATGACACCAGAGCCGTTCTTCCCGACCCTCATGTCCGCTGTAGCATCCACGACAATTCAACACGAAATGGAAGGTCTGCAACCTTGAAATATTATCCAAAAAGGTTCCTTTCAGTAATTCAGTTGCCCGAGCCCCGACGGCCGCTGGGGCTCCCTCTGCATGCACCACGATACTCTACCGCGACGACTCGCCTTGCCACCCACCCAAGATATCCCCAGTGCCTTGGCCCTCTCGAAATTTACTACGGCCTGACCTCAACTCTCCCGCGCATCTTATTGGCTATGCTTGTCACCTTGACCGTGACGCCCCCCGGCCTCTGCCTTCGCCCGCCTCGTTTATTCTCTCGACAGGGCATTTGGTTAAGCTGAAACGACAAAATTAGTGCGTAGGAATAGCCCTCCGTCCTGAACCATTTAAATAACATTATGTTAGCCCTCCGCCCATTGTCCCACACCCGTTGTCATCCCTTCACTAATGAATGCAGGCGCCGTCGATTCCCGGCGCCGGAAGTTCTTCAACTATTCTCGCTGCGCCTTGCTTGCTCCAACTCATTCATCCCTACTCATACCGCGAGCGAAAACCATGGTAGCCAGCCCCGATTCGGGCCGTTTCATTTGAGGCGTCGCCGTCGCGCTGGCTTCTGTGTATTCTTCCCGCGTCGCTCTGCTCGGGCTGTGTATTCCCCACTGGAACCTGCGGACTTCCTCCTCGATGATGGACACTGTCGTTGGGTACCCGCGGCCTGTGGACCACGACATCTCGCCAATCGTCCTCCATTATCGCCTGGACGTTTCCAAGGGCAAATTATTCCACAGAAAAATTACCATGTTCGGGCAGCCGTCTCGGTTCAGCAGCGATATATCATTCGATGATTAATTCTCGGGGCTTAGTGATTACTGCCAAGTATAAGAGCTGTTGTCTGTCTCGAAATTCTAAACACTTGATTGATGTCATCGAAATGGCCTAGCGCGCGTCCTCCGGGACCCGTTAATTTTCCTAGCGTCAATTCCTCCTCCGCCATGTTTATGCAACCTCGGGTTCCTCCCACCTTTGTACTAGCCAGTGAGTTTCTTTGTAACCCTGCTGTATTGAAGTCCGTCGAACCTCTTCTTCAGGCCCCTCCGCTTTCCATGTTTTCGTGCTTCCAACGTACTGTTAACTCCAGGTGAGACTATCTCGCCATTCTCATTCCAGCTCACTGTTTGGTCTCCCGCTTCCCCAAAGTTCTCTTCAACCGCAATTGCGGCGTTAAACAGCACTCGCCCGCCCGAATGTAAGCTCACCTTCAAGTCAGTTTGCGTCCGATTGGGTCTTTCTCCAATACCACCCCACACGCAGCAGTGTTCAAGTATGTCTGTCACTCGTTCGCCTTGAACCTCTGCTTCGGTCGCTTACCTTAGAAATTCGATAGTCTTTTGTAGTAGGCCATCGTAAGATCTGCGTCTTTGGTCACATATTGAGCTTACGGACCACCGCGTTCTCGGTGAAGGTGCGAACCAATTTGAAGTACATTCATCGTGTGCTCACATCTATTTCTTCCCGCAGTTTCAATCTCTCACCGTGTTCCGAAGCCTGCCTTGACCATCCGGCAAGGCTTAAAATGCTCCACCCCGAATCACATTCATTGTCCCCTCTGTCCCGTCCAATCACAATGCCGGGCGTACCCTCGGTATATCCCGGCTTCTCCATTTATTCCACTCGCACAAAGGGACGTCTCGCTCCGGGTGGGTGGGTGAATGCTGACAATAGATTTCGAATTTTGGCGACCAAACGCCGCTTCGACTTGCCCCTGACTGGCGCCCCTATCGATCGAATCTAAGGTCTCTGAATTACTCTACCTGTTGTATACGCTTCTTCCACTTCGACCCACCCAGTTGTGGTCGACTCAGTGGCCGCACTTTCCTTTTGATAATCAGGACAGTACGTTTCAATTAGTATGGTTGGTGGAAACTTCCCTCCCCCTACCTGGCAATACCTTCTCAGGTGGAATGGCCCAACGGAAGTTCTTGAACGCAAAAATTCCCCAAATGGTTATTCTACATCCCGCTGTCCCGAGTCGAACGGGACTCTTCGGTCTCGCAGCAACCTCAGGAGAGATCAGTTGCACACCGTGTGCGCCTAGCTGCGGTGTTGTTAAATGCGATCCTTCAGGGACATACTGACTCACTGACACTCTAGCCTTTGGACGGTCTTCGATATATTCGGGGCACCTCGTTTGAATCGAGGGTCGAAGCAACGGTAAGTGTAACATTATTAAAGATACTGTTCTTTATAGTGAATCCACAAATTAGGATCCAATCATTGTGTGAGGTAGGAGGATGCATACGAGGCAACAGCCGCAAATGAAGTGTGGTCCACGGTGGTGTGTTCACTCTTTGGGTGAGCTTCGGTGTCCATTATTGTCTCAGAGTCTGCTCACCTCATCTGGGAACTCCGGAAGGACTGTGTTAGAAATGAGAAAGACCCCGCATCGCAGCGGGAAATCCAGAACAAGTGGTACAACGCGATAGATTGCATCTGGCGGGGTTTCATTCCAAGGTATACAACATGGTCGTCTTGAATGATCCTGAAGGCCGCCGTTTGCGGATGTTGAAAGGTGACAGGAATTTATTCCGACCCTTACTAACCAAACGCTTCGCAAAAGAACAAAAAAAAGGGGGCGGGGGGCTAAGGCCGAGATGGTCTTGTAACAAAAGGGAACGGAATATTCCGGCCGATCAATGTTTGTGCAGCGGGCTGGTGATTGCCGCGGTTCAAAACGGGTTCAGCCAAGTTGCAGCCGATTGAAAAGTGCAAAGAAAAGTGAGTAGGTTGCAGTAGGTTGCCTGATTGCCTGCTCATGTCATGGAAATACCCTTACAACGGGAGACCCCTGGTGAACAAGGTTTAAATCTACGTATCCAACCGGCTCTCGCCTATGCCATAATTCCCAGAATAACCCGCCTCGTTCACGTTAAGCCGGGTTATTTGAACCATACGTAAACTCTATCTGTCCGAATCCGGATGAGGTACATTCCCTGTGTCAAGTTTCAGCCCTCTTTTTGTTGACTTCAAAATTCAAATCAATTCAAATTCCATTCAAAGTGCGCGCGGGTTGGGGTCCATGGAGCACTGACGTAGTCACTGCATTCAAGGACCTCCTAGACTTAGCTTGGGTTCAGGGGCTTACGTGGATCGACACTGAGAGCCGCCTACGTACAGTCTGCGTAAGTTGATGTAGGTTTAGGTCAGTCAAGGTCAGCTAAGGTGAATGTATGTGAATGTAGGTCCCTGTGCTGAGGGCGATATATCCAATGATCATTTGTCGGCCTCCACCATTCGGTTGTGGGTTTCATTGAAAGTGCTAGAGATAAAATACTACTGGTCAAAAATGAACCCCGGCCAGCGATCTTCGTCTTTCTCTCCAAGAAAAAATCCTCTACACGGAGCCGAAAAAGTAAATTAACGATTCGGATTCGCGGAGGCGGGACTGGGTATCGTAATGGTCACGGACATCCTAAATGTGATAATTTCCCCTGGGAGAACGTTTTTTTGCCGACCTTTCCTGGATTCAGTGAGGTTCAGTACCGATTTGAGGTATAATAACCTGTGAGTCCTCGGACGCGCTGGTTGAATTACGGCCCAAGTTCTTCCGCGAACTATTCAGCTCTTCCATCCCTACGCAATCAAATGGTGGCTCTCTCAAACACTGAGTTCCTGAAAGCCATTATTTATCCGAGGCCGACAATTGTTCTGGTTGCAAAAATTTGCGTTTGATGTTCTGGAGGTTTTCTATGCTGTTCCCGTGTTCCGTTTAGTGACTTGACTGGTAGGCTGATCCGTTGACGTGCTAATCTTCTTTGCTTTTCTGTGTTCCTGTAGTTCTACCACGGCGAGCCTGTGACTGCGACCGTGAGCTCGGCTACGGGGATATGGAGAGGCCCAGGGACAAAGATGTAGCTACTTAGTGCGTGTACATCGGGATACTTCCTGGAAACGGGTGTTCCTAAGCGGGACCGTGCCATGTAATTCTACCTACCTACCTACCGCGGAGGCGGGACTGGGGATCGTAATG
The DNA here is from genome assembly GCA_029378385.1 of Mycena metata. Taxonomy (NCBI): domain Eukaryota; kingdom Fungi; phylum Basidiomycota; class Agaricomycetes; order Agaricales; family Mycenaceae; genus Mycena; species Mycena metata. The sequence goes on from JARKIB010000518.1 coordinate 66,395, forward strand.
GTCACGGACATCCTAAATGTGGTAATTTCCCCTCGGAAAGCGTTTTTTTGCCGACCTTTCCTGGATTTAGTGAGGTTCAGTACCGATTTGAGGTAGGTGAACCTGAACCAAGGGTTCTTTTGACACCGGTGTAAGCTAACTGCGAGTATTGTGAGGCTCCGCAAAATTCATCCCTTAACCGAGTTTTCATCGCAAAAAAACTCAATTTTTGTCTGACCTTCCCAAACGTGCTTTTGAAATGGGATGTTGTCATGGTACACACACTTAGCCGATGTCTCGGCATTCTCCGGTTGGTGTCGTCGGTTTGGGACTAGTTCCTGCCGACCACTGGAGCCGTAAGGTTCACCGGCACTAATCTTGATATATAAAGAAGCCGACAGCCGACAATGAACTCGAGGGTTTCAGAAGCAAAGGTCCCCGTTTACGTCATCATATTTTACTGTCTGCGTCGCTCTTTCCTCTCTCCTACCGCTATGTCCGACTCCAAAAAGCACACCCCCAGCTCTTTCGATGACCATTTGAGGTACGCTGAATGTCGTGCTCGGCGGATTGGCGCCATTGACGCTTCAACTCTCCGCAGGGATTTGGTCCGAGGGATCTTAATCCCTGGGATCGTCCTCTCCGCCATGGTGCTTATGGCTTTTGCATACACTGCCTCGCAACGTCGGGCGCGGCCTCACTTGCACCGCGTGAGCTTCCGCCTGCTCGTATACGCCTTGATATCCAAGTGCGTACCAGACGCATTTCCCCCACTTACATTTTTGTCTCACCTCGCCCACCAAGCTTCATCCTTTCTGTCACCCTGATTCCAATGGAAAACCTCATGACGGGTCCCCCCTCCTCCGCTGGATGTACTTTCGCTGCATTCGCTAGTAACGTACGTACCACGGCGGCTAGAATTCGGCCGCTTCATCCTGATGTCCTGCAGGGTTCGCTCTTATTCTCTGCCTGCATGTACTTCTGTATGGCTCTAAATCTCCAGTAAGTCCGCCCTTTACAAAATCACGCTCAAAATGAGTTAAACCTCGCCAGATTGGTTCTGATCCACGGGGTCAACGGACTCATAATGGAAAAATATTACGTGATCGGGTCTTTCCTTCTCGTGGGGGTCTGTACTATCAGTCCCCTGGCCGCAGGGCAGTTCAAAGGTCTTTACAACGGTCTCTGTGACGACCTAAAGTTTCGGTGGCTCGTTCCGACGCAGTCGTTCTGGATATTGCTTATGGCGGCTTCGGAGCTTGTATGTTTCGTTATTCTCATGTCGTACATGCTCCGCCACCGGGTTCGTTTGCGGTACTGTGTCTTGGGGGTTTTCGAGACTGACGACGACGAACGCAGATGTCCGTGAAGCGCACACGTTCAGACATTTCCGCCGAAATGACCGCCTTGCAGTACGCCGCGTACAGTGCCGCGCCGATCCTGCAATTCCGGGGCATAATCCTGCGCATCGGTAGGGTTTCTCGGGTTTGCCCCTCCCGTTTAGTTGGGACTTACCGCGTTGCCGATACAGTGCTGTACCCGTTCCTTTCCTGCGTCCTCAACTTTTCCGGTTCCACTCTGGATTTGTATCTCGCGAAGCACCTAGAGAATACCGAATTGGTATGTGCGCTCAACGATGTTACATCACTCTGCCGGTCCCTTATACTTGTGCGATTGTTTAATTTGTGCTCCTCTCGCAGAATTCCCAGTTAAACGTCTTAGGTGTGCGGTTTCCGAAATCCACCGGATAGGCCGTCTCACTGACTGGATCCCACAGATGATTGCATATTCAATGCGCGCCCATTTCTGTACGCTGTGCTCGCCGCGACCGATCCGGTAAGCGCTGCTCAACAGTCCAATACTTTCGATGACAAAGTTTAACCCTGAATGAATATCATGTAGTCCTTTATACGTGCCATTGGTGCCCTCCGAAATCTGCATCCGAGTACAGGCTCCGATGGCTCCCAACAAAGTAGCAGCACCCCGAAGTCTCGGGCTCAGAGCTCATGCAGCACGGCACCATCTTTATACACGCGGACTCTGGCCAATGGGAATCAGGCTGAAGGCCAGAGCGCGGAGAGCATAGTGAGACAGTCTCTAGATGCGACAGGGCGTCCACAACAGACAGAGGCAGATGTCCATCACACGCGTACGCATCGAGATCCAGAGGAGGGGAGCGAGCGGCATTCCAACGTTGAGGGCCGCAAAGACAGCATTGAATTCCAGATTTAGATCTTAGTATTTTCGCCACGGTTGTCTCACTGGGGGACGTTGAGTGGTTCCGTTTTGAATCAAATTAATATTCAAACCGCAATCCAAAAGAACCGCGATTTCAACATTACGCGAAATCAACCCACGAATGCACGTAAGAATGTAAAATTACTCGTACTTAACTAGGTTGAGCATAAACCAGTGCTACCATCGGCTCGGTAGCGGATGGACCGCACCGGTATTTCCTGATTAGCCTTACCCATATGGTTGAAGCAGTTGATTCGGGCCTGAGCCTTTCCTTAGATCACCGTGTTTTTCTCCCCTCACTAAAGACTTGGCAATTATCTGGCTGATGCGATGAAGAAAAACAATGCTACTACCAGTACAATTGGTGGACTGACTCTCAAGGGATGATGAGATTGCGTGCATGTTCAGCCCTTGATTGAAGACGGTATCGGCTTGGCAGCGGAGTGTCCGCACCTGTATCTGATGCACATTTGCGTTATTGGTGCAGGAAACACCCGTTCGACTCGGGCCCAGGCCCATTGTGTTCAGATTTAAACATACTGCGTGGCCGCCCTAGAGCGCCCCGATACAGTCCGATGAGAATGGAGAAAACGCGATCAACTTCAGAGTCAAGGGAGTGGAAAAGATCGGTGGAAGAGGGGTAGAAGAAGAGGAAAGATGGAGTAGAAGAAGGGGAAAAGATCATAAAAACCAAATCCTGATCGTGGAAGTTACCGTAATCCTACGCGTGGAGAGTCGGTTAGCATGCGTTTCCAATTGAGGAATATAAACCTACGTCGGACAAGGGAAGCCGTGGTGTGATTGCTCGCGGATTCGGCATTGACGTTGAGCAATCGAAATCTGGAAATTGATCGTGGGTAGGTAGGTGGTATCGGAATCGGCCCCCACTCCTACGCGCACCCACCGAGCGGATGGAGGATCGTGCATTGGCGCCGCCCGAGGACGAGGTGAGCATGCTGATGCCCACTTCCTCTGCGAACGGGAGCGATGCAGTGAAACACATATATGATGCCCGCATTCGCATTAGGCCTTCCTAGAGGTGGAGTGAAATGGGAGTGAAAACGGCGAGTGAGATTGCACACAATGGTATATGGAGAGACGCGTGGCATCAGGCGTCGCGCTAAGCGACTATGGTGCGGGGAACGTCGTGCGGCGTGGTGCGTACCCACACCTCCGGGCAAGTCCGCCCACCCAGTGCGCCGGAACACAAATGTACATAACGAATACGCGCGCGGGGGCAGACAGGGAGGCCGATGATGAGATAGCGGAGATCAGAAAGCAATGATGAATGAAAGACTCGGAGGATGGCTTACGCCGTGTCCGCCTTACGGTCGCCCGAACGCGCGACGGTTACTGCTCGCAGGTTGTCGAATATCACGAGTGCGACATGGCAATTCAGAGCGAGGAAGCCCGACAAAGAGCGCTATAGAAGACACAGAGCATCGGACGAGGTTCATTGGTAGCCCATAGGTATCATAGATTCGCGGTCCATGTACGCGAGAGGCAGCATCGTTGACCCTTTCTGCTTGGCTCTTGAGCGGGAGGTGGACTTTGTTGGTGTAGAAGGCAAGGGGAGGGAGAGGGTGGATGAGAGGGGCGTGGGCGGCGAATCGGGGGGGAAGGGCGCAAGGGCGGCCAGGTGGTGCGATGGGTCGCTGTCAGTGTCAGGTGATGAGGTCATTACTTGACTCAGGCTACGGTTAGAGCACAAGTAGACGCACTCGATGCCGCTCTTGGGCTTCACTCTGCCTGTGGATATCATCCTATGCGGGCAGAGCCTGGCGACGATGGTGGCAGGAGAGAAGGAAGACGCCGATCAGCACGTGTAATTAAATTCCTTGGCAAGTCTCGGCCCGACCGGAGTTGATACTATGACGGGCATTATTGGACAAAAGTCGAGTGGCCATGCATGACCACGCATGACCATGCATTTTGATGGATGGCCATGAATGTTGGCCTGTGACCACGCATGGCCACGCATGACGGGCAATGTACCATCAGTGCTCATGAATGTTGACAATTCGGGCGTCGTCCTACTGATAGATGCTGCCATGCGTGTGTACGGCCACCGAGGTCTGATCAAAATTCCTTACAATGTCGCACATCCATGTGGCACACATGCTGTAAATACCAAATAAGGCATTTTTTATCCCAGTTTGATCACCAAACATTTCGGACAAAGTATTACTCTTTCGGTGAGTCGGATTATTCAGTAACTGTGGAGTCCCTTCAGGACTTGTTTCATTATCTGTCTGTGCTCTTTACCGGCCAGGGGCGAGTGACTCAACCAGCATGCCTCGCAGTACGAAGTGCGGTTGGCTCAAGGTTGAAACTCAAGCAAATACTGCGGGTTCGAATCCGGTGAAAATCGGCCATCTAAAAATATTTTCGGCGTCAACTAGGTGGGTTAGGGCTTGTTACTGTGTTAGTCTCGCCTTTACCACCTTCGATAACAAGGCTCCCGGCACATCACCGATTTTGGCGATTATCCCGTGGTTTCGGGTATCTCGGAGATGTTTGATTTCTGGTTCAAAAATTCCAGTCTCTTCTTTTCTGCAGTTGTCAGCTTGAGCTCCGGGCTTCCCAACCCCAATGTGTGTGGTTCACACATCTACAGACACAGGACTGATGGGGCCCCGATAGCTGTCGCGGTGTTTGGTCAGAAAGTATGGAAGATATGCAAAAGCTCATCATGGAGCGGTAGGTGACAAAATAGGACTCAATTGAAGTCTATTAGGAGTGTTTTTCTGACCTAAATTGGGCCCTATTACGGGGCAAAAAATTGGTGCAGGAAAAATGTGGTGAAGCACCATGGATGGCACATGAATGATGGGCATTCATGCAACATCTGTGCCGACGCAAGCAAAACAGACTGAAAAGCATGCTGTGGTGGTCATGAGTGAGGCATGAACAAATTCCCCAGGGTCGTGGAAACACAACATGCATGCTACACGGCCGAACATCGATGGCACACGCGTGAGCATGCATGGTCACGCGTGACCATTCGTGGCCACGCATGCTCACGTGTGCACATGCATGGTCACTGGTCTTTTGTCCAGTAAAGCCTGGTATATGATACGCTCAAAAGGTGCCTGGTTTTCAACATACATAGCAGGCAGATTGGAGTGTCGCACTTACTTTTTTTTTTTTTTGCGGCACGATAGTTGAGTGTGAGGGCAGCATTTGCTCCCCTTTGATGCTGTCTAGCGCTTGCGCGCTTCCATACATCGCGGGGCCGACATAGTCGTCCACACTTCAACCCATGAAAATTGGCCTTGGAATAGGAACCCGGCCAGACGTAACACCACCCGAGGAAATGTCTCTTCGACACCGCGCCATATCGGCGTGCGTGTGGGACTTCAGTTTCAGGTCGTCAGCAACCCAGCAAGCTGGATCACCTTCCCCATCATCAACCGATACCCACTAAAACCCCGGCCTCCCTTGTCCAGTTCTTAGGGAGTCTGTCTTCGTCCTTCAGGACTTTTTTCCAGGTTGCTTCAACCAGCGATGCTTTGATCGCTCTTTTACCGTATTTCTTGGAGTCCGTCAGCGCGCAGTCAAGGTTTAATCTACCATTCACTGCTTTCCTCCAGCGGTTTTCTATCTGGCGGTTTTCGGCTGCGCCCTTCTCTTGGATAACCCTCTCATTCCTCAGTTTCCATATGAGGTACGCTGACTCTGAGACAATTATTCTGAACAGGCGAGTCGAGCCTTTGTCTTCCTTGTTAATCTTTCCTGACGCCGTGATCTCGCTAAGTGTGGGTCGGAGTTCCTTTCCAGTTTTCCGCTTCCACAGGTCGCTCGCCAAATCCCACACGAACTCGCGACCGGGCGCGTCGCATTGGGTCAGTATGTGTTCCATAGATTCCGTCACTCCGCAGTGTGCACATAATTCCTTGTCTTCGTGACCGTCAATGTGTGTCCAGTGGCGGCCAACTTTGTATCCTCCGTGGATCAGCATCCACATGAAAAACCTGATATTTCTCGAGAAGTCTTTGTGTTGTGTGGCCCGCCATATCTCGGTGTCGCACTTACTTAATCCTGGATGTAAGAGCGGGAATAGCATCGTGTTCTTTCCCGTAACTCGTCGAGGGATTGACGCAGCATAATTAATATTGAACTTCGGGCTTCTCGGCCGACGCGGAAACAATTACAATCGAACCACAAGATTATTGCACTACGACATACGTACACGTTCACGGGCTGGATGGGCCGCATCGTAACATTGCTGACCTTCTGACGGTCTCTGAATAAATTGCTGCGGCGGCGTGGAATTTCCCGCGTTGGCGGATGATCCGCACCTGCATTTTTTAGTGCTCCAAGAAACGGGCTGAACCAGCAGATCAACTACGTTCGACTCGGGCCTTATAATATGCCCGGACCGGCAACGCCGGTCAGATACACTGAATTCAGTGAAGTCCCACCGAACTTCCAATGTACTGTACTATTTCGTTCAAATCGACAAGGGAGGTGACGCGTGACAGGTTCAATGATTTCGACATTTCGGCGGGGGTCAAACTTTTGCGTGACACCTCGAAAATTTCGGCACCCGAACCGAAAATTTTGTCTTTTTTGCGCCTTTTGGGCAGTTCGGGGACCTGTGTGACCGCTGGGAGGTTCAACAGAGGCCCGAGTGATGCGTGACTGCAACCAAAATTCGGCATCGACAGGGGGGTGCGTGATGCGTGACTGTCGATTTGAACGAAATGATACAGTATTACAATAAACTCCAGTGTATATCCCACCACCCGCTGGAAACCCCTGGACATAAACGACGTACGCTGAATTACGATGAATCCGAGCGAAGACGCGATGGAATGAAATAAAAAATGGACTCACTCCGCTGCAACAGGTACAAAAAAATATGTCTCAGTTCTACCATAGAAACAAGGCTCCACATCCTGGTGAAGATCGGAAAATAGTATATATTTTTTCCCGCCGAAGTGTGGTGAAATTCCGTGGAATTCGCCGAACTCGAGTCAAATGTGCAATCTCTGAGTTTCAACAATGATTATTCCAGCTCAGACGTAAAAACCAAGGTATACCTTGCAAGAAAAAACTGTAAAGCCCCAGTGAACGGCCTCTATGTGAAGGGAACCCACACACCTATTTGTTGAAGTACGGCGCATGTTGCCGAGAGTGATTGGACATCAGTTTCAAATCACGCGATCAACGGTGGACACAGCGTAGCCAATGAACATCGCTGAACGGAACGGTCGCATCACAGTGAACATCGCCGAACGACGGTTGCATCACTGATCTTCATTGTTATCCGGTGAAACCCGATGTACGCCGATCTTTCAGGGTCCGGGCATCGGGCCCGAGCCATAAATCACGAACAATTATCTGGTTTTTATTTCCTTCAAATAAATTGAACTCAGTCTGACGCAGGTTAAACAGGTGGGTATCGGGCAAGGCAAAGCAGTGGATATCGGCTCGGTAGCGGATGGCCTCCACTTGTATTCCATTGGTAGGAACTCCTTTGACCTTGACCGCGATGTTCCTCTTCCCACCACTGCGACCGTTTGCCCCTCGTCTCCCTTTATTTACCGCCCGCTCTACTCGCCGCTCCGCGCCCTCTAGCCATGCATTCTCTACGCTCCCAAAGCCGTGGCAGCGCATTTCCACCTTGAATCCCGCTTTGATTCACTCGGAAGACTACTTGGACCTTTCCGGCTGCAACAGAACCCACTTTGGGTTTACTCATACACCACCAGGTTCCAGCCCTCATATCCATTACTTTAGATATCCAAGGAAATTTCCTTACAATCACTTTCCAACCACCATCATCTCAATGCCAAAGTTGGCTGCCTGCACGTTCCTTCCACCCTGCGCCGCTAAATATGCCGCACAGTAGTCTGGAGAGCCTGCACTGCGCCCCTTCCGCACGGATGTATGCATGGTGAAAGAAAAAAACCAGTGCACATTCACCATCCACTTGGTCGGCGAACATCCAGCTCAATTGTGGGCGTATCCTTCCAGTTTTTGTCCTGTGTATGCTCCGCCATATCCTCAACCTGTACTCGACTGCTCGGCGTAATTGGAGTCCCGCTCATCGCTCAGCGCTCACCACCCTCCCTCTGCGCCCTCTGCGCCCTCGGGTGATTTGTCAGCGCCGCCATCGGTCCATACCGCCACTTACGTGTAAGTGTCCGCGTCCGACGCTCTCGGAAACGTTATCCTTGAGTGGCCACATCCTGGGTGGCTTCCTGGCTGGTGTTCGCACCTCCTTTGCGGGATCTGGATGATCTTCCAATAGTCTCTCTATCTGTTCGAGGTCTCCGCGTAAAACTTTTCAAGTAGGAACACCGGTCTGCGATCAATCTTATTCTTTGAACTGGGTCCATCTCCGCGATTTCTGGTCCGTTCGAAAGTCCGCTCACCTTCTACCTACGCCGGATTGTCTCTGTCCACACAGACGAAAAATACGCGAGCATCAACCTTCGGACAGGTTACTTATTATATTTTTACCTGATCATTACAAAGTCAAAGCACGGACTACGCCCTATTGTGAACATCGTATCATGGCGATTGAAGACATCACCGACTGATTAACTCCCAAAGAACTCAGACAATCACGACCTGTGTCGACTGTCCCTAGATCCGCGGCTGCGAAGTCTCGCCCCGGGCCGACAATGCTCCAAGTCAATAACATAGTCGAAGTTGAAGTTAATTTTAGTCAATCGGATGTTTCACGTTCAACCTCCATAGTCGATCCACAACTGTGGCGCGCTACCTTCAAACCGGAAGATTACCTCTACGAGTTCGTTGTTTCCTTCTTGCTCTCAGCCACCTGAAATATCTCCTTGGTCTGGAACGGATATTTACACCAGTGCCTCTTTTAATAGTTCTGTTGAACTCAACGGCAAGTGTAAAACATT
>JARKIB010000519.1:0-75337 GCA_029378385.1 Mycena metata
AACATTTGTCTGCGGTAGAGTTGGCATTTCCTGTCAATCAAGCCGAAGATCCGAGGACCGGAAAGGTCCGACGGCATAGCCAGGAACAGCACCTCAAAGGGAGCAGTAGCGGCAGCAAGGTCTTGCCGCCGGCTAAACCAAAATCGTGATGCCAAGAAGCTATTAATAGTCTTGACTCGAACAGACTCACATGGCTATTCACGAATGACTCGAATTGACTCGAATGACTCGAGGCTGATTCACCAGGAGTCACACACACCGAATTGGGACGACATGACGAGGCTGGAATATTATTTGGACACGCCAGAAGCGGACATATATTATTTATTTTAATTGTACCAACATCCATGCAGATTATTCTCCTTTTCAAGTCAAGATTCGTATGTAAATTAGTAGATTGTATTCAGTAGGAGTCCGTACCTTCACGGACTCAACGTTTGGACCATTATGTACATTACTGTTTCGAGTTTCCATGTTTTGTAGTATTTGGTATGTAGGATTTAGTATATAAGTAGAGGTAGAGCTTAGGTGGAAGCCAGTGGACCGTACCCTTCTTGTTAGGAGCACAGCGTAACGCGTGCCTCCGTCCGGGAAGTCTCACGGAATCCATTCGGTGTACATTTGAGTGTCTTTAGATACTTTGGTGTCTACCAATATATTGGGATTGGATTATATTTGTTGTGCAGCGTCAGCGTCAGCGTTTAGGGTCAGCGTCAGCGTCAGCGTCAGCGTTTTAGTGTCTCAGCGTCAGCGTCAGCGAATATTACAGCGGAACCTGTCAACCTTCGGTTACAGTTCAAACCCAGCGTCGAACTAAGTTTAGTTCACCACACAACCACCCGGTGTCCATCACCACAAACCTTTTGAAAACCACAACTCTTCTAAGAACTATAAAGGTCGCATCAATAGGTCCGAGAAACCAAAACGGTCGACTTAAAGCTTTAAGTCGAAACCTAGTTTTCAGCTATTGCAACAGCCGTAATACTTCGGTTGGAACCCCACGAACGCATATACAAGCGGAGAGGTGATTAGGTGTTTGATTTGGAGTGTGTTTAGTGTGTGGTTTAGCCATACATCGAGACCCAGTATCCAGCTCATTTCCCCCTGGTCGGTCCCGATCCGCGGCGTATCACCGTAGGAGGCAGCTTGACCGTAGGAGGTTTCTCCCGTAGAGTTATGTTATCTTGTATCTTGTCTGTATGTAGTCCTACCGTTGGACCATTCCAATGGTAGAGGCCTTTTTCTGAGTTTTTACTGTAGGTAGGGATGCTACCGTCGAGTTGCACAGCCACGGCTAACCGTCGGGTCGATTGGCTATAAATAGACCAGACCGGCTGCCAGGTCTCCGGCTCCTACCGTTGAAGGTAGTCCAGCCGTAAGAGGCTCTGACCGTAAGAGTCCCATTATCATATATCCTATCTGAATATGGCCCTACCGTCGGACTGCTCCAACGGTAGGGACCTTTTCCTGTATTCTTCCCGTAGGCGGGTCCCAACCATAGAGTAGCACAGCCACCGCTAACCGTTGGCCGGTTTAGCTATAAGTAGACCGTATCGGCGGCTGGCTCTAAGGTGGTTCAACCGTAAAAGGTTCTGACCGTAAAGACACCCATTATTGTATATCTTGTCCTGAAATAGTCTTACCGTCAGACTGCTCCAACGGTAAGTGTCTTCTTTCTATGTTCATGCCGCAGGCTGGTTGCTACCGTTAGGTTACACAGCCACCAACGGCTAGCCGCTAGACCAGGTTTCTATAAATAATTGTCCTACGGTTGGAGGTTTTCCAACCGTTCGGTAGGAGCTGCAATGCAATCCCCTTATATCAATGAGGCTACCGCTAGTAGCGCTCAGCCACTAAGACCGTAATAGTTCCTCTTGTTCACCTCGGTACTCAAAGAGTCTGGTGGTCAGCCAACTCCCGGAGCCCAGCCGTAGACCGTAGGGCTGAACCAAGACACCCGTTAAGGCTCTCGGTTGGACCCCAAAGTACTTGTTAGTCACTAGCTTTCGACCGTAAGCGGTGTAGAATATCATTCCAAGGAGAACATATTCCCTCAGTTCTAGTCTCACTTTGCCTGAGTATAGGTCGAGAATCGAAGAAAACCTGGTAGTTTTCATGCGTGTTCCAGTACACGCCCTATCAGCGGCGCTCTCACACCTGACGTGGCGCACACCCAACTTCGACGCGGCGGTCACCGAACTCGACGCGGCGTTAGAGATATGAGATGCGGCGGTACCGCGGCGCCATTACCACCCGTAATCGAGTTCAATACCAGTCTGGTAACATAGTTAATAGTATACCGCCTGGTGCGCATCGGTACCGTCTCATGCCCAGGTCATGTTTAGTACCTCGGCACCGTTCTCGCCCCTCTGACAGCCCGAAGACACACCAAGCTCTGCAGAAAGATGTATTCAACTCACCTGATGCTGCTCACCAACGTTTCAAGTGAAAGTGTGTAGTTTTCAACCCGGGCGGCGTGACGCGGCGCAGCGCACGGTGGCGAAAAATCGGTCATTCCAAGGGTTTCATTTCCCCGGAAATAGCCTCAGATTGCCAAGGGTTTCGCCGCCCGGTACCTTCGGTTTTAATCGGTCTTTCAACCGATTTCCGATCACCCTTGGAATGGCGGGGTTGCCTCGACAGAAAAATCGGTCATTCCAAGGGTTTCATTTCCCCGGAAATAGCCTCAGATTGCCGAGGGTTTCGCCGCCCGGCACCTTCGGTTTTAATCGGTCTTTCGACCGATTTCCGATCACCCTTGGAATGCCGGGGTTGCCGGGTTAGAAAAATCGGTCATTCCAAGGGTTTCATTTCCCCGGAAATAGCCTCAGATTGCCGAGGGTTTCGCCGCCCGGCACCTTCGGTTTTAATCGGTCTTTCGACCGATTTCCGATCACCCTTGGAATGCCGGGGTTGCCGGGTTACTGGCAGCCGGCCTTCTGTCCCTCACTCAGGCAGAGACCGACCCCAGGGTCCAAGTCGCCTTGACCCTCGACACCCCAAGCAACGGCGTCTCCACAACCCCGTCAGGCCGCCTTTTTGTTCTCTACGCGCGCGTGGATGGGACACAAGCCCAAGGACTACCAGAGGTCGTGGAATGGATCAATGACACAGGCGTGCCCTTCCCCAACGCAGCGTGGAACTCGTATGCCGGCAACACGTTCGACCCGGCCACGACGCTGGTGCGCGTCAACTCGCAGCGGGTCGGACCTGACTGGAACCTGTGGCTGGTCGACACGGGAAGCCCGGGGTTCGGCAGCCCGGTGATCCTGCCCGCAGGGCCAAAGCTCGTCGTGGTCGACCTGTCTACGAATCAAGTGAAAAAGGGTGTACAACATGGCCAACGTCACCGAGAGCGCGAGCCTACTGGACGACATCCGGTTCAATCCGGCGACGGGCATGGGCTACCTCACGGACGCGGGCGTGGGTGCGCTCATCGTGCTGGACCTCAACAGCGGGTGGGCGATCCGCGTGCTGGACGGGGACGAGTCGACGGGGGCGTTCACGCCACCTAGCGGGGAAGGGACGCTGCTTAGGTCTTCAACGGGGGTGTTTTCGTACGTTACGGCTGACCAGCTCGAGGTCAGCCCCGACGGGACGTACTTACACTGGCAGCCCGCCAGCGGGGGCATATTCCGCATCGAGACGCAGTACCTCGACGCTGCATTTTACAACTCGAGCCTGGCGAATACGCTGGCGCAGTACGTCGAGCCGTTTGCCCTGACGCCGAGCACGGGCGGGACGGCGATTGATGCCGAGGGGAGTATCTACGTGAGTGATACGGACAGGCAGGCGATTGAGAAGGTGTATGCGAACGGGACGAGAGTGACGGTGGTGAGGGACGAGAGGTTGCTCTGGGTCGATGCCATGTGGATCTCTAGTGATGAGAAGCTGTGGATGCCGGCTGCGCAGCTGAACCGGGGGGTGCCGTTTAGCCCTGGGGGAGTGAACCGGATCGTCACGCCTTTGCATGTCTATACGGTTGATATTGGGGTTGGACCATCGGGGATTGACCATGCGCGATCATACTGTGTTGTGGTATGAATATATGGCGTGTATTTATTGGCTGGACGGCGTTTCAATTGAGTTTTGTGAAGGTTCGATGTTGGTGAGATGATGGCAAATTCCGACGACTGTTTCCGTATGTACTTGCACAAAAGGTCGAACATTGGAGACCCCTGTACTTCCCCAGATTTTAACTAATTGACCACGCCGTTCAGGGTCTCTAGCGCAATGCGGGGAAATGTGAGAGCTCATTGTGCACTGAAGTAGGTACGTACCTCAAGTCGCGCAGCAATATTTCGACCGACACAGTTGTTCGACTAGTTGACTCAGACATGCTCAGAAAAAAGCTTGATATTTCCGCACGCAGACGTGAGTAATTTTCTTATACGCATGCATGACCTCTTATTCGTCTCGTCATCTTGCAATCCATACATTTTACGCGGAGCAATTCATCTATTTCTGTTAGTTGTGGTGAAAGGAATTCAAACAAGTTTTTTCTGTATGCGCGGCGGTGCATCTTGTACCGAGCGAGCGTCCAGATGCGGCGCCTGGCGTGGGATCTGGCCCAATGCAGCATGTGATTCTCCAATTTGAGTCGTCCTATCCTGTCGCATCAGTGTCATCTTCCATCTACCCGCCTGTGACCGTACCTCGAGTCCTGTGGGGAGAAGGAGCATCCTGGAGAGGGACACAGCGCACCTGCTGTTGGAGTCAAGTGGTGCTTGCTGTGGCAAAGTTAGCGGGTGTTGAAATTGAGCCAAGGTTCAATATCAATTTGAATGAAAAGTGGCTTGCCATTGAGTGTTGAAGCTACACCATAAAGAGCGGCGCGGGGAATATAACACTTCAATCCCTTGATGCGACAGGGCGGGGGTTCGAGTCCCTCCGAAGGCGCAGTGGTGAGGTTGAGAGACCTATCCTCTTGCCAATATCTTTAATTTGAACTCGGAGATGAAATATTTGGTCGAAACGGGGAGGAACCAACGTGAGGATCAAGTTAGGATAAAGCTTAGATCCGAAGTTTCTATCAGGCTTCTTGGTATCGACTTTATCAGCGCCGAGCGTAGAATGGCGACTCAGACTTTCAATAAAAACCGCCCAAATGGCGCTATTTTATGAGCACAAGCAGTATGAGCACAAGTCTTTAAAGGTCACCGGTGTTCTTGCAACGTTTAGCGTGGATTCGGTGGGAGGCGGGGGGTTCGAGTCCCTCCGAAGACGTGGAGATTTGGTGGAAAGCTTTATCCTTTTTTCGCTTCTTTTATATCCATAGAAGCACCCGTTTTTGTCGCGCGAGTTCAATGTCAGAATCCACAGCGGAAGTTGAAATCCGTAAGGAGAAGAAGTAGGGAGCGCTCGCGTTGACTTGTTAGAATGCTACCAGAATCATTTGCCGCAGATCTTGCATGGATAGTAGGGTGGCATGGGTGCCTACAAAAGTAACTTATACAAACTAACTTATCCAGCCATAAGTTAACTTGGCCTAACTTATGGCTGAGTAAGTTATTTTGGCAAGTAAAGTTAAGTAAAAGTACAAGTTTTTGATGCCATCTGATCCTATAAGTTACTTTGTTTGATCTAACTTCGCGGGTAAGGTGATGGCAAGTAACTTGTGGGGACGTTAACTTAAGTAAGTGCTGCAAAAATTTCAAGCTGCTTGAGCCGATCAGCTGCATGTGATACCAATACTCTGCAGGTATGCCCTCTTGAGCAATGCCCCCAAACCAAATCGTTCACCACCAACGTTTTGCTAGCCACAGTTCCGGCAAATGCGTGTCAGGGAGAGATCTTGGGCCAAGAATATCCTAGTTCAATGAGCTCTCAGCCTCAATTGACACGTTTGTACCCTTATCTATGCTCTTTTGTAAGAGACCTACGAAGAGTAAGAGTATTTTGGGTCTTCGACCGCTGGGTAAACACCGAACTCAACTCAACCTAATTATCCGTGGAATGTGAAGCCGCAAAATCAGAGCAATAATTTTGCCTTCCAAGTTCACCTCTCTACTCCCAACCCCATTTGCAACTGACCATCTGCGGGCAACAATTGAACCGTGGGAACAGCCTGTCCCAGCGTAAGGCTGAGGTATGAATCGGACGTCGAGCCAGTTGCTCATTCCCCACTGATCCATCAGTCCTCAGATAGAAAGAATAAGACTGGTTACTATTCACATTTGAAGGGACCACGGGCGCAGTGACAATGGGTGAACAGTGATATATAATGAAAGGGCCCAAATCTAACCGACCCATGGTCCCCTGTTGTCTCCTTCGAAGTCAAGACAGCCTCATATGGAGGTTTTTCCCAGGAGCCCTCTGCATAGCTGCACATCCGTGTAGTTAGTTCTCTGTGTATATATACCTTCTTGCCGTACACGACGGAAGGCTCCAAGTTGGAAGAGACCAACTTGAATTGTGTGAGTGTAGAGGGAAGAAGTATTAGATTCATCGAAGGCAATCATTCAGATAGATGTCAACAGCGGGAGACCGCAAGTTATGCTGGGTACAACGTAGGCGTGGGGGAGTTTGAAAATAAGTTAGTTTTACCACGCGTGGGAAAAACTTAAGTTAACGTACGGCAGAGATGCCGAAGGGGGTAAGTAAAGGTAAGTTAGTTTGTATAAGTTACTTTTTACGCACTCGGTGGCATGGATTTCAGGTGCCGGTATGCATAGAGCGAGGACACAGTGTAGCAGAACAGGCCAAGACTGGACCAGCGCAGGTCGTTGTTGGTGAGACTTGAAGTTGAGCGTCAGCGAGTGCTGTTTCCTCCTTGTGCTGATTTTGAGTGAGGAGAGTCTCGCCTCGTTTCGTTTTAACCGGCAGAGAAAGCCCAGCAGAAGCTGGTAGTGCTTCAGCTTCAAGTTGGATTTTCGGAAAACTGAGTCATTAAGTTTGAATTTTCGTGGGATTTTACTGTGGCAGAGATTTTGAACGGGCGTGAGTCGATACCAGACCAGGAAAGCGGCGAAAACCACGGGAGCAGCGTTCCTGTGGACTGCGATCCCGAGTTGACGAGCGCGTGGCAACCGGCAAGGAACCGGCTAAGTCCGAGTCGGACCACCACCGCCCCGCTGTTTGTCGCACAAGCACATCAGCACGGCCACACGGCTCCTTTCCTCCTTCAATTTTCTTGGAAACTGCGCCTCAAGAATTGATTCATTGTCCCTCTCCAGGGGGACGGGGCGGCATAAACATTCACGTCGGCGGCGCTCCCTAATCAAAATTCCTCAAGTTTTCAAATTGCAAAGTATGTACCAGCGGTCTTCGGCCCAATTCCAGGTCCCATCCTCTCGAGGCCCGGAAGTATTCTCTTTTCCTCTCCTTCCGGGAAGTCCACGCGCCCAAATCCAACCTAAGAAATATACGGAAGGTCAGTTTTTCGCCCACTACATACAACTTGAGAGGATATCATGTACTTTTAACCCATTTTGAATGTACCCTCTCCCTATATGTTGTTGCTTCGGGGTGTCCCACTGCCGTGCACTTGAATCCAGATTGACTTGAAAGTGAGAGTCAACCATACTACTTGCGGATACGTCGGCCGATGGTAATTCATGCCCATTCATGCACCAGATGTTCTTAGAGCTGTAGTAGGTTTAGGCCGAGGAACTACCACAGCCCATCATCTGCATTCTGCCCTCAAGGAATGGTAATGCGCACTTCGACAATTGATATTTCAAACATTCAAACCAATCACATTTATTTCTGCCTTATTACAGTTTCTCTCCGCTTCTTCCAGGTCCTTGCTAGTCTGACACAGGTATATGAGTATGAACTATATGTTATGAAGATGTGCCTACCAATTCCAGGCCCGAAGCGAATTCACGGGCAGCAACCGGCGCAGGCACCGGAGCAGAACTATAGGATATTGGTTGGTAGGTAGCAAAGGGAGGTAGTAGAAAGAAATCAGCTCACGTCAGGGCAACCGCAGCCCGGGGGGTCCTCGCAGCACTAGATCACATTGAGCCTGTGGGTGAGAGAGCGAGGGAAATCGACCTACATCCTGGCGAGAGACGAGTTCGCCCCTATTATTGACGCTAAAGCCAGGAGTTGCGCTAACCGCAACGAATAACGCGGCGAGAGAGAAGAAGAGGGTGGAAAGACGCATTGTGAATGAGGTTTCATGGGGCCGGTAGAAGGGTTTTTATATCCTGTGCTAAGCACCGAGGTTGATAAGGATTCAGACTTGAGTGGAGCATAAAGTAGGACGGAAAACAAACGGAATGTTTATTTGATTGATGGCCTTACTAAAAAACTGTGCAATAACGTACTCTTGCGGAGCAGGCAACGACGCCTTCTCAGTCATTCACCAAGTGACAAAGAGACGGCAACAATTCAAAAAGGGGTCTGCTGAGGACCGGACGATAATATTCTTGCTTCGATGTAGATACATACTACCCGTCCGCCGCGCCTACTTTGGAATCGACTACTAACTATGCCGCATAGCCATTGAGGCAGGTACGGCAGCAAAACAGTCGTTCCGCTATGGGGAGCTATGACACTGCTTTTGTTCCACACGCAACGGGATGCTCCACAGATGAAAAAAAAAACACCCTCAACCCTCTCTTCACTGAGTTAGAACGATTGCGGCTGTTACCCTGTTTCGGGCTTTCTGTTAGTCTCTCTTGACAGACGCTCTATCAGTACTTAGCTCGTACCTCGCTTGATAAATTTCTGTTTGCTTCTGCGGATCTGTGGAGTAATGAATTCGAAAAACCTTCTCGACCATTTGGTGCCTTCTTGCCCCAAGGAATTATTAGCTCTCTCTGTAACACCGGGGTTGAATCCTGCTCCACAATCGAAGTGTAAATTATCTGTGATCCCCTTGTAGCCACATTCTCCGATTCCGCCCGCCTGGACGATGACTCCACGTCGGTAACGCAGGTTGGATTGCGGAGGTGAATCCCATTGGCTTCTTCTGCAACGCCGGGGTTGAATCCTGCTCCACAATCGAAGTGTAAACTTACTTTGCATTTAACTATCCACTTGTAGCCACATTTTCCGATTCCGCCAGCCTGAACAATCACTCCCCGTCGGCAACTGCAGGCGTTAAGTGGTTGGATTGCGGAGGTGAATCCCGCGAATTATCTGCATGCAGAAAATGCCGACATGTTCTATTCCAGGCTCTGATGTTGAATACACTGAAGCAACCTAGGCTCTCACGGACCGGAAATGCGACTGTGAGCGCGGCTAAGGGATACGGAGAGGCCTAGGGACGGATGATGTAATTAGCGCGTGCAATGGGATACTGCGTGGAAACCGGTGTTAATGAGTTGGACCGTGCGGTGTAATACGACCCACCTACCTACCGCCTCAGCGGAAAATTACTTGCGCGCACTTGACTCTGGGTAATTAATCACTGAAACTATTCCAGAACTCACGGTCAAGGCGCTACTTGAGTGGGTTCGATTTGAGCCGACGAGTGATGCTTTATCGAAGTGGGCAAGATTAATTTAGCGTATTGCGAGTCGGCGTACCAGCAAGAGCCCCGAAGGTACACCCGACACGGAATTTCCCTCCAAATCTGATCGTAAGTAGCTCCCGAACTCAACTCTCCCGCCACACGTTGGGATGCCGGTGTACCAGTATCGGCTTTGTGCGCGTTAGTTACAGGTAATTTGAGAAAAGTAAGTACAACACCTCATAGCGCGTGGCGCGCATCTGCACCACTTACACGGATTTCAAGGAAATGCGGCACATCAGGAAAAACCCGAAATGTCTCTATAGACACATGCCAGACTATACAGGTCTCGGATGGTCTTTCGGTGTCTATAAAAATCCCCTGGCACTATAATGGTCTATGTTGAACTCTGGGGGTCCATAAAATTGGGCCTCTACTATCGTGTTCTATGCTGGGTGTTCAATCTGCTCAAATATTTGACTTTAATTCCGAAGTGGAGTGAAGTGTATAATGGAAGATTAACTATGAAATTGACTGGTATGCATAGCGGCTGTGGGAATTATTGACGATGGACTAGTTTCGTGGTAGCTGATATGTTTTAGGTGAGCCTTTTGAGCAGGGCAGCAGGAACTCAAATTTGCGCTCGCAAGAATCAAAACAAAGCTGAAGGAAGCAAAAGGGAGAGAAAAAAAATTGGACCAAACACAATGTTAGCTGCGCGAGACGCAGCCGCTGCTTTACATCAGTAGCATGTGAATACTCTGGATTCAACCTGACGGATGGATATGGTGTCCCGACGACGGGAAAAGATGCCTTCAACAGCTTTGCTCAGTCTGAGGAAAATATCAGCTACTGGGGTGGAATCAAGGATAATGTTAAGCTCACCGATTGGCGGGAATCATCGAAATAATAATCTCGCGCGTGCGAGGCAGGGAATTGAGGGAGGACTGAATTATTAGAGAGTATGAGCTCAAGGTAATAACAGGCCAAGAGAGTTATCTTCGAGTTATTGCTGGTCGGGCCAGGTCGGCACCAGGCGTGGCGACAAAACGATGTCGAACGAAATGGTTCGTTTTGATCGGGCACAAAGACTCGTCTTGCTTCCCTCTTGAAAAACGGCTGGCATCAAAGGAAAATTATTACGTTGGATTCGATGATCTGCGATTACTGTAAGGTGCGCCTCTGCAAATTCGTCGAGGGTAAGATCAAACGCTGCGAAAAGGTTCGAAAGATAGGATTGAGATCCCTCTTGCAGACGGGCAATAAGCACCGAGGCGTTAAAATCAGCAGGAACCTCCAATCACCCTGTTGCCGGTTCCCCTCGCCCTCTCACGGATTGCAAAAAAGAAAAACCCGTTGACAGGAGTAGAGGAACACACCTAACTATCCACACAGTAACCACCGAGGAGGACCTGTTGCACAAATGTCAGCAGGAGGTAGAGGACCGATAGAGAAGAATGAAGCCGCGAGGAGAGGTCCGGCACGCCACCGAATCTCCACAAGGTACGACGGCGCGAAGGACGGCGTCGATCGCTCAATGGGGCTTGGCATGGTCGTGCGCAGGGCAGCAGAGTGAAAGAAAATAAAGAAAGAACACAAGGGAAGGGAGCGCGGGCATGTGCATGCACATATGCAGCATACAGCCCAGGCAGCCGCCGAAACACGAACAGTGACCGCCCTAAAGATATATGCATTATAGAGTCGGACGCGCGCGGAAGCCGTGCCTGAAGCGATCATGGTGCATGTGAATCGACGGAGAAGAAAAAAAGCGGGGTGGCAAAGGGAAAGGGGTGGGAGGGAAAGACAAATGCGGCGTAAAAGTATTAAAAATCGAAATCACACGTACCGCCCACCGCTGCACCCAATACCCAATACCCAATCTGCAGCACATAGTACCGCTTCATCGCGCCGCTGAGATGCGTGCCAGTGTGCGAGTAGCCGACCCAGAAGGCGGGGGTGTGGAACCAGGGGGCGGGGGTGAGGAGGAGGGTTTGCTGTTAACGTATTTCAGTATTTGGAAGCAGGGTGAGTGTTATGTTATTCAATTTGAGGAAGCAAGGGAAGGAGCATTGGATGGGGTGGACTTGCGTCCTAACGGGTAGCGGTTCGAACGCGCACGACGGCGCGGGCATGTGCATGTGCATGCACACATGCGCTTTCCCACCGGTGTTATGCGGTACGCATTGCGGCGAACGGCGCCGAAGGAGAATACCGGGTGGAATAGATTGGAATTGGGGTTGAAGTTGGAGGAAGCGACGACGAAGATGGAGGTGGAAGGAAATGAATGAAGGAGTGGATCGAGGAAGGAGGATGAATGGATGAGGGAGTGAAGGGAATAGCCCGCGTGCGACCAGCGGTCTGCGCTCGACAGACGCCCGAATGCGCGGCAGTTACCCGCTCGCGAGGCGCAATCTGCGGTTCCGCGCCACGAACAAGTGAAAAGCAATGGGAGGGAAAGGGTTAGGTTAAACACGGGGCGGAAATCGCGGAAGACGCGAAGGGGGGAGCGGGAGCGTGTGCGCAGGTCGCGGATTCGTGGGTGCGCGGGGTTTCTATGCGCACGGACGGACCGCGCAATCGCAATCGCCATTGCAGACCGCCGAAGGAAGGAAGCTGGCACGGAGGCCAAAGAAAGAAAGAACAGCGGACTCACCGCGCCCCCAACCCCCACCACCGCAAAATACACCACCGCATACCCCTGCTCCCCAAATCTCGCCACCTTCCCCTCCCTCTTGATCCTCCACCACTTTGCCACCTTTGGGAACACCTCCCGCGTGAATACGAGGCGCAAATACGAGCAGAGGACGATGGTCCAGAGGAGGAGCGGGATGTCGAGGGGGCCTTTGAGGTAGAGCTGCGTATGCGTGTGCGTGAAAAGGGTGGCTATTGCAGAGGAGAAGGGCGGCGGCGGCATGCATCGCGGACGTGGGGTGGGAGAGGAGGAAGAAGGGGAGGAAGGGGTTGGTGGGGAGGGCGGTCCAGGTCCAGCCGGGGAGTCCGGGGAATTGGAGGTCGAGCGTCCATGTGGGGGGAGGGGGAGGTGGGGGAGGAGGTAGTGCGTTGGAACAGACAGGAGGATTGGTGCGAGGAGGAGGGTTAGGACGGCGTTTGGGGAGACGGCCCAGCGGAGGTAGATGGACACGTCCGAGGGACGCAGCATCGTCGATCCTTTCTGCTTGGCTTTGGAGCGGGAACTTGGTTGGCGTAGAAGGGAAAGGGAGGGAGAGGGTGGAGGAGAGGGGCGTGGGCGGCGAGTCGGGCGGGAAGGGCGCAAGGGCGGCCAGATGGTGCGATGGGTCGCTGCGGGTGATGTGGTCTTTAGTTTCTTTGGATTAGGGTTACAATGCACTCGATGCCGCCCTTGGCTTTACTCAGGACGGAGAGAGGAAGAGATCGTTTTTCGCCAATCAGCACGTGCATATTCCCTTGGCGAGTCTCGGCCCGAGCGGCGTTGATGCGTTCGAATGGTGCCTGGTTTTCAACATGGCAGATGGTCATGGAGCACTTAATCCACGGTGGTGTAAAAACGGCGATAGCATCGTGTTTATCCGCGTAAGTAACGCAGCACGATTAATATTGAACTTCGGGCTTATCGGTCAACGCGGAACTCGTACAATTGAACCACAGGAGATCGACCGACTTCCAAAACATTTCACACGCCGCCTCACAAACGAGACACCGTCAAAATTTGGTTCCTCCTCCTATTGTCGTCGGTCGCAAGCAGCCAAGTACTACCAAGTCTATACACCAAGTCTAAAAGTTATAATGCAAAGCTGTGAAGTCACCGACACCTTGAATCCGAAGTCTGGACGGACAACGCAAAACATGCAAACCAACTCAAGGCCTCAAATTCAAATCATACCTTGGTCGCAACACCGCATCATCTCTACCTTAAGCTCGTGTTCTTTCTGTCATCCAACTGCTCCAGTCATCCGAAAGACAAGCCCCTGCCATCAAGATTTTCTACTGGCTTTTGGACGCGGTAGGTAGGTAGCATTACACGGTACGGTCTGCGGAAATAAAAATCAGGTTATCTACCCAAAAATTGAACGTAGAGAATCATCTATGTCTGGCGAACAAACTTCATTTATCTTTGCGGCATGCTTTGGGGAGATTAACAGAATCGATGTTTAGGCCCGTTTTCGAATCAAAACCCTGTACATTTTCCTCACCGCCAAAAAATAGCGATCTTTCATGATATGTTTCTAGCACAAACATCGATCGCGCGCCGGCGCTAAGCGGGCAGACCGAATCAAAGAACAACTCAAGAGTCTAAAAATAAAATTTTAGGACTGGTAATCACGGGGAGGCCCTGGGAGGCCACTGGAGGCCAGCGGTACCCTGATGTAAGCATCCGATCCAGATAGCGGGATGAACGGCGGCAGAGAATGACAGCGTTCCTCCCGCTATCTGGCTCGGATACTTAAACCACCTCCCCGTGCTAAACTTGACATGCGGCAGCGCTTGCTTGATAAATGATAATTGCATTCCTCGAAATATCATCCGGATGGAGCGCCTGCATAGGGCCTACTTACAACAGTGGGGGGTTGTAACCGGAATAATACTAGTCGCGTTTGAATACATCGTATCCCTGGCGGCTAGCGCCTCGCCCGGGAAGAATACGCTCCCGCAAATCAAGTTCTCCCGCAGTCTCTCCACAGATTGTCAGCGTATCTAGACGTTACCTCCGTGCATCTGCTCTGAAGACTGAAATGGACGCAGAGTGAAAAGTGACGCTGATTTTTAGCGCAAGTACTTTGAAGAAACGCACTCCCCTGAAAGTTATAATCAGCTCCGTCTCCTGCCCGCCATCCACAGATTCATTTGTAAGTATTTGTCTTGCCGTACGTCAGACGGCATTTCCAATTGCGCTGCAAAGGCGGTCCCGCGTTTCAGCGCTTGTTTGACGTCTCACGAAAAGGTTTGAATGGGACATGGGCTCAACATCCCGCGTTCAATGGTGTTGGTTAAACTCATGCAGTTTCTTGGCAGATCGCAACCAGGAAAATATGATTTGACTGAATGAACGCGGTCACATTCGTTACACCCGCCCTCACTCAAGTAGAACTCAGCGCTCGCCGCTTACTAGTAATATTCAAGATTCAATATAGGAGTCAATCTGACTTGGAATTATCCATTTCACCATCCATATTGCTCTGATGTCCACCCATACAACGTTCCATCGGGCTGGAGTTTACTTACAATCCTCTCTCCACGATCCAATCCCGTTATCCGCGTAACGTCGCCCGAGCTTAACACCGGCAGAGTGATATTCTCTTTCTGGCGCACTGGATCCTGACTTTTGGGGATGGCTGCCACACCACGCGCGACGTGCCAGGCAAGGATGATTTGTGCCTGCGAGACCTTGTATTTTCCCGCAAGCTCCGCAATCAATGGGTCGCCGCGGACCTTGGCAAGTCCTATCCTTGAACATGAGTTCAGATCCGGCAGAGACAGATCCAGAGACCTACCGGTGGGACTGTACGCAGTTACAGCTATCCCCTTTTGATGGCAATACTCTACAAGCTCCGTCTGGGCAAGATAGGGATGCAATCTGCGAAAAAAAATGAGGGGCATATCATTACGCGAAGAACCATGCGCGCACTCAATTTGATTGACCGCCGGGACTACCTTGGCCGTCTTGAAGAGTTGCTCAAGCCTAGAGGATTGAGTAGGCCAAGCTATATCTATGCTCTACAATGCACTCACGTTTTGATAGAAAAGTTACTCACTCCAATCGCCTTCACCTTCCCACTAGCATATATTTTCTCGAGCTCCGCCCAGTTATCATTCAAGGTTGGTGTCTCCAGGATTTTGAACCCGGTGCGTATATCTTCCAAGTCTGTTGGCGCCTCATAACCCCCTATAAATGAAAAAGATGTCGGTGTTCCCGCCACCCCCCCACGGAACAGTATCTGGGCAATTACCTGGGTATCTGATACTCTGCGGCCAGTGGAGTAAGTACTACGCAGCTGGATCAATTTGGATTCTTCAATGTACGTGAAATCAGCCGACCATGTCCAAGTAGTCGAAGCCGAAGGCAGAGAGGGAATCATTGAAGGAGCGCGGGATGTATTCCATGTGGTGCCATCTGTTTTCCGCTGCTCAGCTCATTGATCGGGATATTCATGCGGCGAATTTGAACTCACGGAACCTTCGACGTAACGAATATCTCTTCCCTCGCGATTCCCAATTCGCGCACGGCAACACCGACTATGCTCTCGGTACCTACTCCTCAGTGAGCTTCAACAATCTCATGTTTCATTCCACTGACCGTATATCATCGCTGTGTCGACGTGACGGTAACCCAGCTGAAAAGAAAGGAAATTAGGGGCGAGGGGATGTTAACAGAATCCGAAACCTTCAAGGCGCTTAGTATCCAATCTTTGGAGCCGATTATCTCTTCAGACGTGAAGCCAGCAGCAGCCCCCAGACCGATGACTGGCATCGACGCTCCTGTGTTCAACTTCATAGATGGGATGGGCGACATCATTTGATGTGGAGGGGGAGTGAGTGAATCTGTTATAAGTACGTTCCGACGCGAATGATACATCTTCTCTGACTCATAGATCCATCTGCGGAATGGTATGATGTTATACCACTCACGATAATTAGTTCTAACAGCTCTTCTGCGGACTCCGCCTACTAGACAATTCGACAACTCCCTGAATAGACGTCAAATGGTATTGCACAGGAACAATCAATACGACAGTGCTCCGCTCCCGACGCAGGCAGAGTTTCAAAGGTCTATATTATCGCATTTGATGATTATATACCACATGAAGTTCGCGTATTTTCTATTTCCCGGCGACATACTTTTTGACTAAATCGAGATGGGCCGAGATACTGTACACGGCAATTTATCAGTGGGCGCTTGCGTAAAAGATGGGGAAAGACGAGTTGTAGGATTGCTGATCCTACCAAGAGGTGCGAGATCTCTAGATCTCTAATTTCCCGATATGTTTCGGTTGTTTGGGACCCGTAACCGTCTCGCACCATCCGTGACGCCGGTAACACTAGTACTATTAATACATCGTTAAGTGAAGAAACAGTGTAGAGAAGACATTGAGCCAATCCGTTTCAACCCGCCAGAAGACGGCCGTATTTACTTCGTGAAATCTGCAAGACGGTACGAGGGTATAACCGTATTTACGGCCCGTGGTCGCGTAGATTTACGGGAAGGGTTGGTGCCCCAGATCATTATTGCGCTTCGCTCGCAACTTCCCGCACAGCCGTACGTGTCCCGCGAGTGACATTATCTCCCTCTTTATACAATTACTTCTGTCCGTCTGAAGTGCTTAAACTCCGCTCCGGGACATCAGGGCCCAAAACTTTGGAGGCGCCCGGCAATTAATATACTCGGTGGTCTATTCACTGACCGGTATCTTAGCGCGTAAGGTGGAGTGCAACTCGGTCATACTGATTCCCGCCATGAACCGTGAGGAAGCGGATGCGAGGCCGCTCTGCGGCCGAGCAGGCGCGTGTTCTATCTCGATTTGTTGCCTTTTGCTTAACAGGGGGCCAATCACTGCGTTCCGCCCCCCCTAAACTCAGCCTGAGTTTAGGCCATCTAGCCACAGCTAAACAGACACCTCTGTATAGGTGACTGAACTCAATATGTTTAGCTCTGTTGTGGTGAGTCCGCCTGTGTCTGGGTCTGGCTAGGTCAGTACGGTCATGTTCGGGTCAGCATGTGTCAGTGTAGGCCCTAAACATAGCACAGTTTCCCCGGATAAATGCGGATGAAGAGCTGACTACAATACCTTTCATCGTCCGACATGATGTCGGGGGGTTGGTTCGAGGCCCTTGCGCGAGAGGGGATGCCAGAGCTAATGAAATGTCATCAGGGGATTGAGCAAAGGAAATTTGGAACATACTGCATATGAGCGACGGTTCCATAGCGATGGTCAATCCCAGCGGCGAATTCCAGGTTGCTGTAGTAATTAAGTGGAAAAGTCCAAACCAAGGTTCGGGCTAGGGATCGGCACCGTACCGTGTACTGTGCCTATATGTAGGGGAGCAACGGTCACGGATAACGGACCCCCCGTTGCGTTGCGTCTTTTCAGGTATGTAACGGTAACGGTAGAGCCCGTTGCCTTAAAAATTTGTGACATTCAAAAAAATTGGTAAAATCATTAAAAAGGCGTAGGGCGGGGTGGCATTGGTAGCGGGAGGGGAAAGCTGGCTCAGCCGCTCAGGCTTAAATGGTTTTGATCAGAGCCGCGATTTACTATAAGGGAATGCAAAATTTGCATTGTTCATTTCTCATTGCTCTCGTGCAAAAAAGTTGGTTAAAAAGCAGCACGACGAGGCTCGAACTAGGGCACAGTGGAAACGGAGGAATAACCAAGAATTGGGGAATCCAACTGCGCCAGAGAGGTACACACAAAAGGCGGTTGCCTCAGGGAGCAATGGTAACGGTAACGGGGAGCGTCGTTGCCTGGAAAAGAGGCAACGGGAATGTAACGGTCCTTGGGCCGTTGCTCCCCTACATATAGGCACAGTACGGTTACGACCGTAAGACTTACGGTCACTTACGGGTACCAACCGGCCCGTAACCGTAACCGTAAGGCTGTTCTCCGAGGCTCTTACGGTACGGTACGGTGTATTTTACGGTCTTTACGGTTATTTACGACCGTAAAAATAAAATAAATTGGGAAACTACTTCAAACTAGCGCCTAGTCGACCACAATCGCTTGGAGAGCATACTTGGCGGTCTTACGTCGGAAACGGAGGTGGTGTTTGAGCACCATTAAGGTGCGGACGAGTCTCCGACCATTGTGAGCTGAAGGACGGTCAGTACAATTACTCCTGCTCCGAGTCAACTGACAACGCACCTTTTTTAATCCGTTCGCGGGCAAAGACAGATATGAGATAGTAGGTTTGAGGGATGGTTGGGAGGCAGTAAAGACACTCATTTATACTCTGCATCGGCAAAAAGATAGACCGATCTGGTCGTTTCAATAGCCGCTGAATTGCGGAGGCGCGATAAATGGACCAAAGGTTTGCCGAGTGGTACTGTATCCACTGGTTTGATTGAATATTGCAAGGTATTATCCCGCTAATCTAAGGTGTTGAGAACTGAATAGTCAACATGCTTGAGTGCTGCTGATGCGTCGGGGGCGTGGTCAACGCGTCAGAGATTGAACACGCTGAGTGGGTGGTGAGTGCGAGCGCGTATAGGATGCCAATCAGTGATTGCCAGGGTGTCGACGCGTCATCCTCGGCTTCGGGTGTGTGTCAACGCCGTGGAAATCGAAGAATTTAATCGAAGGATTTTTGGTGGATTTACGGTCCGTATCGACCCGTATACGGCCGTATTCTTACGGGCACTTACGGTTTACGGACGGTGGTCAACCGTAACCGTAAATAATCGACCGGGAGGCCATACGGTACGGTTTGGGGACCCGTAAACCCGTAACCGTATACGGTAACTTACGGATACGGTGCCGATCCCTAGTTCGGGCTAAGCACCTACCTTGGCTCACACAGGAGGGGAATTAGTCGGCAAAGATCCCACGCAAAGACGACCCTTGCTTATTTTCTGCAACGCGGCGCGTATTCGAAAGTTTAAAGGCATCATTAAAGTGCTTTAAGTTGGTGCTTGCACGGCAGTGATGATGGCTACGCGACGGGACTCTGCCTTTGGAAGAGCCTAGTGAGCGAGGAGGGTTTGTAGAGGTGAGGGTAGCCGACCAAACTCAGCCCCACTCAGCTATACTGAGGAGGACTCAGCTAGTACGAAGTGTGTTTAGGCGACCTGACTCGGTTAGACAGAAGCAGTCATCAGCTAGCCGAAGGCTGTGTGTAGATCCGTCTAGGGACCTACACAGGGGCTGTCTAGCACCCGCACTTACCCGAACTGAACTACCCTCAACTGAGTTTAGGGGGCGACGGAACGCAGTGAATTTGATCATATTCGTTCGACCGCAGACCCGGCTCGCACCATCTCGAGGGTATATAAGCTCACCCATCTGCCTGTTATTGCTTCATTTTCATGCCCTACACCCACCTTTTGCCAACAACGATGATAAATACTAATCCTTCAGCCATTATATTAGGAGTATTGACTCTCTCCTCGATCCTTGTGTTTTTCATGGTTCGTCGAAAGAGTTTGATCAAGCACATTCCCGGGCCAGCCTCCCCGTCATGGATATATGGTATTCCCTTTAGTTTCTATCGGATTCCGTTGAATGAAGAGAACGGCAGGTAATCTGGTGCAACTTATCCTCTCAAGAAGCTATGGCGACCTTGAATTTGAATGGCAAAAGCAATATGGTTCAGTGTACCGGATCAAAGGGTGCTTCGGGGTGAGTTTGTCCCAAATTCATGGTTTTCCACCGTTCAACCTTCTTTTTCAGCAAGACCGCCTAGTCATCTCCGACGCCTTATCTCTCCAATTCATTTTGAACGGCTCAAGCTTCCAGCGGAGCCCAACTCTCCAGAACACCTTCCTCACGTTATTTGGCCAGGATAGTATGATCGCGTCGAATGGTGCGCTCGGTATACAGGAGTGACGCTGATACCACTTACAAGGTCTAGATGAAAACCATCGGAGGCTTCGTGCTGGCTTGAACTCGGCATTCGCCGCTGGCGCTGTCCGCAGATTCATTCCTGTCTTTGCTCGAACGGCTGAGGTGGTAAGAGTCCGCCATGCTCGGAGGAATTTAGGACTTACTGGCCTGGTCTCACAGCTGACTGCTCGCATCGAAAAATCGATCAGGCCAGGTTCTATCTTCGATGTTTGTCCACTCTTAAATCTGGCCACATTGAACGCAGTTGGGGAAAGTATGTACATCATTGATATACACCGCTGGTGCTCAGCGATTTGTGCTTGAACAGGTATATTTGGAATTTCTCTCGAGGAATTGGACAGCGACTTGGTCAGAAATCATGGCAAATCAGTGTGAGTGGTGAAACAGCTTTCCCCATCCCACGCTGACAAACATCGCAGGGCCATAGCGGGGAGCGTCTCCGCCGTGCATATTATAACCGACTCACTCATTGCACACATTCCATTGTCTGTCCTACGTTGGACTTTGCATCTTCCCAGCAATGCATTCAGAGTCATCCGGTCGACCCGGACTCTAACAGCTCAACTTGGAACCCGGCTTGTCGAAGAAAAAATTGAATCTTCTCGCCGTGGATTGGAAAGGAACGACGATGTCTACAGCGCTCTTCGTACCCATTCTTACTCTTGATGGTCAATGAGTGACTGACTAAGTACGCCACAGTGCAAGATAAAACCAAACATCGGTTGAACAGTGCCGAAGCTGTTTCTCAGGCAAACCTTCTCTTGACAGCGGGCCAGGATGGGACTGTAATTCATTTAAGATCTTCCGAAGATTTCTTCTCACAGCATGGCAGGCCAATGCTCTGGCGTTTGGCCTACATGAATTGGCCAAGCACCCGGATTTTCAAGAGAGATTACGTGTTGAGATTCATTCAACCATCGGTCATTGCTCGGGGGGCGAAGTTGCGTACGAAACCATGCCGCTTCTGACGGCATTTGTGAAGGTGAGGTGGCCCACCGCCTCTTCAGGGTCGGGACTAACCTGCTTCCTAGGAGATTTTGAGAATGTACCCGTCCGGACCGCTATCAGAGCAGATAGCCGTGAAAGACGCGTGTCTTCCCCTCACAAACGAAATCACAACTACAACCGGGGAACGTATCACCAGCGTGCCTATACAGAAGGGTCAAATCGTGACGCTCGCCCTCGCATCGTATCAAAGGTTCTATCACACGTTATTGTGAATGGCAATACGTTCAACAGTAGTATTTGCAGGCTCGAGTCACTGTGGGGAAGCGACGCTCACGAATTCAGGCCAGACAGATGGCTTTCAGACAAGATGTTTCGTGGAGAAGCTGTGGGTCCATATGCAAATCTGTGTGGTGTTCGCTTGGTTCTACATCTCGGCGTATGCTTACCTGATTTCCAGGCTTGTTTTCTTTGGTGGGCCGCGTACATGTATAGGGAAAGTTTCCTCCTTGTTTTTAGAAAAATTGCGCTAATACATAGCTTGTATTTCAGATGGCGCTACGCGTAAGACGTATCATCTTGGAAAACTCAGGTTTACAATATTAATATTTCCCCCAGTGTTTTGGAGTTGAAGGTACTCACCTGTGAACTCGTCGGAAAGTTCTCTTTCCGCTTGCCAGAGAACGATTCAATTCAGCCTCGCTTGGCGAATACGCTGATGCCGGCCGATGCCTCAGGCAATAAATCTACACCCCTCTATGTTACTCGCCTCCTGTGAACAAGTCTTTCATCCCTCCTATTCCTTCTACACACAAATGTCTTTCATCTAGGACATTTTACGACTTCCCCATGACAAGTATATCACTTTTTCGTTCAATTCGAGGTGGAACATAACCATCCCATGCGGCGAAGTGAAAAAGTTGACCAACGCGAGTGAAGCAGTAATAATGAGTGTGAATGACACGTCCGGGTGTAGACAGCCCGCAAGCCACTTCGAAGTCGACCAAATACAACAGCCTGTGGAAACACAGATAGAGTCCGGCGTCGGAATGAGGTTCTTTGCAGGTTGTCGAGGAGAACTCTGAGGCAGCGACATCCGGATGCCCGACGGCGGCGAAGAACCGGGGGTAAACAGAGCTAGATTTTTGGACGATCGACATGAGAGCGGGAAGCAAGAGCTGTTTGATCCGACATCACATCAACACCGCCACTCCTTGCATCTCCGACGACCCTCATGCATCCACGACAATTCAAGACGAATGGAAAGTCTGCAACCTTGAAACACTATTCAAAAGAGTTTCTTTCATTTGCCCCAGCCCTGACGGCCGCTGGGGCTCCCTCTGCACGCACCACGATAATCCACCGCGACACGTATCCAATCTCTCGGAATTTGCCTCGGCCTGTCTGCGATCCTCTAGATCTTGCGCACCTTACTCCCTCTTTTTCCTTCCAGTTTCACGCCTCCCGGCCTCTTCCTTCACCCACGTGGTCTCTCGCCAGTATAGTGATTGAACTGACACCATACAAGTGCGTCACAATACTCCTTCTTCCCAGCAACTATTTGACCTTCTATGCCAGCCCTCAGCATTTCGTCCCCCATTCGATGAGCCGGTATCCCCGAGAAGTCGCTTCAAGCACGCCGCGGTTTCCCCATTCCAACTTTCTTCACCTCTCGTCCATCCCTGTGGAGGCACTTCACGCGGATCCATGGTAGCCGCATCACGCTGGCTTCTATGTATCCCTCCCGCGTCACTCTGCTCGGGCTGCGCATTCCGAGCTGGAACTGCACTCGGAGCGGAACAATCTCTGGATCGGTCCGCTGACCTGTCCGTGCGGAATTCCCTCCTGGACCGAAAGGTTCCGTCTCCCATCGTGCTGGCATTCGGCGGTTGGAAGTAGCACATCGGTATATAACCATTTACTACCTGTTCACCATGCCTACCTCGGTAGCTCTTTTTTTTTATTTTTACTGAAGGTCCTCGTCGATGCATCCCCTGTTCATTTTCCTCGCAGATACTCATATGCAAGTCCGCAGAGCACATGCAAAAGCGCAGCAGTTTGCGCCAACCGCAGCGGCCTCGACGCCGAGCGTTTTTCTTCCCAGGTGCATTCCAACGCAAAACTAATCCCCGGTTCCTGAATCTCTTTCTTACCCTCAGTTCCACCGTCCACAGGCACTTTATCCGCATCACCATGCTTGGTCTCCAGCTGGACGGTTCTTCCCTATTCAAGTCCGCGTCGCGGCCTTCCCTTCTCGCCCAGCTCAAATTCTCACCAACCAGACAATTTCGGAGAACTTCCACTACTAGCTTCGTTCCTCTCATAAATAACATGCACCGCAAGGATTAATCGCTGAAGAGTATACTGTAACTTGCTTCTTAATTTCCCAGTCGCAGGTATGAGATATGTCGTCTATTTCTTGCGATACACCTGATGGATATTCTCAGTTCGGACCTCGGACATTCAACGTGATCTTCCATCTACGGACTTTCAACCAATCGAAGCTCTTCATTCATTTTATTCGCCCTTGTACCGGCAGGGGAGTTTCTGTGTCACTCTACTGTACTGAATTCTGTCAACCCGTTTCTTTCAGCGCCGTCGACTTACATGTTTCCGCGCCTCCAAGTTCCTGCTTTGACGCCAGGTGATACCATCCCATTCTCATTTCATGCTCACCGTTTCATCTTCCTCTTCCCTAAAGTTCTCCTGATCAAGTTGAATCAACATACTTTTCTGGGGTGAGGTTCTTATCGTCCACTTGTCTGCCTCTGGTAATTTTCGGCGTAGTTGCTTGCCGACAGCTTGAAATCGACCAAAAACCTTTGGACGCACGCAGAGCGCACCCAGCCCGAGTCGAAGTTACGAGAAGTCTGCTAGAAACCCCTTGTTAGCGAAATTAATACACCTCCTGTTTTAGCTGAGTCTCGGGCCTGATACGCCACCTCTTGGTCAGTTTTTTGTCTTCATCTTGGTCCCTCTGGTAATCCAATGCACTGTTTGCCGCGCATGTAGAAACATCGCAGAATCGAAATTGACCAAAAACCTTTGTTCGGGAACTCAATCCACCCGGTCGGAGTCGAACGGGGAGGCTGCCAGAATTCCGACGTGCGTAGCCGACGCGCTATAGCAGAACCGGGATTTATCTCAAGCTTCCCAAGCAGTGAGACTCGATTCGTTCTTTCTTTCTTTTCCGAACGGCCCTGACCTCTGTGTGTTTCTTCTCCACAGCTGTTCGAGGAACGCGCCCATGCGGTATTGTCTCTCGAAGCGGATACGAAACGACTCGAAAGACTGTTCCGCGGCGCCTATGGATGCTATAATAATCACTGCCTAATTGCCCGAGCGGATACGAAACGACTCGAAAGACTGTTCTGCGGCGCCTATGGATGCTATCATAATCACTGCCTAATTGCCCGCACCTCTTGGCAACTCTGTGCGGACTTGATTCTTTGTGGGTTTCTCGCGGCTGTTACCTCTAATTTATTCACAGCGGAACGCTAATGTATGCCGGCGCCCTCGTTCATCTTGCTCTTGGGTCTGGATCCATGCTTTCTAGACGTGAAACTCAATGATCTTTTCTCTACCAAAAAAACAAAGTTAAACTCGGTATTCCACCCTTCCATACCGCTGTCCCGGGTCGAACGGGACTCTCCAGCCTCGCAACAATTTCAGGAGAGATCAGTGCACACCGTGTGCGCCTAGGTACGGTGTTTTCAATGGTCCTTCGAGGACATGCTGACTCCCTGGCGCTCTAGGTTTTAGATGTGACGCGAGCGTGATCCCTAGGTACTCCACATCGACAAGTTACAACTGTGCTCGAATTATCCAACGGATCGTACTCAAAAGCCTAATGCGTACGGCGCGCCGAGTCAACCGCCATTAGGTACACATTCGTTGAAATCGGTTGTGCCCCTCCCGCCAATTTATTCCTTTATAGCCCTGGTTCGGTCATTCTGCATGCCACTTCCACCCTTTGTCGCCGCCCTCCCTCCGGTTTTGCAGGATACTCGGACCCCCAGAGCCTGCGTTCATTACAATCAGTAAGTGTGGGGTCGAACGGTGCGTATTCATTGACTTCAATGGTGTGTTGCCGTCCAAGGTACTCCTCATCCGTCGACTCACAGAGAATGTTGAGTCTCTGAATTGCGCTTCAAGTTGCGAAGGAGCAGGTCAGTCTCAACGCTTTCTGGTGATTTTCTGGTACACGAGCTGTTCTCGGTAGCGAGACACGATTCACTGTGTTTAAGAATCTTAGAACCATGATTAAACTTCCCAGCCATCGAAATTTGAATCGAGGACAATAAGGCCTGATAGCGTTTGGAACGCACCCCGGCGTAGTATCTCCCTGAACCTCGTTCGATATATTCGGGGGCACCTCGTTCGAATCGAGGCCGGGCCCTGGCGACGCTTGACCTTTCTTTTCCCCTGAATCTTTTTTCCCGCAGGATTCCTCAGTTCGTTTGGATGGAGCGCTCAGTTAAAAATCGTGCTGGCTTTCCAAGCTCACACTGAATTCTGATGCTTACCGGTGCGCGGCTCAGGGGAGAAGGATAGTAATTTGAACGGCGATGTTGGTCCACCTTGCACCCTTGTCCAGTAGTAATGAGCTGCCCGGAGATCACACCGTTGTGCAGGTACGCGAGAGCTCGATGCCCTGCTTATTGGCGGAGGAGTATTATTCACAGCGCACATTTATTTCATCTTCTCCAAGAAATGCGTAGGCGGAACTTGGTTTCAAGATTGAGCCCAAAGTCGAGTGGTTTGGATATGTGCATAAACGTGAGACTGCGACGCATTCGTGTGTGGATGTCTCGTGCATGGAAGAAGATACTTCGGTGGAAGAGCCTGAGAGGAGGTGGAGGACGCGTGGAGAAATTGAAGTTGTACACTGAAAGAGCAAAGGTACAAATCTAAACGACGCTCAAGAAACGATGAGACTGGAGGAGGGGGGAAGGATGTCTCACGGGGCCGCACCGCGAGAGTCAACCAACGGTGGACATTCCTAGGTCAGCAGGTGCGAATCACGCTGTCGGGGGGTATTGGACGGACGCCCGTGGACACGCAGGATGCAAAACGTGATATGCCCACTCGAATGTGATAACTGTACCTCTGTTTCGCGGGCGAAGTTTCGAGATGACCGTGTCCGTCACAAAGATTTGGTCTTGCCAAGATCTGCGCGCGCGCAAGTAATTGCCGTTGCAGTCTTTAAATTTGCGACGAGGTCCTCACAAGGGGTCATGAGACGCTGGCAGTAATAAAATATCGATAGAGAAAGTATAAAAGAACCCGCACATCAATCATCCGTCTCCCGAGTCCTCCGTCAACCCAGGAATGATTTCGTGCACGTCGAATCTGAATGCGCACTCTCACGTCGACCCCAGCCCAGGACGAGAGAGAGTATCAGTATTGAATTTGCCTGTAGAAATTTAACTGGGCACGAAGACACAAACAAATCGCCGCGCTGGTGGAAGAACCCCGCCCAGATTCAGACTACGTTTTCCAATTCCTGCGCGAACCGAGAAGAATGTCGTTAACTTGAGGCTGCGTCGGTGCGTACTAAGATGGCGAGGATGGAAAATAACTTTACGCGCATGCGGTAGGACAGAAGCGCTGCATTGCCATTGACAGTGGAACCGAAATAGTCTGTCGCTGCTGAAGAAGTCGTCGAATTGCGGTGGTTAAATCCTGACAGACAGATTCAGGGGTAGAAAACTCACCTGTCCTCGTGACCCCACAAGACCGGCTGGTGGACTGAATAAAAAGAAAGCACGTCTTATACGCTCAAAGACCTGCCGGGAATCGAACCGGGTTGCTCCGTGGGAATCGAGCGAGCGCCTTCCTAATACCATGGGCCCCGAAGGCCTCATTCCCTGGAAGATAATTCGCCTGAAGTAGGACATTAAATTAGAATTGAACCGTGCGCGTACCCCTCGATTTTTACGAGCGCACGTACTAGAGCCCACTCCGCCACATCCGCCTTGGGGGCACGCACGTCGCTCCAACCTCCCACAAACCCTCGCTCTCCCAGGGCGCGCATTCCACCGGACGAGCAGCATCAGCGTCGGCTCCAGGGACATAACGTCGTACGAGGACGTACGTGGGTCTCGACAATCCATCCGAGAGTGGGAGGTGTTCAGGACGTCCGCAACGTGGGCGAACAGCGGTTAGAACACACCACAAACGGGAGCGATCCTTCGGGGCAGGCTCGTCGCGTAGCCACGCGTCAATACAGAGGAAAGATATCGCATTTTGGGAAGGGAATTGAGGATGTTGAGACGGATTCGTACCAAGAACTGGGTTCCTCCAGATGGCTGAGAAATTAGGCGCCGGGTGGATACATTCCAGCATAAGGACCGAGGGGAACAATATCGAGGGAAAAGGGATGGTGATGAGATAGAGCAATTTGGGCGTACATTGTTACGCACCTGGCCTGGGACACTGCAAAACATTCACTAGGGCGTTATACACAGAGCGAGCGGCGAGAGCTCGAGAAAGTGGGGCAGAGTAGTGTGGCAGAGGGTTAAGCGCGGCCGAGATCGGATGCGGGGATAAGTTGGCGAGCGGCGCGCGGATTCTGCGGGGTTGGGCGCAGCTCGATCACTGGTATAGAG
Source organism: Mycena metata (assembly GCA_029378385.1). NCBI lineage: Eukaryota > Fungi > Basidiomycota > Agaricomycetes > Agaricales > Mycenaceae > Mycena > Mycena metata. Next base: position 27,495 of record JARKIB010000519.1, read on the forward strand.
AGTAGCTGGGACGCCGGCAGAGCTGGGATACGAGGTATGGGTAAGAAAATGGTGCGACTCGGAGAGGAAGTGTGAGATGAGGTACACGCACTTGGCCCGAGCACCCCGCGTCGAATGTAGACGCGAACGACGAGAGCTCGACGGAGCGCGGTAGAGTGGTGTGGAGGGGGGCGAATTGGCGGGGGGGTCGGGAGGGGGACCAAACCCGGGACCGGAGGGACGACGACTTGGCGTGCGACGGGCGAACTCTGCGGGGTTGGGACCAGCTCGATATGTCACCGGCCAGGAGAGATGAAGAAGAATAGGTGAGACGCCGCGAGAGCTGGGAAGCGAAATATATGTAAGAGAATGGTACGATTCGGAGGGGAAGTTAGCTGAGGTATACGCACTTCCCCGGGATGCTACAAGGGATTGGCTAAGGTGGTATACGCAGACGCGGGCAGGCGCGAACGGCGAGGGCTCGAGAAAGCGGGGCGGAGTGGCGTGGAGGAGGAGGTTTATTGGCGGTTTGGTGGAGGACCGGGGGCCAGAGAAAAAACGGTGATTTGGCCAGCGGCAGGAGGAATCTGCCCAACTTGATCGCCAGCCTTTGGATCCGTGCGATTCGACAGCGCGGTCGGACACATCAGAGCAGGAAAGAGACTAGGCGAAATAGACGAGAAGCTGCGAGGCTTGGAAGAGGAAAATGTGGTTAAGAGATCGGTACGACGAGAGGAAGTGTACACGCACGTGTGTCCCCGATGCTGCTGCCTGCAGAGAATTCACTCCGTGAGACAGGCAGATGCAGGGGTCGGTAAATAGCGAGAGGTAGCGCGACAGAATGGTTCAGAAGAGGGACGATTGACTTCAGTCGAGTAGCGGGACGGGCGGGACGGGCGGGACGTCGGACCAGGGATCAGCGAGAACGCCTGCCGGCGTACACAGTGGAGTGCGGAGCCGGGACAACTCAACCTTAGACGCGCAGAGAATCCGATCGACCTTCATTGGATCACAGCTTCCAACCAACTTACAACGCGGGTGACTTTGAGAATCGGTCGTGGGAGGAGGAAAGAGAAGAGATCGTGGCGGTGCATGGATCAACCGGTCCGACCTCCTTCTTTTCCCCCACCACAACCACCTCGCGTCATTCCTCTGCACAAAAATGGGTTAAAATGCACAGAAAAGGACGATAGTGTGTCCCCCTTTCGCTGCGGCTATCCTTCTTTCTCCGAGATCACGCTTCAGAGGCATCGGTGGCGTGGGTGGGGGGAATTTACCTCAATCGGACCTGGCCAACGGACTCCATACACTGGTCATCAATCCAACGACAGAGCTGACCTTGATGGGGTTCTACAATCTGCTCTACACGTGCGTGTATCAACCTCCATCGTAGAGGGCCATGATGATTAGATTTCCCCAATTTGAAGTGCCAGTGTGCCCCCCGCCAAGAAAAGCCATGTCGGTGCGATTGTTGGGGGTGTCATTGGAGGGGTCGTCCTGACTATCGCGGCATTATTCCTGGCATTATTCGCCCGGCGGCGCAAGCTCATCATAGGGCGCAACCTGCGCAAAAGTACAGTTCTGCGCGCGATTACTTCTGCTCGGCATGACCGTAAAGGGATGAGGAGGGTGCAACGGAGCGGCCCACATAGCACCGATGATGTTGCCACTGCTTTTGTATGATAAGTTGGATTGATTTGCCCGGTTCAGTGCGATGTTGGAGCGACGTTCCCAATTGAACCCAAGTGAAACAGAGATGTCTTGAAACATTGAAACAATAGTACATCGAAAGCGACGATGAGTGGAATATCGAATTGCCTAGTGCTATTCTACAACTCCCTGGGCAATTCGTTCTAATCCTAAATCCTTGGGCCCAACCACCGAAGCCGGTGCTCCCAACGTAATACTAATCCAAAGATGTGGTCCCAAGTGGTTTTCTGACCAAAAATCACTCCTTGAAAGTGTTTCCGTGCCGTAAAAATTGCATAAAATCTCAACAGGTGCCCCACACCTCCGTGTTTGTCATCGAAAAACGAGGTTTTGCCCCTCGGTTCTAACCTTTAAAAGTCAGCTAGGTCGATTTGGCTTATCAGAGTACATGCGCTCCCAAATTCCCCTGGCAAGCGCACCATTATTACACGCTCCGTCAATTAAATTTCAGCCCTGCCAAAAAACCACCAAATTTTGAACTGTGTCGCTCGCTATTCCCTTGACTTCCAGGACATTGGTTGGGCCAGATCTTAAATACAGTGTTTGGATGCATAAAGGCCACGTCCCTGACTTTTTTCGTTCCATTCCACGCGATACTGCGCTCGCTATTCACGCTTTTGTTCCCCAAAACTGCCCGTCACGTGGGGGCGTCGGGCGGTTTTGATGGGAAAAGGTCGATGCTCCTCCATCGTCGTCTCCCTTCTTTTTCTTCTTTTCGATGACGTAATCTCCTTCCTCCTCTTCTCAACACCCTGGGCCGGACTGTGACCCTCTCCGCATCTACATGTTTCTCCCTCCAGGGTTGTAAAGTCCCTGTCCCAGCCAACGCGAATTCCCTAGCCCTTTACCTTCGTTGCCCCAAACTCCCTCAGCCCGACCCGCGTAACCCCGGTCAACTTGAACGTGTCGCGTCAACTGCCTCCTAACTCCCTCGAACTCCCAAACTCCCAAACTCCCGCAACCACTACAACGTGCGAGGTACGAGCAAAATGTTGTAGCGTCTGTCTACGAGAGACTACGCACCCACAACCAACCCACGTCAAGACCCACGCTCGCAAAGTCCCTAGCCCTGTACCGTAACTCCCTCGACTGGACCCGCGCTTTATCCACTCCCTAACTCCCCCCGGCCTGCCGCCAGCCCCTATCCCGCCCGCCGCGGCGACCTGGCCCGCCCGGCCCGCCAAACGCCACGTTGCGGCCACTTGCTTCCGTCCACCATGCTAACTCTCCTCCCTGCGTGTACTGCTTTAAGGCTGCGCTTCTTGTTACCCCTCGAGTGCTTCTTGTTAAAATAATGGAATAGCAAGGAGTGGAATAAAAACATTGTGCGTGATTCTCGTCGTGTCCCCGTCTTCCACCGCCCTCCTTCCTTCTCCCACCACCTTCTCCCTTCGCCCCTTCTCCTCCCCTCCCCTTCTTCGTCGACATTCAAGTCGACGACACACCGCGTCAGCCGTCCGTGGCGACGATATCACAGTTCTGCAGGAACTTCAATATCGTCCTCGCGATTTGTTCGCCCCTCAGCGCGCGCTACTGTTGCAGTCAGACAGAATCTGTGGCGCGTCAATCGACGTGTTCATCGCCTGCCCGTCTCGACATACGCAGTATCGCGCGTTCTCGGGTGTTCACCTGCTACACATCACTCCTTAATTCTTCTGCCCTCGCGCGCACTTTGCCCGTGGTGCCTCATTCGGCGTCACTCAGTCCCTGTGCGTTAACCCTTCGATTTTTTGTGAACACGCACTGACACCAATTTGTATTCGCAGCTCAGCCTTACCCTCGACGACCTGCGCCGCATGACCGAGGACACCTGCGGAAACTGCGTCAACAACGCGAACGATTGGGGCTTTGTTGGGCAGACAGCAAGGTGTTCCATGCACTGATCTGTGAGTACTTTGTTATTTGGGATTCCTGGCGTTGTGTTTTCCTTGTGGCCGATTCGGGTAGTATGCGGGTTGCGCCGCCTTTCAGCAGGGTTCTGTCTGTATTTGCGCCGCATCAGCTGCTCGGGAGCCAGGGTCCGAAGGGACGAGCCTGAGCTATACGGTATTTTCCTCGTGTGGCTTGACTTCGTACTCCACAACGCCGTTTGCGTGTGAGGGTTGGAGGCGGCGTATGTGCTTTCCGTGTGCACGCGTCGGCCATGCGATATGATTTTGAAGGTGGAAGCGTCCTTAACGCCGTTGGTGCGACGATTTGAGAGGCTTTGTGTCGTCGTCCGCAGATGGGAGAAATTTCATTCGCCAATGTGCACCCTCCGCCTTCGTGCTGCGACGACGCCGGTGGGGAGTGGTCAAGCAACTACCCGCGACTTCGCTTTGAGTTCCCGGGCGAATTGACCTTGTGCACCTCCGGCTGTTGAACCTAATCATTTCTTTAGAAGCCGCACGCCTTCTGACATTCACTTCACGTGTCCTCAAACGACTTACGCCGCTGGTTATAATGATTCTTTTTCCTGTGTACGTGTTAGTCCCAATATAGTACTATGTGTAGCACTTAAGTTCCGGGACACTTGAGATGTGATACTGATGATTTCTCTCAGAACTTATAATAAGAGGAGCTAATAAAGTATTTGACGTGTTAGTCCCAAACGGTTAGAGGTTAGTGGTTAGGTTAGGTTAGGGTTAGGTTAGGGTTAGAATTTGCTCTCAATTCCCTTCTGCGTAGATATTTGGCGTAGAACCTACAACCTATAAATCCCCTCGCATACGTTGGAACAGCTGGAAACCCGGGTTGGACAAAAATTCGCCCCTACACACGACCGTTAGTTATTTATTCCTACCTCTTGAGGAAGGCCTCAGATATTCACTACCACGACGAACCTCAAGTTTTCACTGATGCAAGATCGAAAGTGGCGGAACCGTCGATGGGACCAAAATCCAGGCCTCCTCTTGACGTTGATGTTCTTTTGCCTTCAACGACCCTCGTCTTTAATTTTCATTCCTCCTCGCGCCACTACGCCGACATCCCTCTGCGTATCAGGTCCTCTCGTCTCGCAGCTGTATTTAGGCGCTCTCTCGAACTTGATTCCCTTCCACTGTTCAATGCCTCATGTCACTCGGATTCGAGTTCAGGGTCTCTGCTTCAGGGCTTCAAAATCTGAGCGGCCACAGGGTAATATCTCACGTTTATTGACGTCTGCACAGCTCACCTCACGTCCTCATCGACGAATCAATCAAACCGATGACTTATAATTATTGGCGGCCTGTTCTACCCGGAGACTCTTCCACGAATTTAACGTACTGGATGCCGATGATTTCTGTACTGGTCGAATGTTTGACAACGGCGTACATTCATTCAACTGGATCACTTGCTTCCCGCTCCTTTGCAACCGCTTCCCCATGGTGTTTCCAAACCTCGTCCTGCAGCACGGCCCACGACCACGTTTTGACATCATCTACAAGATCACAACCGATTATTCCTCTCCAGAGGCTGGTAAAAAGCTCGAAGATTTTCAAAATGAGGTGCATGATATCAATACCAAAACACCGCAGCACGGGTAATGTCCGGGGTAGTGCACTGAAGAGGGTCGGCTTCGCGATTCCTGTGTTCAGGTGACGCTTCGCGTGCTGATTGTCATTGTCAGAATCCATGACGGTGAATAGAGCCTTCAGATACTCTCCAGAGAGCCGTGGTCGCGGCTGGCGATAGTATAATTGTTTGGCTTGAGCAGAGCTGGGTAGTATCTCGCAGTGTTCACCCTAAAGGCCTTTATGGCGGGTCGGAATTTGCCAAAGGCCTTGCAAAGGGCAAAGGCTTTGGCCAAAGGGCACGGCAAAGGCCTTTGATCAAATTCCCACGAGGTCCAACACCTGCAATTTTATTCGCGTTAAACACCATTTCGACCCACAGTACTCTTTGTCTGAGTCTATCTCCACACCCCCATCATCTGGAATGTCATTCTCAGCAGCATTGACCAGCACATCCTTCATTATTTTCCTCCTCTTTCATGACCTTCGTGAACGGTTTGTGTCATATGTTTTTTCACGCATCCCTTGCAGTAGCTTCTCCAGTGAGTTTTACTCTTTGACTGTGAAATAAACCCCTTAGCAGGTTCAAGTCTGACATTTGTCGCGCTGGGAGGAAGAAAAGGAGGAAAGATCAAAATGACAAATCAAAATGACGTGGGTCACACGTGATGGTCAAAAGCTTTGGCAAAGGGCAAAATTTTGAGCGAGATCCCCAAAGGCCTTTGTAAAGGCCCCACAAAGGCCTTTGCCCTTTGGGCGAACACTGGTATCTCGAGCCGTGGGGTTTACAGCGGCTCTTCACGGGACAAAAAGCCGGCACCCGTATGCGCCAGTACGGCCGACATGTTCGTCGATCATAGCAAGTCCAGGACCATCAGCAGTAACGAGTAGTCTGTTAGTTACCACGCTTACTTACCCGGTATCCCGCGTTATTATGTCAGCATTACTCACGTGCACACACCAGGAACGCGACTCGAATGCACCGTGAGGCAAACGACGCGTCGAAGGCCGAAGTTTCAGCTGTATTTGTGAAATAAGTAATACAGGATCCTTCCTGTGGTTTCCGTCGGGCTTTTGACCCAGTTAAATTGAAAGTGAATATTTTCCGCCTATTTTCGTTGCATTTTCAATGAACCTTCCTAGGAAAGCTCGTTCAAGTAGGAAAAAATGGTAGCCCGCTCTAATAGAAGCACCAATGTCCTTGAGCGGTTTCGGTTCCTTAAATTAGTGTTAGACAGGAAAAACGCGTCCAGACACGTCTCGCTAAGGCCTTGTTTGTTCAAGCATTCGTGATGCTTACCTCATAACGCAGGATACCGGGTATGATACCAGGTAAGTTATGAGGTAATCAACAAACTCTATCATGCGAGGTACGAGCTAGCTTTGATAGAGCGTCTGTCAAGAGAGACTGGGTAACGAGGTGAAGGAATGGTCATGACACAAATACGCGGTCCTGGCTAGCATCCAAAATCTTCAGGCCATCGTTCATCAGCGCGGCGAGATGGTAGAGACCGGGGAAAACGAAGGATTCAATGATTTTTGGCCTGTTAGGGCCGCCTAGGGTACGCGGGATGGGCACGGTTCGATTTTTGAATTTCTGTGCGTAGGTTCGAATCCTGGACTCAGTGTTTTGTTTCATTTAGCTAGTTGTTGTACCATTGTGTATTTTAACAGCCCTTTGAGGCTGGGCTGTGCTTAGGTTCGAATCCTAGGCTTGTCATTCATTTCGGGTGTGTGATTTGGTCATTTTAATGGCACTGAAGAGGATGACAAGGAGGGTAGCTATGTACTCATCTACGCTTTTTGGGACCTTAGATGGCTTTAAATATTAGGCATGGTTCACGAAAACGCCAGGTCGGAGTCCCGAACACAACATTTAGCTGGTTATTGTGCCGTTGTGTATTTTGCTTGCCCTCTCAGGCTAGGTGACTATTACAATGTATCAATACTAACAGTGCAAAATTTGATTTTTTTCATGGGACCCCCATGTTATCTTGTACACCTTGTCGAGAGGTCTGATGCGATCACGTGAGGTGCGATCAAATAGCTTTCAATGTTATCCCTCGTGCATAACTCCTCAGGGGATGTCTTTTACTGCTTCTAAGAAGTAAATGTCCACATCAGAACGAGTCACTGTACTCAGAATGCCTTAGCTGGATGATCCCAAGGTGTTCCGCTTGATAGTAGGAACATACTGGCTATATTCAATAGGGTCAGCTCACCAACATAGGGTTACAAGAAAATCATTAAATCATTATTAAAAGGGATGCTAAAGTACTTATTGACTAACATGGACGAAAGATTGTGGATAACATTAGCACAAGGCTTATCATTCAATATTTTTGGTTGGATTGTCGGTGGACTGAGTTGACTGCGGCTGGCTCCCAACATTAACAAGATCTCGTATGAGAGAATCCTCGTCGCCATCAGAGCCCTCAGCCGGGAGAGGGACCATGTTGTCGAGAGTGAGAGGTACAGATTTCTCGAGATCAAGGGCTCGGCAAACTTCGCCACACTTGTGGTCACGAATGAAAGTTTGGATGCCTGGCTTGCCAAAATCACCAATCCCAGAGTCACTGCAAAGCATGTTAATTCATCATACTGTGAGCGGAGAATATGAATACGAACCCTGATGCAGCGTGGGTCATTGGATCCAACAGAACCATCATGTCCTGTCCATTTATGTGGGCAGGGGTTCCTTGAATAACACTGGTGTGAGACACGATAAAAAGGGTAAGAATGTGGGTAAGAATATTGTACCTTGGATGTCGGCAATGACAATGTGCTTGTTACTGTGACCGTACACAAAATGAGCGAATGCATGGATGGTTTGGGCACAAAGATCGTGGCGCCGAGTTTGATGGTTGAGAGTAAATGTGAAGTGCTCAACGGTGGTAGGTCGTTTGCCTTCAACCAACCAAGTCAAACCACCGTGAGTTGCATCAATTTTCGATGTTCCGGATGCAACACTCGGGTGGAGGATTTCCTCTCCCACCCAAGCATCAGCGATAGCAATGGCTAGGACGTTGTTCAATCAGGTTCAGGTATTTTGGAAGGTTGGTTGTAACACACCAGCATGGACATTGACACTACACTCCTTTGTATGATGGAAAAATTCTTTGAGAAAGTTAGATGCTGAGGCGAGATGCTGCAACTCGAGCACAATCTGCAAGCGATGATCGGAGACGGACAAGGGTGGTGCCATGGCCTCCGCAGTGTCGGATATGCGATAAAAGTGTTTGGCAACCAGGGAATGTCCGCCCTCAGTTTTGAACTGTTTTCAACCATTAGTGAGCAAGAGCAAAGCAGAAGCAAGGTGCAACTTTACATCATGAGCATTCTTCATTGCCCCGCGGGCGAAGTACACATCGCGGATGGCCCCAGTAATAATTTCCCCAGTGTCCTCTAATTCAACCACACCATTCACATCGTCAACAACACAAACGACTTTTTTAAGCGTCACAGATGACCGTTTGTGCACTTCCATTATCTTAGGATTAGTGGGTTGGAACCTAGATCCCATCGGTGCTGCGCACATAATCAATACCTCAGGTTAAAAAATGATGTCGGTGAGCTCTTACCTGGACGTTTGACTGGAATGTTGCGGTTGGAACCCTCACTAACACTACTGAGTGTCCGCTTTCGAATGACACTTGCCGTGGTAGAATCCATCATGGAGTCTACCGACTGTGCGCCCTCCGAAAGCTCAACACGGGTTTGAAACTAAAGAGAAAAGTCAACACAGCGTCCAGCAGCCACACAATAGAGACTCACCATTGCAGAATCAATGTAAAGTTTGAGATAAAGGGTACCACCTTTGCTTGTTTTGGCCATTGGCTTCCAGGCGGTAGGAATGGAAGCCAGGTAAATTGGGGAACGGCTGGGCGTGCTATAGAATACATAGAAGTCGCCAAGTATCATGTTTGCGGTGTTCTTTTCAAGAACTTTGCTTCCATGGAACCGAAAGGTAACCTCCTCGCTGTATTGTTGTTAAAAAACGGAGGAACTTTGGCCAAAGAATATATACACGTACTTCAAGAGAGGGGTTGAGTTCGAGCGTCCCCACTCCACATTGACCGTGTCAACCAACTGCGACTTGATGTCTAGATTCAATGAAATTAGTGAACTGTGGAGATACAAAACTCATACCCGGGAGAGCAACAGAGACAGCCCATCTTTGTGCGCCCACTCCAAGATCTGCATTGGTTTGCTTAGGTGCCTGTGAAATTACTGAATCACTTTCTCAAAGCAGGAATTGTGACCTACAGCCCATGCAACGGTGACTTTTTCCTCCCCAGGAGCCCCACCACCGTGCTCATAGCGTAGAAGGGAACTAGTGGTGTGAGTGGTCCCCAGTCCCGGTCTCTTCGCCATAGTCGTTCCATTCCCAAAGTGTTTCAATGTCAGTCCAGCACGTTCAAGGTGTGCTTCGGGGACGTTGGACTGGGTGGCTATAGGCAGATATATCAGACACTGATATGGGGATAGCAAAGTTGAAATGTACAAGGAACACTGGGACCTTCAGTCTTTTTGATGCAGCACTGAGAGCCGCAGAGTTGTGGTTCACTGAGGTTGGGAGTCGTCATACCATTGCGTCGACTGACACCGCACAATGAACACTGTGGCCATGCCTTTAGAGTAGTCAGTGACACGATTAAATACTGGTAAAAATATTGAAAGCCTACCGAGATTTCAGCATACTCGTGGGAGTGCAGACTATGATCTTTCAGTTTATCACATTTGTGACAGCAGCCATCGCTCTCCTGGAGAGGAAAGCTCTGACCACAGCCATCACAGTCATGCTGGGACATTGAGAATAGTTCTTGAAACAAAGAGAGGATCAAGGTGAGAGAGTATGGAAGGAATGAAACACAACTACTGCATTCAAATTATTGACACTTTATACCCGGCACTGAGAACGGACCAGGGAGACTGAGGGTCGAGTTTGATACCCCTCTCGGATATATAAGCCGTAACTGTTTCACTAACATATCAGCCGCCCGCACTTCCACCAGAGTTGAAATCTTCTGGATGCCAAATCCCTCAGGAAGAATGGCTACAAGGCCCAAGTCAGTGAGTGTTTGCGTAGTTATGAAGCTCATCCACAGATTAATATTTGTTCATTTCTACAGCGCCATCGGATGACAGGCTTATTACAGCATTGGAAAAATATGCCGTCAGGAGCTATAGCCGTGAGATGAAGCTGCAGTGTCTGTGAGATGAGTTAGATCATTCTATAGGGTGAGTGTTATAGTCAGCGACACCAGAGCATGATTCACTTGCTGATTTATCTTTAGATTGAGAACTTTAAACAAGCTTGAGCTCCGACTCGAAATTGACTCGGTACGGAGGCCACCTCCTATGGAGGTTTCTCGTCAAGCAGTAATCGACGAGGTCTCCAAGGATCTTCTGCAGCTGAATGGTCCAGCTTTTGTTCAAACACAGTTGAAACGACAGCACCTGATGATTCCTAGGCAAGTCACAAACACATTTTTTATCGATTTTCCACGATGTTGATTAATTTTTCCCAGAGATACGGTCCGCGAAATCATGCATGATCATTTTGATTCTGGGTTCACTCTCCGCTTTCCTGGACACAAAAAAGCCCAAATACCCCGTCTGGGTTTGTCTTCAATGGGAACATTTCACAAAGTCTCTGCAGATGGGCATGAGAAGCTCTCGTCGCAGGCCTTACAAATGGGTGAAATTGGACTCCCGATATATGCTTACAAGGACAAATACTCCGACAATCTCTTGAGGCTGGTGCTCACTCCCAACTCCCGGACAGCTGCAGCAGGTGGTCATCTTTATCTGGATCTCATTGAAGAGACAGGGTGTATGTCAATCTCCATCTCATTTTGTGGCCTTAACTGATACCGAGATAATGTAGGCATCCCAATGCAACTTACAACGGACAAAGGCTCGGACATCGGGTGGCAGTATGCATTTCAAGCAACACTTCGGTTCGTCACAGTACACTATCATTCAACCATACGTGACAGAGCTCAACAGCGAAGCCTTCGCACCAGACATTGACCCACATGTTTATGCTGTTTACATGGTGCTGAAAAGTGTCCACAACACCGTAATTGAGGGATTCTGGTGTTGGCTGAGAGTGAAAATGGGCCTGAATTTGAAACTGATTATTTTGCGGGGTAAGGAGAACCACATATTCGATTCAAATGTTGCATTCCATGTGTGAGAGCATTCCAACTCCTCCCATTCATGATCTCACCTTCAACAGGCCATTGTTCTATTGGATCTTTGTCCCGGTCGTCCAGCACGAGCTCGATGAGTTCCGGCATTGGTGGAATACCCATCGCATTCGAGTCCAGCCAGACAAGAACATGCCATCAGGCCATGTCCCTGCTCACGTGCTCGAGCACCCATCGCACGTGGGAGGAATTGATTGTCGTATTCAGATTCCAAGGGAGGCTGTGGATGAACTTCATGAATATTTAACAGAGGAGGTGGGGTCCCGGGACAGTCATCTCAGGTGGCCAGGTGTGACAGTCGAGTTTGAAAGGATGGCTGAGGAGGTTTGGGTGAGAATTGGTAGCCCGACGCTGTTACTAGAGTCCGCATGGGATGTGTTTGCAGAGATGTCCGCTGTTATCGAGAACTACTAGCCGGCATAATCAAATTTTCTGTCTTTAGTTACTCCAAAGAATCACGGAACAATGAATAGCCCTGTTGTATGCGATTTATGTGTGTGGTGAACACGCAAATCGCGACTTCATCAACTTGATGTGATGTCACGTGATCGTGTCAGACCTTTCAACACGGCTTACAGGATAACATGGGGGGTCCCACCAAAAAAATCGAACTTGGCACTGTTAGTATTGACATATAGGAATGATCACCTAGCCTCAAAGGGCTGTTAAGATACACAATGGTACAATAACTAGCTAAATGAAACAAAATACTGAGCCCAGGATTCGAACCTACGCACAGAAATTCAAAAATCGAACCGTGCCCATCCCGCGTACCCTAGCCGCCAATGAAACCACCTGAAACGACCTTGACTTTCTTGTGAGTCACTTGTTTATTGTTTAGAGGCTCCCCTAAATTAAATAAAAATAAAAATGGTTTATTCATTTACAGCCAACGACAGTACCGAAGGCGCGGATCAGTTCTTTTCTATTTTGAGAGGTTTTCGAAGAATTACCCATTTCTCACTCAGTTCTTGACCGTTTGACTTGTAAGTATGCTAGAAATGGCAGGCTAATTCACATGCAATTAGTCATAGAGCTCAATCTACGAAAATGTTGTATCTTGGGTGACCGGGTAAATTAGGCTTGATGCTTGGCGGTGAATTTCCCTCAGTCATGTCAGATTGCATTCAGTGAGGCCCAGATTCAATGGGAAGCATTAAATCTGTCTTGCAATGGATTCTACATACACAGAACTTTGCATTTACCACCTGATAATTTCAAAATTGAACCGTGGGAATCCTACTGGTGACGATGTTGAAATTTATATGTTGGCCAGACTATTGCATCAGATTAGAGAGGTTGAACATGAGGGGATGCCAGTTTCCCAGGAAACTCAGCTATGTACCTACCGAAAGTAGCTACCGGGGATAATAGAGGCTGCGAATCATGTCGTCTCCCGTTGGTCTGAGTTAATAACCAGCATTCTGGGATACATGATATCCAGTCTGTCATAGATAGACACTTCAACATGTTGAATACGGTATCAGCGATGCGGATTGAACAACCTTGTCAATCTCAATATTCCCGCCGCGTGGTTCAGTTTCGGACTGGTGGGTGGTGTACCTGCTCTTGTTTTGTCTATGGAACCTATCCATATGTGAACTGACCCCGGATCCAACGTGAACTGACACAAATGGGGCAAATTCACTGCCAAGCATCAAGCCTGATTTACCCGGTCACCCAAGATACAACATTTTCGTAGATTGAGCTCCATGACTAATTGCATGTGAATTAGCCTGCCATTTCTAGCATACTTACAAGTCAAACGGTCAAGAACTGAGTGAGAAATGGGTAATTCTTCGAAAACCTCTCAAAATAGAAAAAAAACTGATCCGCGCCTTCGGTACTGTCGTTAGCTGTAAAGCATTTATAAATGGAAACAGTTGGAGCCTTACTTGTGACGAACATCAGCGCCCATATCCCCGAGAACCCATACATATATCCAACAATCCAACTGCTTTATCGCGTAGAGTTGGGCGGGAACGAATCATCGTCCCCTAAAAGACCACGTTCCCACCGGGGGCAATGATTCACGCACATGATTTTCATGTGCGATAAACACATTTGCGTCGCAGATGTGCCGCACGTGCGGTGCACAAAGAAAAAGACAAGGTGCTTTGTCTGATTTTCTTTGTGCACCATGTGTATGGATTGCTGCCCCCAGTGTCCACTGCATCCAAGGGTGTTCGAGTCCGTGAAAAAGTCCACTTAGGCCGTATTTTTCAAAACGACCATCTTAGGGACCCACCCTCCCACCTCCTTCCTAATACGGCAATGATATCCCATGCTCGCATCAGATCCGCCCTCGGCAAGGGTCGGTTATCCACCAAAAACGCCGAACCTTGCAGTTTTGAACATTTTGCAGCAGAGAGACTTGGTAGCTTTGGTTTCCAAACAAAGCAGCCCTGAGGACCTAGGAATATCCTCATTGACAATAAGTCATTTCCCGACCCTAATTCACCCCAACGCCCTTTGTGAGACGATTGCAGCAGTTGAAAGCTCATACAATGCTACCAAGGTGTAGGATAATGTATTCCAGAGCTTTGGTGCTACTCTGGACACTGTCTACGTAATTTTGAGACCATTTGGTGAGAGGTGGAAACTTTTTTGTTTCAACCTGGCGGCCGACCCACCCTCCCTGCCTCCGGTCCCGGCTTGACCGGCCCGAACACCCTTGACTGCATCAAGGTAGTCGGCGCCGTGATATAAATCCTCGTACTTGTCAATCCGGATTTGTTGTCCTACGTACGTCGCACGCGAATTTCCGCGATGCGCTCTTGCTGGTGACGCATGAGCAGAGCACTCTCCTTGCTCCGCCACAGCGGCTGAAAAACTGATTCAATTGGAATGGTTTCGAACTTGTGATCGGGGACTTTGTTCGAACCACCACTGCTCTGCAGCACGATGGGATCGTACCGCGGTGCTTTGCATACGCAACACTTTTCATCGTCGCTAAACGGCCCTGTATAGCCCATACACGAGATACATATATCTGTAGAATTTGGCTCTGGCGGGAACTGTCCAGACAAGGATGATTGCAAAGAGAGTTCAGCACTGTTAGGCCCGGTTACAAACCAGTGGGGAAACTACAGTAAGTACTCGAGCTTTTATACGTAGGCGAATATCAAATAGATAAGGAAATATCAAATAGGGGAGTCAGGAGATCAATGAAACAATGTGGGTGCATAGCAACAGAGAGCAATGCACATGGTGGATAACAAACCGCATGGTGAATTACAATCTCCAACACACCGGATATATCCATAAGCACACCTGTCTGATGAATCAGGACGACGCCATTATGAGTCCCAATACTGTGGCCATATCAGGACGATCTGAAGGTTTATGTGCCCAGCATGCTTCGATGATAGCCCATAGCCCGTCGGAGATTGCCCGAGCTCCACCAAGCAGGCCTGAGCCTGAAGGTCGAAGAGGGCGCTTTTGACCCCGCACCTGAAATATTACTGCCACGTCGGGTTGAATGCTCGGGAATGGCTGTTCTCCTGTGTATATCTGTTCAGATAGAATCAGCGGAAGAACACGAAGACAGCCAGGAATGTAACCTCTATACACAGACATGCAAAGGCATAAACATCGCTGGCTTTTGTACGTTTGAACTGGAGTTCATGGTCGAGCAGTTCCGGTGCCATCCACCTCAAGGAACCACGTTGGGTAGTTGAAGTCGCGCCACGAGTAGCATCAGTCACAGTCGCAAGTCCGAAGTCGGCTATTTGAGCATGTTCTCTATCATCTATGAGTACGTTTCCCTGCAAAGTACGTGGGTCAGAAGTCAATCTGAGAACAACATAAAATTCATCTCACCCCACGTAGATCTCCATGGACGATGTTTTGCGAGTGTAGGTAGGCTAAACCTTGCGCAGTTTCAAAGAGCTAAGTTAGATGTCAGTGACGGTCAAGTAGCGCAATCGTGGGGTATTACTTACAAGTTGGTCAACCCGCCTGTCGGGAAGTGTGCCATTGCGAGTTTTTACAAAGTCTATCATGGTACCATTGCGCATATATGGTGTGACGATGCAAGGTGGATAACTTTCGAAGGATTGCTCGTCGAGACCAAAAAATGGTAAAACGTAGGGATGTTTGAAGTGGACCCAAGTGAGAACTTCCTGCAACAGGCCCTGGAGATTCATTAAGCTGGGAGCGAAAGTAACGAAATGGCACCAGCCGTACCTTTGAAAACTTTAACATCTCGCTCGGCTCCGGTCGATATACTTGCAAGCGTTTCAGAACAACATCCTGTCCTTTGTATCTCCCAAGAAAAATATCTGCAAACCCTCCCCGACCAATCTGACGATTTGTGTCTACAGAATCCAATTCCAGGAACAGGATTGGAGGAAAGGCCTTGGCGGCAGCACACAGGTCTTTTAGCAACCGCCGCGCTGGAAGGACAAACGGGATGTCGTCACTCGCCATAATACACTGCATGCATATAAATATGTTAAATCACCGTTAAGTTCGCTGATGAGACATACTACCTTGTGCAGTGCATCCATGAAAGCAGTAGCTTTCTCATCACGGAGGTGTAAAATCTCCTCTTTTCCCGAGTGAACCACCTCACGGAATAGATGCGAGATGATCTGGTCGTCCTCGAGAAAGGCCTTCTGAATCTTAATACTGTCATTGTAGCCGAAGTCTTGTAACAACTGTAGGCACAAAGAATGAGTGGGACAGTCAGAGCGATGAGTAAAGGCTCTTTTACCATCCTGATATCGGTGCGGAATTTAGCACTATAGGCAAGACTACAGACAGTATTGTGCTTGCTCATCCACTCGATTCGTTCCTTTAGATGATTCCAAAAGCTGAACTGAATTTTAGGCCCTGCCGAGACTAAAAAAAGGCATGTGTAACTAAGTACCTGGTTTTCCGATTGTTTGTAGATGACCGAATAATGGTCTCTGCAAGCTCTGCGAAATGCTGGAGTCAAAGTATTTGATCAGGCATTGACAACTTGGAACGGGGAAAATCACACAAACCATACCAACTTTCAACGTGGATTTATCAATCAGCATCTGTCGGAGTTCTAGTTGCGTTATTCGTTGCAGAACTTCCTCAAGTGGAGCGACCTTGTGTTCCATGAGTTAATCATTGCTTAAATCTTAAGCAAACATCTCACCACGGCTGGAACGTACTCGGGGCCAGAGATGGCATTCTTTGCTCCTGAAGATGTGGGTGCGGGTGCTGTATTCGTAACGGGAACTGGGTGTCCTTGTGTTGAGAAAGTTGAGGTAGGTCTTTGAACAGTCATGTTTACGATTTGCGACAAAATAGAGAGAGCTCACGAGCCAGAGGGGGTATTTCTACTGAACTTCGAATGGGCCTCGGCAGTATGCTGATGTAGCAACGAAAGCTGCGGAAAGCTCGGCGCTTTGCAGCCTTCAGCGCCACACTTGAAAGTCGCTTGTTTTGGCAGGGGTTTCGGATGGGCCTCAACAGTATGCTGATGCAGCAACGAAAGCTGTGGGAAGCTCGGGGCTTTGCAGCCCTCAACGCCACACTTGAAAGCTTCTTGTTTTGGGAGGGATCTTCGGACAGTTAATGTTCACGAATTGTGACGAGCCAGAGAGAGCTCACGAGCCAGAGGGGGTATTTCTACTGAATTTCGAATGGGCCTCGGCAGTATGCTGATGTAGCAACGAAAGCTGCTGAAAGCTCGGCGCTTTGCAACCTTCAACGCCACACTTGAAAGTCTCAGGTTTTGCCAGGGGTTTCGGATGGGCCCCAGCAGTATGCTGATGCAGTAACGAAAGCTGCGGGAAGCTCGGGGCTTTGCAGCCCTCAACGCCACATTTGAAAGCTTCTTGTTTTGGGAGGGATCTTCGGACAGTTAATGTTCACGATTTGTGACGAGATAGAGAGAGCTCACGAGGCAGAAGGGGCATTTTTACTAGACTTCGGATGGGCCTCGGCAGTATGCTGATGCAGTAAAGAAAGCTGCGGGAAGCTCGGCACTTTGCAGCCTACAGCGCCACACTTGAAGGTATCAGGTTTCGGTGACGAATGGGAGGATTTAGTATGCCGATGTAGATACTCAAGCTTCTCAAACTTTTGGTTACAACCGGGACTTCCGCATTTATATGGCAATGGCTGCATGGAAGATTAGCGAACATATTGATCTTTTGAAGAATGTACTTACAGGTGTTTGCATACTGGCCTGCACAATCGTGACAGTACTGAGAGCGCAATGGGAAAGGGAGACAAGGGCTTGCAAAGGAATGGCGGATCCGTCGGTCTGTGGGCGCCATTTGTTTGACCTTATTGTTCGAAATCCACGCACGGGCCAACGGTGGAAAAGAGAGTAAACATTGATGGAACGTAATGACAGTGGTTTGACAGGGAATTGAATTCTGCCACACTTTCCACCGTTGCCTAAATAAGAAATTAGATACCCCACCCCATTTGGAAACGCCGAGACGGCATTGACACGTCTGTCACAGGAGTTGTTTCAATTCCGCCACAACGTGGCATCCCAAATCCGGTAATTTGACGGGGGCAGTGTTGGACGTGCCGAAATGCCGCCAGTGGCTGACCTGAAGTAAAAGCGGCAAAATAATACAAGTCGATGTGTTTGCGTACAAGCCGCGCAGATGAGAGAGATTTCACAACAGTGTGGATCCAACAGGACAGGCCAAAAGATTTATTGCATCTCATACAAGACTGTCGGCGATGATAAAGGCCACGAAGTCAGGACAGTGGTAGAACACTACACAATGTATATAGCTGCTTTGACTCGGAAGAAGTAATAGAGTGTGGCCAAACAGCGCCGAATTTGTACGTGATGAGTCCAGGACTCCAACCGACGGCGACAAGGTCGACGACGACGTGAGACAGTAATACGCGGCTAACAGTCTTGATGCAAAGGGGGAAGCTGAGGAGAACGGAGGGAGAAAATAGGTGGTGGACACAGGATTCAACAAGGTGAGAGGTGAGAGTTTGGCATAACAGATCAAGAGAGGGCGAGAACAAGGCGAGAACGAGGACGCCGGATTTCCGCGGGTAACGAAAATGACGTTCCTAATGTCCTCTCGTCGGGCCGCCGTCGGCTGCAGCAGTCAGGGAAGAGGGGTGATAGAGGCATTTGGAGCAGGCGTAGGGACGATGCAGGGGACACCAAAGGTGGGTTGACGTGGTAGAAGAGAGGAGGATGAGGCTTGTGGCTAAGCCGTCAGCCGCCGAACACTGCCGGACACTGCCTCCATCAAATTACCGGATTTGGGATGCCACGTTGTGGCGGAAACTCAACAGTGTGTCACAGGTAGGTAGGTAGGTAGCATTACACGGCACGGTCCGAATCACGAACGCCGGTTTCCAGGAGTTATCCCGGTGTACAAGTAAGTAATTACACCTTCGCCCCTGGGCCACTCTCCGCCAACCAAGCCCCAGTGAGCAAATCCCACAGGTTTCCCCGTGCCCCGCCTTCGAACCTGGCCAACGAAAACGCAGCGCAAAACTTCACTGATCCCTACTTCACCAGAACATTCACCTCATCAACCAGACAATTTTGTACCCATGAGCCAAGTGCGGGGAAAATCCGTGATTCAAAGGCAAGAAAATACTGCCGGAATTATGTATACCATGACATCGGTGTAAAGCAATGGGCTTGTCACTGAATATCAGGGGTAAATGACAGCAGTATCTTCCATGGAGTATCAGACTCAGAGAGTGATTATTGAGGCTTCAGTGTGTTCATACAGTACAAGTTTTGACGCAGTAATTGAACTCTTTGAGCAACTGATTCTCTGGGTGAAGTAATGATCACTCAACTCTGTTCTAGCAAGCCAGCTAATAAAGAGATTGTGTTCATTACTCAGTGCCCAGTGCTCGACGAAGTCTGATGCGACCAAAAATTGTTCTGTATGACCATAAAATGCTCGCTTACTTTTTTCGAAGCACTGTATGGATTTAAAGTATGATGAGTTGATTTATCACGGTGACCAGTGTTGTTTGATTTGGAGCCAAGAATTCCACGGAAAACAGTCCTCTTCTTTGTTATCTCAAGGTAATATTAATCCGCGGAGATCTTGTACAGGGTTCCATGAATCAGGAACACCGCAAGACCCAGTGACCACAACTCAAGTTGAAGGTGAGTATGTGGCTTGGTTTTCCGAGGGAAATATTCAAGGTGTTCAGTTACAATTGAGCTCCAAGTTGTGATAGTTAGAATTTTTGAAACCATCCTGCTGCTGGCATCAGTTTGCGAAGTTAGGTCGAACATAGCAACGGGTTCGCAGTTCGCACACAAGGTAAGCCCATTCGGAACAATAACACCTTTAAATCCTCACACTGAAAGACTGTTCCTTGCTGCTTGCTTGGTGCAACCGTTGTGTTCAGGCCTCTAAGTTCGGAAATCATTATGATTGTTCCATTTGGAAGCGATGTATAGTTCCACTAATACTGCTGACATGCGAGGAGGCCGCTGAGCGTAGGGCGGGGCTCGGCGACGGGTTGGGCAGTAGTATACAAGAGTGGGTACGCTATATCGTATGGGCCAAGACAGAATGTCAATATGGATCCGCGGCCGCGTCGGCTGCTCGCTTTGAAACAGGACACGTGATTTGAGTGGTATGGAGGTGACTCTATGAAGACCTTCAAATCGTCCTTCATGGTCCCCTCTTTCGGGATTTAGAAAACTATAGCCTACCTGAATTATATTCCAAAATCTTGTGTCCATCCAAGACACTTTGAGTGAGGTTGAGACCTTTCTTTCTGTGCCACGGAAATGTGACACAGAATTTGTTCATGCTTACTGCCAGGTTTTACCTTTAGAGAATAATTGCTCGCTTTGCTCATAATAAGCACCTCACAACGAAAAAAGTGTAGCCCCAGGAAAGTCCGGAAATTACCGCAATCCAACTAAGGGACCTTAGTATGCGCCACCAATAGTTTAATGCCGCGTTTCTGAATTTCACTGTTTCAACTCGGCACACTTTAGGTTTCTTTTTACTTGCTTGGCCTTGGATAGTGCGAAAGATTCTTATAAAAACTTCACTTGATAATTATACGTCGTCAAAATATCATAAATTGTGCGTCTTTTGGATCGGACCGTTTTCCCACGAGAGGCCTCTTTTTAGAAACAAAAGAGGCTGCTACTGGTTGGGGGGCAAAAAAATTCCGTTCAGTGGGAGGAAAGTCAAGAGAACTTGGTAGATTTAACTCAGATTGTTGAGATCGGACATCGGTTCCCGTTCCGCATTTTGATCGGACATTACAGGGTTTTTATTTTGTTCATCCCGGGCACATTGTGATTGGGCATAAGGGCAGTCTTTCGGGTGAAATAGTGGGCGCGAGGATCAGAGATATAACTATATATGCCGGGGGCCTCCTTGCATCCCATCCTCCCATATTTTAGGAACCTACGTGATGTCTTGGTAAAAAGACTTGAACTAATCAACGGTTATGACTATCCCCGAGTGCAGTCGTCGAAGGTAGTCGCACACCCTGTCTTCCTATGCACCCCTTGCCAGCTTTCAAAATTGCTCGCTCTCCTCCGCCACTCCTCACTCGAGAATGGCTATATGGGAGCTTCACACGTGCGGAGGTATTCAGCGATGCGTCGAGCACTCTTGGTGTAGTGCTGCCTGCAAGATCCTGAATGATATGGGTACTCCGTATCGTCTATACTCTCCACTTTGCTTTTTGGCGGCATTGTCAAGGTCGAGTGCTGTTCCAGTCCTGCGCCTTGCCCCACCGCCGCGCATTGGGAATTGCACAACACGGTCTCCATTCAAATTATTGCCAGCTCTTCCGCCCTGAAGCACGTCGCTGCCTGCGTGCGACTCCCTGAGTCTCCCTCCACTCCTCCCTTCTTTCCCTGCCCGTTCATCCGTTTGGTGCGATGGAAAGACCGACAGCAACGGCGATAAATACCCCGTAAGTAGCAGTGAGAAACTGAACACACTACTGCTGCTGGTATGACCGAGTCTGATACCCGGAGACGCAAGGGCCTTACTTCACTCGGCGGCGCACGAAGGTCCCATCGGCACCCCGGGTCAAACGGGCCTCTGGAGTCTCCACACAACTTCACGAGAAGTTGCTGCGCACGCACGATATGCGCTAGGTGCGGTATGGGTGAACATAGTTTCTATACTGACGCTCGAGGTTCTGGAAAGGCAACGCGAGTGTAAACGCCCTACTCATACGCCATATCGCATTGATGGTGTGCTTTGAAACCTAATCCGACCTACTGCATCAACCTCGACCACTGCCGCAACGAAAATTGACTCCCGCCCAGCTGGCGCGGAGCTGTGACCGCGCCGAGGTACACCACCTCAGCAAGCCCCAAGAAGCGTCATTTCCGAGCACGGATAATGACTCGAAAGCCCAACGCGTGACAGCGCAAAGACTGCACCCTGCGAAGAAGCCGGGAGTACCAAAGGCACGATAGGCAAACTACTCGTGCGCGCCAGGCAGGGAGAACGACTCCATTCTTTGCCGTCAAGCAAACCGCTGAGGGCCTCTGTATCACCCTCAAGAAAGAACAGCGGTGCACGAACGGGTGGAAAACAGAAAACGCATGCCTGACGCTATCTCCCACAACGGAGTAACAAAGGTCTTTCCTCCCGCAAACACGAACGCGCGCAGAAAGCCGCCATCGCGCACTCTCGAACAACAACAGGAAAGAAAGCCCAACCCTCGAAGGAATCAAAAAAGGCGAAAACGCACCTAACCATCCACACCGGTAGCCTTTGGAAGAAGAAAAAAGTAGCATCGCGTGGACAGAAATAATTAAAATGCAAAGTGATCCCACATATTCCCGACGTTCAGACAGGACGTGAAGTACACGGCGGTGCTAAACAAGAAGGAGGAACTCGTGCCGGATGCATGGCCACCATATAAACGAACGAACGAACCGGCCGGCATGCGCGGCCCGAGGGAGCGCACGCAGGGGATGATCGTGCAGGGTAAAGGAACTACCAGGGAAACAAACGCAGACAGGGGACGGAAGCGCGCGTGTTGAAACCATCCCTCACGTGGCATACATCTGCGGCTGCGCAGCGCACCCACACCTTGGCATCCGGCGCACGGAGCCACTGTAACAATCTACATCGCGCTGCCTACCGTATGGCACATATAGTAAAATAAATACAAACAGACCCAACTTGGGAAGAAATGGTTGAAAACACGCAACTTTCAAGTAGAATCACAGATAAAAGGCACCACTTCAGATTCCAGGTGGATAATATTACACTGCTTTGATTTTTCTGGATTATAGAGCACAACATTGGGAGTGTCCTCTTAAAAACACCACAGGTCCTCTCAAGCTAAAGGAAAGCTGACACCATTCAGGGTAGTAAGGGAAAAACACACAACTTGGATTCGGGAACGAAGAAACAAAAACACACAACTCAACATCCTTCCGGAGTCCAATACCCTTTGCAAATGTCAACCTTGCGAGCATGATTGCGTGGTCAGGCGGACATCAAACTTCAGTACTTCAGTGACTGCCGCCTCAGCCGTATTCCATCCTTCCGCGCCGAGCAAGATCAATAGCGCGGGAGTTCAATGAAAGAAATCTCTGGAGTGAAGCCACTGAGTGAAAAGAAGCTGGGGACAAGTCCCGGACAAAGGGGTACCGGCATTCAAACCGGCGACTAAGGGCTGGTTAGTCAGTCCGGCCGCCAGGCCGGGAAAAAAAAACTTCGACCACCACTTTTTGGCCAAGAACAGTCT
This sequence comes from Mycena metata, assembly GCA_029378385.1. Taxonomy (NCBI): domain Eukaryota; kingdom Fungi; phylum Basidiomycota; class Agaricomycetes; order Agaricales; family Mycenaceae; genus Mycena; species Mycena metata. Next base: position 50,554 of record JARKIB010000519.1, read on the forward strand.
TTTGACCAATACCAGGGAGCTCAATTTGGCCCTCAGAGTGCTGAATACTCTTAACATGGCATGTTTCCTACCTGCACCTGCTGCCTCGGTAGAAGTCCATATATGGTAACCGAAACGATAAGCGAAAGTTGTTTTTAGTAGGTTGTTTCTGGAGAGATAACCCTCCAGTTGGTGTCCCACATCAGAAAGGAGCTCACAATAGATGGTGAACAACGATTTTGCACTCACCGGCGACTTGAACACGTAACAAATTACTATATATGGTGCGTGGGAACGTTACGTTAGTTAGTTAGTCCAGCGGCTAAGTCAGAAAAAAGAAAAACGGCCCTATATATTTTTTTAGAATGCCGGTACCCCCTTGGTCCCGGAAGCAGTTGGAGGACCACTAAAGAGTCTGAACCTTGCCCTTGGATCGAATTCTAAATGTATATTGTCCGAAACCTTGATTCAACATTGCATTCAACATTTCAATCATTTCCGATGTTGTCAATCGGGAGCCCCGTTTGTGACATCAGGTACAGGAAAGGGTAAATGTGGGGGGAAGGAAGCAGGATTTATGTCCCCCAGACGAGACTTGTTGTTGGATTCGGCAATTTTGAGTTATTAATCACACATTTAGAACTCCGCTGATTTGCAAACAATTCCTCTTTTTTTTTTTTTTTTTTGAATCCTTGTTTTATTTCCTTTGTGCCTAGGGCATATGGTAGAAATACTTCTATCTAAATTTTCGTAGTCTAAAGTCCATTCTAGTCATGGCGGGATAAACAAAATCGACAACTTGCAGACCGTGACGAGACGGCCTGCCAGCGGATATTCCGCAGGGGTAGCTGGTGGCCAAGGCCGGGGGAGGAAGGTGGGCATGGAGTTTACAGTGTCTGTGATTGCAGCCGCAGAGTGGGGGTCAAGTGGGAGACTCGACATCGTGAACCGAACATGAGTGCACCATTTTTGACCAAAAAGTCGGCATCGGCCTTGAAGGCCAGGGAAATGCGAAACGGGATGTTTGCCTGGGACCTGTCGCTGCACATCCTCGCAAAACCTTTGATTTTCCCAAGGAAACCCCCGTCCCACAACCAGGTGTGGGGGTCACTTTCATCGTCATTTTGGGGCGCCGGAACGTCGTGAACGACGACGGAGTGCCAGGCGATGCAATGGTCAACCCGAGGGATGCTGTCGGGAGACTTCGGAAGCCCTAATGCTGGGCAAACTGCCAGCCAGGTAGCCATTAACCGATTTATCTGTGTGTAACCATCTGGCAGCCCGGGGTTCTGATCGTGCTTCTCGTCGACCTGGTAATCACGGTATTTGACGGTCAAATTCCCGCCGCGTGTCCAGCGGACTCCGTCAGCGCGCACGTTGGGGTCCGTGCTTAGTGCGTCAAAAAGCACCGAAGGATGGGCTCGAGTGGCGGGTTGCGTATGATGAAGGTCGAACCGGAAGACGACGTCGGGTACAGAATTGGGATCGCTGTTCCGCGGCGGGCGTGTAATTCTCGGAGTTTCGGAGCAAACACTGTCGGTACCGCCGAGGTTGGCTCAATGGGGCGGGTGGCGGTGCTCGTCGCGTCTGCGTACCTGGCCATTTTCTGAGTGGGCGTCGGGGGGTCCGCTGGGGAGAGGGTGGGAGGCGAAGGAAGGTCGGCTGGTACAGTGGCCAAATTGCGTCTGCACAGAGCCCGAAGGACCTCAGTCGTGTGATCGGAGACGGTCGGTGTGGCAGTGGCGTCAAGTATGATCATGAGGGTGGCAAGTGCCGAGTCAAGGAGGGACTCCAAGTGACAGTGGTGGGCAGAGAGGGCAGTGAATGGCCCCAGGCTGTTAGAGAGCGGGATTTGGCTGGAGAGTGGCGTTGGTGGTGCCCCGACGCCGATGGGCACCTTTTGGTCGTGGTGGTGGCTGCGTGAGAACATCCTCAAACAATTCCTCTTGGTCCGTTCTTCCCACTCAGGCTGTACTTTTTTTAGTTGGTTGGCAAATTAACGAACTTGCCAGGTCAGGTCCATCTTTGCGCCATTTAGCCAAAGTTATCTCATTTTGGCCAGCAACAACATTGGGAACAACATGTGTTGTTTTTCCATGGCCTTTTCAAGGTGTGTTTTTTTTTTTTACATTCCAACATGAATTATTTTACAGGATAAGACTCAGGATAATATATTAGCTCGCTATGGACAGTATATAGCCCATACTACCGTCTCCCAATACACGCAATTTCCGCGACGAATCAACCGATCCACACACAAAGAACAGGTGGGCGCGCACGGTTCCCTCGCCCACGTGCCTCCTTCCACGCAACCCCCGCGCCATTCCTACCCCCCGCCGAAAGTCCAAAACGCCGCCCCGCCGTCTCTCGAAGGAAAACAGCTCTATACACAACTCCTTCGAAGAAAAGAACCCGTAAAAAGAACGCAACGTGCCCCTCCAAAAATTGCAGCAAAAGAAAAAACTCCCCAACTCCAACAACAGAACACCCGTGCGCACGTGCGTGCGTTAACGTGCCACGCAGCCTTCCCAAAAAACGATGGAGAAGGAAGAAAGCACTCACCTAACCAGGCATAAGTAACCACATGGTGCACCATGTACTCCCAGTAGTCCGAGCGCCGTTTCTCGAGGCCGAGGAGGAGAACCTGTTTGGTATGATGGGGATGAATGAATGAATGGTTAAAGAATGAGTGAGGGCGCGAGGAAAAGTGCAACTCGCCGCGGGACGAAGGTGCAAGAAGGAACACCGTCGATGCGGAGCCACGGAACGCTGTGCGAAGCAGGAGTGGAGGAAGGGAAGATAGGTGTCGCTGTCGTGCTCTCGTCCCATGCATCTCCGCGTCCTACATTTCCGTGACGGATCGATAGATCCCGTCCCGGCGGGCGCACGGTTTCTTCCTTCGCGCAGGCGCTTCCTTCCATGCAACTCTGCGCCGTCCTCACTGCCCACTAAAACAAAACAAAAACTCCGTCCAAAACCAAAACGCCGCCCTCGAAGGAACCTCTCGCAGCGCGGCGAAGAAAAGAAAGCCCGACTCGCTGGGGTAAAAAGCACGCAACGCAACGCCTCCCGTCCAACTCCAAGAACACACGTGCGTGCGTCTGCCATGCAGCCTCCCCAAAAACTCCCCCAAACCCCCCAGAAACGTCGAAAAAAGCAAAACAAAAAACAAATCCAACGTAAAACCACTCACAGCCCACTGCTGCACCCAATACCCAATCTGCACCAAATAATACCTCTTCATCACGCCGCTCAGATGGGCGTGCGGGTAGCCGAGCCAGAAGGCGGGGGTGTGGAACCACGAGGTGGGGGTGGTGAGGAGGATTTGCTGTTAATTTGGTTCAGTATGGGGAATAGAGTACAGGGCGAAGGAAATAAGAAGACATGGGCATGGGGCGGGCACACAGAATGAATCTGCGCGCGCCGCTGCCGCTGTGCTCGACCCAGTCTCGACCATATGCGCAGGCGCGACGCGCGCAAGATCGCCCCCCACCGCGTCGGAAGAACAGGTACGTGCGCATGCGACACGATACTCGACGCCCGGTGTGCGGCATTTGCGCCGGATAGCAGACAACCGCGTCATGGTATGCGGACACCACAGTGAAGGTGGGACAAGGGCGTCGACGTTGGGCGCAGTGTTCCGCACATAGCATGGCAAGGTGAGATTGCAACGGAAGAAGGATAAGGGAGTGTGTGTCAAGGTGAATCCTCGGCGCACGTCTGAGCACGGGACCGCGAAGCAATGCCATGGACGCCAACGCGCAGCGATTACGGCTCGGGACTGCGGGTCGCGACTACGGCTTCGCCACCGACGCGAAAGACGCGGCGCATGCGCAGCCCGTCGGTCCGTAGATGGTAGCACTGCGTGCGTGCGCGGGGACGGAGGCGCCGCCAAAATCAAATAATCACTGCACGCCCGACCGCGAAGGCTCCGCCGACTACTTCTGTATGACACGCAGGCAGCATCCGGACTGCGTCGGCGTCACCTCGGTGCACGCACGTTGCTCCGAGGGATGCGGATGCATTGCACGCAGCAACGCCCAACGCGCACCCGACGAGCCGCGTAATCACCATCGCGACGGACGCCGACGACGAAAGAAAGGAAAGTGGCACGATTGCCAAAGAAGGCAGAAACGAAAATAAAACAAAAGAATAAGAACAGCAGAATCACCACGCCCCAAACCCTCACCACCGCAAAATACACCACCGCATACCCCTGCTCCCCAAACCTCGCCACCTTACCACCGCGCCACCCGCGGGAACACCTCCTGCGTGAAGACCAGGCGCAGATAGCTGCAGAGGACGATGGTCCAGAGGAGGAGCGGGATGTCGAGCGGGCCTTTGATGTACAACTGCGTCTGCGTGTGCGTGGAAAGGGTGGTTATTGCGGAGGAAGAAGGGGAGGAAGGGGTTGGTGGGGAGGGCGGTCCAGGTCCAGCCGGGGAGTCTGAGGAATTGGAGATCGAGTGTCAATGTGGGGGGGAGGGGGAGGTGCGGGAGCAGGTAGTGCGTGGGCAGTGCGAGGAGGAGGGTCAGGGCGGCGTTGGGGGAGACGGCCCAGCGCAGGTAGATGGGCACGTCCGAGGGGCGCAGCATCGTGGACCCTTTCTGCTTGCCTTGTGAGCGGGAGTTGGACTTAGTTGGTGTAGAAGGCAATGGGAGGGAGAGGGTGGATGAGAGGGGCGTGGGCGGCGAGTCGGGCGGGAAGGGCGCAAGGGCGGTCAGGTGGTGCGATGGGTCGCTGAAGGTGATGAGGTCATTAGTTGGCTCCCTGTGGAACACAAGTAGACGCACTCGATACCAGCCCTTAGGCTTCACTCGGTTTTCCCCCCAATAGACTGGGTATTGGGGGGTGCAGAAATCGAAAAAATCTCCCAGAAAGAGAGAATTCTGGAGGGTTTAGAGAGGTTCTTGAGCTGCAAACCTCTCCGGTAAATTTCAACCGATCGTTCTGATCCCTTGATGGCCGGGCCTGATGTGCCTGATGGCCTTCACCAAAAACTCGGAATAAGAGGCCGGAAGCCTCTCGGACATCGTAAAACTGAATAAATCATGCTTTATGATGTTATTAAGGTAAAGGGATGGTGCCAATAATGTTAACAACAACACTATAAGTACTTTGTGCTATTTGAACTCATACATCATTAGAAAAGTGACTACAGGTTAAAGGGTGCTCACTAAAAGTCCTGGGAACATATCTGAATGTAGATTAGCTGCTATATGCCCCATTGATCCCCATTTCCACCTCCAGTTTACAGTATTTAAAAATAAAGAGAACTCGGCGTGAATTCTCTTTTTTTGGTACAAGGAGAGCTGTAAAAAAATTGGATGAGGGGGATTCCACCTCTCTAGTACCTCTCTAGAGCGAGCTTTTTCAAAGGGCTTTCCCTTTGAAAAAGTCCTGCCGTGCGCGCGACGCGTCGCGAGGTCGCGATTGATGCGTGTGGCAACCGTGTGAACTAGTGTTATCTGCCATGTTATCTGCCATTAACGAATCTGGCTGCACAGTGGACTCTTTCTGTTGGTTTTTTTGTGCCATTTCCTTCCTCTGGATTGAAACTAGTCCCTCAAAAATTTCTGTGAATTCAGGCTAGCTAAACAAGAGTCAGTGCAGCATATGGCAGATAACTTGTACAGCCACCGGCAGATAACACCCAGCGGACCGGGCGGTAAACCCTTCACTCTCCCTGTGGATATCATCCCGTGTGCGCGGAGCGTGGCGACGATGGTGGCGTTTTTCGCCGCCGATCAGCACGTGGATAATCCCTTGGCGAGTCTCGGCCCGAGCGGCGTTGATGCGTGCGAAAGGCGCCTGGTTTTCAACATAGCAGGCAGATTGGAGTGTCGCACTTACTTAATCCTGGTGTAAGAGCGGGAATAGCATCGTGTTCCTTCCCGTAACTCGTCGAGGGATTGACGTAGCATAATTAATATTGAACTTCGGGCTTCTCGGCCGAGGCGGAAACAATTACAATCGAACCACAAGATATCGACAGACCGCACATGGAACGGTAGAACAGTATTACACTGTAACATACGTACACATCCAGGGGCCGAATGGGGTGTTTCAGAGGTGTTAGCTGTTTGGCCCAATTTCTTGAACAATTAACGCGGCATGATTAATATCCGACTTCTCGGTCAACGCAGAACTCATTCCAGACAATTACAATCGAACCACAGGATTATTACACTACGAAATACGTACACGTTCACGGGCTGGATGGCCCGCATCGTAACATTGCTGACCTTCCGACGGTCTCCGAATAAATTGCTGCGGCGGCGTGGAATTTCCCGCGTTGAGTGCGGTTCGTGCTGGGTAACAGCGAAGCTAAGTAAGTAGGTATCGGCTCGGTCGCGGACGGTCCGCGTCTGCGCCATCTGTGGGTGGTAGCATAAAAGAGATTGGAAATCAGTCCGTAGGAGATGCCCGTTCGACTCGGGTCCGAGCCATACTCTGTGCGACTCTCGTTTCTCCGCTTTCAGCGGCGCGCAAAAATCTAGGCCTCACATAATACATTCAGAGGAACAAGAATACTACACCTGTATGGGCTCGGTGGCGGACGGTCCGCACCTGCGTTATTTAGGCCGAAAAGACGCTGAACCAGCAGATCAAGCCCGTTCGACTCGGGTCTGAGCGCTAGTAAGCGCTCAATGCCGTCGTATACCGAGCCTGGAAACAGTGCTTGCTTATATCGGCTCGGTGGCGGATGGTCCGCGCTTGCATTTCGTACTTTGGCAACCCTGCGGTTTAAGCAGGAGACACCCGTTCACCTCGGGTCCCAGCCATGCATATTCCATGTACAACTCTTCGTTGCTTTTTATTCGCACTCCGCGGGTTCGGCTCGTTGCTTCCACTCGGAGCTCACCAAGAATTGATTGTCCACTTCAACTTGAGCGCTATGCCGCGTCACTCCGCGTCAGTGCTGCGGCAAATCGCGGCTGGCACGGCATTTCCTCCCAGCCCCATCAAGCAGTGTATCTTGTCCCGCTCAGTCAGCACACCCCAATGGTTTCTCAGCGGTGACATTCAAGTGCTGATGCATACTGTCTTTGTCTCCAAGCCGCTGGTGTTACGTAGCACTACTAGCAGTGAGCCGTCCGCGTCATGTCCTCCGGTAAGGTTCAATTCTTTTTTATCCAACCGCCGTATATAAAACCAAACTAATCAAGGGTCCCCATAATTCACGTTCGCCAACACCACACACTGGCATTTTCTCAAGCTTTCAAAAGAATGGGCCACTCATTCGCGATTACCCGCCCCGTGAACCCTTTGGGGGCACTGCCTGTTCTCACGGAGGAGCAGCTCGGGAAAGGGCTTGAATATAAATTGCGTAACCCGACTGTGCGTAGTGCTTCTCTGACCCACCCGTTTTTCGTCCTTACCGACGGACGATCAGGCCTTCGTAGCGATGCTATCTGCAAGCAAGACCATTGTCGATAATGGGGATAAGGTGTGTCGACTAGGCATTTTGAGGTAGATGTTGACCGGGGACGGCGTAGATGACGCGCGAATTAACTATGGGGCCCAACACTTTCACGGAGGAGAGCGAGGGGTATGCCCCGACCATTGTGCGTTCTCTCTGCCAGGGCTCAGAGCAGCGGTCCTCACGCGCTTGGAACAGATGTACATGGAGATGAGCACCGGCCTCCGCATTACGAACATTGTCTCCTACGGTGTCACTGAAATTCAGTGAACTCGCACCGAAGTTCCACTGTATTACAATGAATTCCAGTTGTATATCCCACCACCCGCTGGAAACCCCTGGACATAAAAGATGTACACGAAATTCCGATGAATCCGAGCGAAGGCGCGATGGAATAAAATAAGAAATGGACTAACTCCGCTGCAACAGGTACAAAAAATATCTACCATAGAAACAAGGCTCACACATCCTGGTGAAGATCGGAAAATAGTTTATATTTTTTCCCGCCGAAGTCTGGTGAAATTCGGTGGAATTCGCCGAACTCGAGTCAAATGCGCAGTCTCTGAGTTCCAACAATGATTATTCCAGCTCAGACGCGAAAACCAAGGTATACCTTGCAAGAAAGAACTGTAAAGCCCCAGTGAACGGCCTCTATGTTACGGGAACCCACACACCTATTCGTTGAAGTACGGCGCATGTTGCCGAGAGTGATTGGACATCAGTTTCAAATCGCGCGATCAACGGCGGACACGGCGTAGCCAATGAACATCGCTGAACGGAACGGTCGCATCACGGTGAACATCGCCGAACGACGGTTGCATCACTGATCTTCATTGTTATCCGGTGAAACGCGATGTACGCCGATGTACGTTCAAGGTCCGGGCATCGGGCCCGAGCCATAAATCACGAACAATTATCTGGTTTTTATTTCCTTCAAATAAATTGAGCTCAGTCTGACGCAGGTTAAACAGGTGGGTATCGGGCAAGGCAAAGCAGTGGGTATCAGCTCGGTAGCGGATGGCCTGCACTTGCATTCCATTGGTGGGAACTCCTTGATTTAAGCAGGAAGCACCCTTTCGACTCGGGCCCGAGCCATTGGTGTCAAATGCTTTACTTCTGAATTCTTTTGGCACTGGGTATAAATCAGCGAGAGTGTCTCGGAATTCAAGGCCGCCGCTATAACTAATAACACTCCCGTACATATTGAATGGGATTATCACAGCGAAGACTGAGCTTTTGATTGCAACGAATCTGAATTTGAATTGACCGCAAGACATTCAAGAGGGTGTATTGAGTCTCCAGAGAACCATGCTGTCGGCTCGGTGGCGGATGGCCCGCGCTTGCACTCTGTTCTCGGGAAACCTGCAGTTTAAATTTCAGCAGGATCGCCCATTCGACTCGGGTCCCAGCCATATACGGTCAATAAATGCATTTTTGAAGGGAGGCTTTCCAGATAAGTAAAGTTGGGCGGGGAAGTGAGAGAGTATCGGCCCGGTAGTAGTGGGTTCGCGCCTGCATTACTTGGGGCAGTAGTGAATGTTCCTACCGGAATTGCCCGTTCGACTCGGGACCCAGCCATGATCTGTATACGTAGGTAAGACAAAATTGTGTTTATCCACCCTCGATTTCTCAGTAACCTGGAATCTACATTGCATACACTTTCTTTTCCCGTAACTCGTCGAGGAATGAACGCAGCATAATTAACATTGAACTTCGGGCTTCTCGGTCAACGCCAGACAATTGAAATCGAACCACAGGATATCTAGTCCTGTGGTTACCACGCCATCGTAGTAGGCTCGCAGGGTTATTATGTAAGCCTTCCATTTTGGGAACTCACGTGAACAGTCCATTAACGCGTTCGGACCTGCTTTGACGTGGCACGGACGCAAGGACACATGTTTCTGAATTCTAAATGTCTGCTGTTACAAAGCACAATATATCTGTGGTAAATCTGAGGACAAGGCTGACTAAACTACTGAAATTACAACTTTCCTCACCGCTTCGGCCGAAAAGGGCGCTTGATGTCCGAACTGTGCACAAAAAGGCTTTGGACCCTCTGCTCCTGGAGCAGGACACTCGGTAGGGTATCCAATGACTGTTAGTCCCAAATGTCACGTCTCATGCAGCGTCGACGCGTGAAATACAGTAAAATACACGCGTTGTTTGGTTGTGCATCGGCCATCAATTTTGATAACGTCGGAAGCCGCTTATTTGACGTGGTAACTAACAGACTCTATAACGCGAGGTACGAGCGCAATTTTTATAGAGCGTCTGTCTAGAGAGACTACAGGATATCGGACCATCGCACATAAAAACCTCATGCGTTATAGGTTCAACCTCATCACACAGCGATGGGCCGCATCGCAACATTGCTGACCGTCCGACGACCTCCCAATAAAGTGCTGCGCCCGCATAATTAGCCACCGGATTGTCCTGCGTGGAGTGCGGTTTGTGGTTGGAAGTAGGGAAAGGAGTTAAGTCGCGTATCGGCTCGGTCGCGGATGGTCTGCACTTGCATTCCATTGGTGGGAACTCCTTGGTTTAAGCTGGAAACGCCCGTTCGACTGGGGTCCGAGCCATCCCCTTTGCTATCACTCCAACTTCTTTGTACACATTTTAAATCCAGTCAACCACCACGAACAAGCTGCACTAATTGAACAGTGCATTCAACCTGGGTACCAGCGGATGGTTCTCTGTCCAACCTTCCAGTCAACCGGTCTTCCAGATTTGATAGGTTAATGTATAGACTCCGGTAAATACAGAGTCGGGATCGGCTCAGTGGCGGATACTATATATCACAGGGGACTGCTATGGAGGAAATACTGACAAGCTTATCTTAGTGCCGTAAGCAAGTGCAAGTCATGCCGCAAGCCAAGCCCGCCAAGCTCTTGGAGTGTCAAGCCGCACCGGAAAGTTTGTTAAACTCCGCTGGCGGCACAAGCCAATCCGCTAAGCCACTCCGAAAAGTCTCCATCAACAGCACAGCTCCTTAACAGCTCTACAGCTTCGTGGCATGGGAATATATACAGCTCCGTGAACTAGGACTGACCCACTAGTGTTACAGCCATTTGCAGAACTTAGGGCGCGGGCTGTTTTTTTTTTTCCCCCGCTTTTCAATGATAATCATTATTGTGAGCTCAGTTCTTGTCAGTTTGCCTTGTAAATAGGCTCATTGTGTTCGCAATACAAATGCGGAGGGCACCACGCTCCCCGTCTTTCCTGATGCGATCATAATTGCCTTATTGGGAAAATATCGGCCTTTTTGTACAGAACTTGTCGCATACTCTGTGTTATGGGCAGATTGACCTATAAATTTGAGACAACACACTTGTGAGTATTACAAAGGGCTAGAGATACCGGTATTTTATATATCACATCTATTTCTCATATACAAGGTATTCAGATATCTCTCACCATGAGAATGCAGATTACCGGTGAAATAAAGCGCACATTCAAAATACCAGTATTTTTAGCCCTTCGTAATACTCACAAGTGTGTTGTCTCAAATTTATAGGTCAATCTGACCATAACACAGAGTATGCGACAAGTTCTGTACAAAAAGGCCGATATTTTCCTAATAAGGCAATTATGATCGCATCAGGGAAAACGGGGACCGTGGTGCCCTCCGCATTTGCATTGCAAACACAATGAGCATATTTACAAGGCAAACTGACAAGAACTGAGCTCACAATAATGATTATCATTGAAAAGCGGGTAAAAAAAAAAAAACAGTCCACGCCCTAAGTTCTGCAAATGGCTGTAACCTTCCACTCTCAAGAGCTCACCATGCAAGTGCAACGTCGGCCACGCGACGCCTATTCACATTGTTTGGCCCTCTCCCGCGCGTTTAGGAATCCGGTGGACCGGTATCTGCTACTTGTAGGCGCAGTAGCGAGGTTAGGCTGTCGCGTGTCAGTGTTCATCCAACCTGTCTCCTACCAATCATCTCATGACTCATGACTTTCATTTAAGCCTTCTTCCTATAAGCGCGAAAGCTGTTCCATAAGCGCTTATACTCTCTTCCTCTTTTACCACCCACCATTCACGAGGATCTATGAACAGCGAGACCTCCTCAAAAGACGAGTACATCTCCGTCCCTGGCGCAGACGACCTCGTATTCACTTCGTGAGCTCTCCATACTGGAATTTGTGCTGCCTCGAGCTTTGGGCGCTTAACTCAGGTCTGGTGGCGGCATGTTTGCGAGCTCGCAGCACTTCGTTGTAGCTGGAGGAACGTTCAACAACAGCACAAATAATTATGTTACACCACCGGCCGCGCCACCGGGTAGCGTTTATCGCATTTCAAAGTGTTTCACTGGAGATGCTAAATATCGAGCAGATTTTCGAATGATTTCAATGGGTGACATCGACCTCCAAAAGGAACTAATGGTAAACAAGGAATCGTCCGCCATTGGTCGCCGACGAGAACGTAACTGTGTTCGCCGGGTGTATTCTGCCAAAGTCGATGGACGGAAGTCAAACTTGACCGTCGGCGTGTATCAGGGCCACGGAGCGAAGGAGGTGAGTCGAGTGCGCTTCTTGATATATAATGTGCGACCTCGATGCCGCAGGACTGGCAACGAGACACCGAAATGTATACATCTGTTCGGCGAGTCCTATTCGATTTCTGTTGCGGGCTGTTGCTAAAATACATATGTACGTTCAGCCACCCGAATATCATTCAGATTTGGGCAGGCGCCAGTGATGGAAGTATACATGCCACAGTGTTCCACGGTGGTACGGTATTCAACCTCAAATGTCGTTCTCGAGGTCGATACATCAAATAGATCTGGTCCCACTCGAAGTGTTCCTGGCCTGCCAATCACCTATCATGAGGGTGTATCTTTGCGCCTGCTGCGTACGTATGTTCACTAAATATACCCTTCATTCAACCGCATATGGATTCCATTTTTTTTTTTCAGTGGACAGAGTGGCTTGTATGCGAGTTCAACATTGATTTCTTAACGGGCTCACTAACTGATTCTTAGTGGGTGAAGGGTTACTTCTACTCGTTGCGAAGGGTGAGCACAATATCTGAGGTTGAGCCAACTCTAACCTGTTTCAGGACCTGCACTACTGGGAGTGCACAATGTGGATACGATGCTCAACCGGCCGACTCTCTGTGGACCCCGTTCCCCCGGATCCTCAAACTGAATTCTTTTGGTATTCCAAGAACCTTTCCCCATTTTACTGAGTTCCCTCGAAACCTCCCTCCGACAGGCAGCCCATCTGCCGGGTCCACCAAACACGGAGGTCCTTGCTATCGAGTCCCTGGCACTGAAACAGTATCATCGCATATGCTACCTATATCTGAAGCAGTATCGGGACGGCTCCATCTCCACCTCCGCGACGGTTCATATTGGAGCGATCAGTTTCTGGCCCTCACAACATCAATCCGAGGAGCATGTTGAGATTGCTCTCTCGCCGGAGATCGAGGTCTTCCGTGACAACGGTTGGCAGAGCCGGCGATTTTGCGGAAAATGGTTGGCGCTGGTATTCAAATGTTCATCTTTTGGATGATCGTACTTGCTCACCCAGCTCATCATCATGGTTGCAAGGCCGATGGTGTATCCAACACCAAAAATCACGCTCAGGGTGGACTCTTATGACGCCGAGGCTTGGTTGAGTCAAGCAAATTACATCTTTAGCCGCCGTCAAATCACATCCAATTTGGAGGATTATTGTGTGTCTTGCATTTTCGCTCACGTTGTCCGATGGATAACCATTCAAATAAGTTCTCATAGAGAGCATTTACTTCACAATTACAATTCAGAGTGCAGGGGAGGACCCTCCACACAGCTATCTATTCCTCTGTCCAAAGGCAGACTTTGAAACCAGCCCATCTTCATATAGGTGGCCAAACCGTCCAGTGTATTGGTCGCTCGATCCTGAGGGTATCGAAGTTCTCAGCACGGAAGAGGCGGCATGGCTCGGGTTCCCATCTTTCCAACTGACTACGGAAGTCCGTGGAAAATTTTGGGATCCTAGTGTTTACACCGGCCTTCGTACATTCCACCAGGCCAAGGGGTTCAATCCAGACAGTCAAGAGGTTGCCCTACATCTAGGTAAACGACTATTTCGATTATCGAGGGACGTGAACTCTCCATTTGCCCAAGGTATTCCAGGTGAAGCATTCCGCTCTACCGGGTCTGATCAATATCTCAGCAGCGGAAACGGAAGCCCCGGCCGACGAGGTGAGTAGAGATGGAGGGCTGGACGGTGGCCGTAGCTTGGATCAGTGTGAGTAGAATGCATGGAACTATATCTGTACTCAAACTAACTCGCTGCAGATGCACCAACGGACGACACAGGAGTTCCAGTCCTCAAGGAGTCGCCACTTGTCTCGCGGGGCCTTCACTTCATAATGATGGTCCAGTTGATATTGATCTTCTTGCTTTCGTTATTTTCGTTGTACGAGCATGACGTTGGCCTCTTTGTAATATTCCTGAAAAAAGTCCGGATACAACCACCATGACCTTTACGCTCACTATTCTGTGTTTTCAAGATCCATGTCTCCTTCCAGTCACTGCGGCAGCCCATGCATTTTTGGGATCAAAACATGGGTTGCAAACATGTCTCCCTTTTTGGGTCTAGTTTTGTTTGAGACCTAAACACGAACGAAAAACGAGCGCTGTTTGGCCTATTTTCCGTGTTCAAAAGGTCGGCAAACATGCAACATTTTTCTGAATCAAACACCTAGGCAAAAGAATATATGTTCAGTCTCTCTTCCGTCACAAAAAAGCTTCCCCTTTGGGCTCGAAACAGGGAAAGAACAATGAGAACTCACCTGTTTCGCGCCCCAAAATGACACTTTTTCCTCAGGAAAAGGGAGGCAAATATGTTTTATTTTGTGAAGGTTTCAAGCCTTGAACAGTGTTCGTTTTCGGTGTGGATTTGGGAGTCAAAAATGATCCCAAAATTCAATCAGTTCGGTTTACCTTTGGGTGGGTTCCCAAAATATAGGTAAAAAGGAAGACGTGTTTGCAGTCCATGTTTCGGTTCCAAAAAGTCATGGGCCACCGCTGTGAGTGCTATTCTTCGGGTATTTTGTGAGCTCGTTGTTATTCGAAGTATTTCGAATAACTATTCGCCCTACTGCCCCGAGTCATACCAATCGAAATGCACCATCACTCCTGATTTTCTGACCCCAAAAGCACCCCTTCAAAGTGTCACCCTATCCTGTAAAATGCCCCAACGCTCCAGCAGTGATTTCCATTGACGCCAACCACATTGGAGTTGAAAAGTGGTAATCTGCCCGTCCGCTTCAGGAGGACCCCGGTTAATAGGCTTGGAGGTCAGGGCCGGGACCGGACAAAAATTTGAGGTTTCGGACGTCAAACCTAGGGCCAAACCGGACAAAAATGGAGGTCGCTGGCCAGAATGCTAGGTCCAAACCGGACAAAATTCTCAGATTTTGATCCCATCGGCTGCCGGATTTCAGTCGAATTTCGAAAGGCAAACTGCTTTGAACCCCTTGATTCTACTCATAACCAGAGCGGAGCGCCGAAAACCACGCAAAAATGTGCGACAGAGAAGATTTTTTAAGGACCAGTTAGTGAAAGCCACGGGTTTTGGCAAACCCGCGGTATTACGGGTAAGGGTGCCACGGGTGCGGGTACGGTAGGTGATTTTTTCAACACCGTGAATACCGCGACCCGTAGAATTACCGTACCCGTAACACCGTGGCTCTCAAAAAGTGTACCTTGAGGGGTTTGAACGTAAGACCTGAGCATAACACCAAGAATACAGCCAGACAAGCTACTACCAGCAGACTAAACAACAATTTTGGAGTTCTCTTCCATAGGCAGGATAGGATATGGCCCCCACACAACCTTTTCTCCACCTAGAATTCAGCTTCCAGTCACATGAACAAAGGTTCTCTTTGCTTAAGTATCCGGACTTTTTTCAGCAATATTACAAAGAGGCCAACGTCAAAATACTTGCTCGTACAACGAAAATAACGAAAGCAAGAAGATCAATATTAACTGGACCATCATTATGAAGTGAAGGCCCCGCGAGACAAGTGGCGACTCCTTGAGGACTGGAACTCCTGTGTCGTCCGTTGGTGCATCTGCAGCGAGTTAGTTTGAGTACAGATATAGTTCCATGCATTCTACTCTGACCAGTCTACATCGATTCAGCATACCAGAAAAAAACACCACCCCAATCCCCATCCTAAGCGCCCCATTATTGAGCCTTCCGCCAGTCAATCTTCAACCCCCTCAAAAAGCCATCAATTTCCTTACTCAGGTTTCGTTAATTTATCGCTCCCTACTTTCTATATTGCTCTAGTTCTTGGGTATGGTGTTCATGTGGATGCGGACCATGTACACTGCCGAGGGCATGGAACTTGGCAACAACATTGGTTTTTGCACTAAAAAACTTGGTTACCGTCCGTTTTCAAAAATTCTGAGTACACCAACCTGTTCCTAAAGCTCGAGAAGGATGTTTCACCGATTTTTAAACCAAACCCCCAAGTATTGGTAAAAAAAGATCCTATTTGGAAATGTTGTCTGAACCAATTTAAAAGTTATTGAAAATTACCGCAGATCTGGCGGCATTCCTCGAAAATTCTGAATTCAATTTGAGGTATACACACCAGCTGGATACCCTGCTTCTACGATTTCAGAATCTACCAGTTCCGTATTTTTACCTTGTGTACTCAGGTGGTAATACATTTCCGGACGCTGGAAATGGGTTGAGATTTTGCGCTTTGACCGCTTTGATCCCATCACCCCGTCCTCAGCGATCAAAACATCCTTTCAGTGACATCACTCTCCTTATCTCCTTTATCTCCTCAGAAAGTACGACATCACCTACCCTGAAGCCTCGGTCAACCCAGCCCACCCTTTCAGCCGCCTCAGTTGCTAGCGCTCTTGCCGCGGTCAGTCGGCACTCCACCCGGCACTCGGCATGAAGCCGATCAACGCCGACATCACGCCCCATTTTTTCCTTCTCAAACAACCACCACGACGAGTACGACACAACGCCCCACGACAACAGCGCCTACGCCACCCAACTCTGCCACCCCACTGCACACCCCCCTCCTCAGTCCACCCTCAGGCGACCTCAGCCGGCCCAACCCATCTGGGATGTCCACATCGCCTAGGGGATGCTATCTGGTTCCAAGGGTTTCCAGGGCCAGTTCACCAATTTAGTACCTAGCATTGAGTCTGTCGCAGGCTTGGGCTAATGAGGGTACAGCACTCCTGAGGGTTCGTCTGAAGCCGTCCTTTTTTATCCACCTGTTCTCACACTCCACTGATGGCACCGCACTTCGCTGCGGCACCACTGATCATATAGCCAAAAAATATTGAACCTCGAGTATGCCGAGTCCGAGCCGAAGGTTGGCTCCAAATAAATGGGGCCAGGAGAAAATGCCGCGACTGCCGCGGCATTGCCGCGCATTGCCGCGGCACCGCCGCGCCAATCCCAATGCTTGACTAAGTGTTGAAACGGACATTCTTTTGTCTCAAACTACATCAAGGTTAGATGAAAATGAGCCCCAGATATTCTAATCTCCTCAGTAGTCCATATCAGCAGAAAAACACTATTTTTCATGGGGTTTGCCCATCAAGTGCCCTTCACAGCCATTCCACATACATACACAACAGTACTGGCAGCATCATAATGTACTACAGTGTCAGAAGAAGGTATTTGAGGTATCAAAAACAATCCCTCTTAATCGTTTCGGTCGCGTCACTGCGCGGCAATACCGCGTCAACAGCGCGGCAGTGCGCGGCAGTGCCGCGGCACATGCGCGTCAGTGCCGCGTCACTGCGCGTCAATGTTGCGGCACTGCCGCGTCAAGCGTGGCATTCCGCAACTACACAGGAATATTATTTTCTAGGCAGAAACATCGAGAAAGGCAACAAATCAATGTGCGCTGACGCCGCACCGCGCCGCGGCCACAGTTGAAAGTCGATGTTTGCAAAATTGTTGGATCATCTCTAGCATACTTCAGGTTGGGTTTTTCGTGTCAATATATTCGTTCTATTCCTTAGGCTCTCTCTCCCTAAGTTTCTACGTGAAGGTTGACTGCCGCGCCGCGGCGGTGGCTATGCTTTTGACGCGGCAGTGCCGCGCGGCCTATAGTTAATTTCGCAGGCATCGTTAGGCTTCGAGGGTGGTTGAACGATGATCTAGGAGTGGTACTACATTGCTTAGACCCTAAGAGTTGCACACCTACTGCTGAAATACTCAGCCGGGGTAGGCTATCCCAATGTTTGCCAAAATTTCATTCTCCAATCGCTCAGTCCCCCAAATGGATGGAGGTGTGACATTTCAACTCACCACATGAGAGGTTGGTGAGTGCCAGTCCACCTAGATCTATGCGCACTCGAACTACCCCAATTCACAACATGTTAGCTGTTGACGCGGCGCTGCCGCATCGACCGATGCTGTTATTTGTGTCTACCTGGATGCAATATCTGTGTTGGAAGACCCACTAAGTAATTAGTGGATTTCAACGTCGCGGCACTGCCGCGTCAGGCCTGGCAACCTCCGGATGTACGTAGTGAGTCCCATTTTATGTCTCTACACTTACAAAGATATTCCTTGGAGTAGATATGCACGATGAGGAGATCTTGAAGGCCAGATAGAGTGGACAAAGTAGCAAGACTAGTGAGCCCAAATTGGGTGCCAAAAGTGAACACCGTAGTCTCTTTTTGATGTGTATTCCCACGGTTCAATCCACGACAAGGCAGTGACCCTCGCGCGGATGGCAGGAATCTTTCCCCTCCACTACGCCGTAATCGACGTTTTATACATCTGAATCGCACATTGGCTCAAGGTTCAGATGAAAATGTATTACAGTTGTCCTAGAATTGACGCAAGTCAAAAACTACTAGTGTGATCCGCGTTCTCGTTTTTTGGAATTCTTTGTCTCGATGATTATGCACTGATTAAAAATTTCCCGCGAACAGTTTCTGTCGGCTGAGATAAACCCGCGATGCAATACAATGAATGCAGAGGGACTGGCATTCTCCCGGACTACGAGGATATTCTTGAAGGCGGGCGAAGAATGATCAGAATTAAAACCTGAAAGTTCAATTGCCTGACCGTTATTGAGCCCAAAGGACGAACAACTCATTAACCAACACTCAACCGTGACAAGTGCTTGGGTGCATGGTTCAGAACTTCGTGATTCTGACAGTTGTATCGCAACGCCAAGTTGTGTGGTCCGCCGCTTCGTTTCTTCGCACCCGCCGGGCCCAAAATTCCTCGCCTTACTGTGAGCCCCTTCCTAGTGATGGTAGGTTGGATAGGGCATCCAACAATTCCCACATTTGTATGACTAGCGTCGAACCTGGGTCCATCTGAAATTTGTGAAACATTGGATGGATAGCTGCATGTTAACAGTAAAAGGTACGAAGAATCCAAAGTCCAACGGGTCGGAGGACTGACGCGCAATGGCGCGGCACCAACGCAGCGTCGAGAGGACTTGGTACTTTAGTGGTAGACCCTGGAATATGTATGGTCAGTATTGGATGTCAACTGGATTCTCCAGATGTTGGACCTGCATTATTATGGTGAAAACCGAGGCACTTATGTACCGAGCTGGTAAAGATAATTCCGGGATAACATGAGTGTTTTCTTCCACCGATGCCGCGCTGATGTGCACCCTAGTGCCGCGTCACTGCGTGGAGATCCCTGTGACTCCAGTCTGTGTTTCCCACCGTTTTTGGCCCGCCAAGGAAGGTACAATATCTGAGAGCGAACTGTGGTTGAGTAGGCCATGAATTTTCATTTCATCTTCTATTTTCCATTCAGGCCCCGTCGAGGGCACTTGAGCACCTCGGTTAACGGCTAAGGTTCTGGATTAGTGGTTATTCACTGACTTCAAACAAAGCTGTGGTCCGTGCTTCCTTATACGTTCTAGAGTGTTGCCATTTTGTTTCCATGTGTCATACGGGTTAACCATGGACCGCCGCGTACTGCATTCCAGTTCTCTGGTTTTGTTAATCCTTAGCAATAATTGTAATTGGCTGTTTTTCTTTTCTCAGTTTTGACTAGGTGAGGCATTACAATCTAATTTCGGTCCACTGAAAACCAAAATTCCCACGGTTCAATCGACTCCGTTGGCGCATATGGAACTTCAGATGTGGAATTTGTCGAGTCTTTCCTCGTAATAGGCATAACAGTAATGAACTTCAATAATTTGTCACTTTGTTTCTTCAACGCGTGATGAAGAATTATGCTTTCGTACTAGGCCATACTCTGGTCTTTTAATCGATAACTCGGTCAACATGATTGGAAAGTTAGAAATTGACATCCGCAGGACGCCATATACATGTACCCTTTCATAACACGTGTCGTAATCCACAGAACTACGACATGTGTTTTTGTATCCACTGTTAGATGTGTTTGAAGTTGAATTAACCAGCGTGGTCTCGCAGCGGTCCAAAGGAAGGACTGTCTTCTACCTTAAAAAGTAGTGCTCGATGAACTGAACAGAGGGCAATATGACTATCAGGAAGACAGTTGCGTGCCAGCGCCGCGTCAACAACAACATCGAGCACGTTACATAGTTAAGGTGCACCGGGTTTCTAGGTGGGGAATTTATCTGACTGACCCAATAGGGAGGATTGATAAGGCTCACAATGAGCTCAAGTAACAACTTTAGTGCTCATTGGAGTCACAGAAAAGGTCGAAAATCACAATAGGCAAACATCGGGATTGAAGAATTCAAGTAAGTATCCCAGTGGTAAAAGTGGGGGTAATAGGGTCTAAACAATGTATTATGCTTATAAAAACATGGCTTCACTTACCTCCAGGCTTAATAGTACCTGTGGAACTAGCCAGAGGCCGCGCGGCAGTGGCGCGTCAATAACACAGCCACCGCCGCGGCAATGCCGCGTCACTGCGCGTCAGTGCCGCGGCAAATCGCGGCAGGCGCGGCATTTTCACCCAGCCCAAATAAATGTGCACATGACATGCTTGCGTAACTCAACAGCTTTATTTTCAGGTTTTAACAGCTCACAGGCCTCTTCCAAATATCACCCCTTCAACCGAAACGGTGGGGTGCGAAGGGCCCCGTGCTCTTGTAATTTATAAAGAGGGTGATCCCGCATGTACCAGTGATCCCGCATGTACCAGATCATGTTTTGGCAAGAATCGGTTGGACTCTTCGGTCTGATAGCTATGGCATAGCAATGTGAAGTGTGGAGCATTCTGAGATCGCAATGAAAGCATTACAGCATCGTTGCCGCTGTAGTGGCGTCCAGCAAAGAAGGTGCGCCTAGCTAATTTAACATTTTCCTGATGTATATAAAGGCCATCGTCTTGGTATACTCTGCTTCAAACTAGATCAACCATACTTCCCACCAAAACCACCTTGTCCCTTGTTCACCGACATGCTCTCCACCACCTTCTTGATCACCGCTCTCGCGGCGTCCCTCCAGGTCAGCGCCGGCCCCGCCGTCTTCCCCCGTGGCGAACAGGGCAATGTCACTACAAGAGACTTCGACTTGTGGGCGCAGTTCTGCAACGACAAGGCGTGCTCGGAAGGCTGCGGTATCTCAGTCGCCTTGAGTAACCCGGGGTGTCTCAACGAGAATGGGCGCCAATCCATCATGTTCCACGGCGATACAAGCTCGTTGGGCAGATTCGCGCTGGTTGTGTCGCCCTCGGGCAACTGCCCCTGCCAGGACACCTGCCGTGTGCTATCCGACACGCAGTGTATGGATATTAGCGCATTCGGGGGCCAGGACCAGTCGTTCCGGTTCAATGGAGCCAGCCAGGGGGGTGGCACGTGCGATGCGAACAACTGCTAAGGTACGTACGTACGTGGTTGAGAGTCTCGCTGCGATAATTACCAGCCACTGACTTGTCTCTCTAGTGCCTATTGCTGGACAAGATTTGGCAGTGATATCAGTGAATAGGATTAATTTTCACTCCTAACAACAGTAGTTTACGATTGATTGTCATTGGTATTCTCCTGCTATTCACACTGTAATTCTACTCTCTAGATAAGACCACCGAGAATCAAAATAGTGGAGTCAGCCAGGGTGAAAGGCAGAATGAAATGAAAAAGAAAAAACTACCATTATGAGGCCTGCCTGGGGAAGTCCATTACTATATTCCCCCTCCCGTTCTTCCGTCCTCTCAAAACAGCGAAAAAGATCAGAGCTGCGGAACCGCAAGGGGCCGCGGCGCGACATCCGCAGCTCGATGTGGCTGCACTGCGAGGTACACTACCTCAGCGCGCCCCACGGGCGCCGTTTCCGAGCACGGTCGTTGGCTATGCATCAAAGAAACAATCCGCCCTCGTCTCGCGAAGTCGAGTGGACGAGAGGCACAAGAGGCAGTGAGAACATTTTTTACCGTCAAGCAAGCCGTGGAGGGCCTCTGTATCACGCTCAGAAAAGAACCCCGGGTGGAAAAGAGAAAGCGCAGTGCCTGACGCTATCTCCTATAACGGAGTAACGAAGATCTCCTAGGAGTGAGGCGCGAGGCGATTCTTGTCGCTCTCTACCAGGAACACGAACGCGCCATTGCATTCTCGAACATCCAAAAACAAGAACAAGAAACAAGAGAGAAGAAACACGAAACAAGAAACTCAAACCCTTGAAGGAATTGAAGAAGGCGAAAACGCACCTAACCATCCACACCGTAACCACATGGTGAGCCATCTGCTCCCAGTACTTACAGGAGCCGTATTTCGAGGGAATGGATGTCAGCATGATGAAGATTCCGATGAACGGGGCTTGAGAATGGAATGAATGAATAGCTAAGGAAGAATAACGCCGTAGCGACCGCGCGAAGGTAGGTACAGGAAAAACTGTGTTGATCCTGGAACGGAGGGTGGACAATACAATTCAGTTCAGCCCGCCGAACGGCGTGCGTGTACAGAACCAAGAGCGGGAAGCGTGGGACGGAACGGTCATGTGACTGCGCCGCGCGGGCAAGGCACGATCGTGCGGGGCGCAGGAGTAAAGAAATGGGAGGAAAAATAAAGGCAGAGGGGTGGGACGGGAGCCAAGGGATGCTCGTGCGCAGGCAGCGCTTACAGGCGCGCGGTGGGCGAATCTCGTCCGCCAACCCGCATCCGTCCCCGCACAAGTCTGTCTTCAACAACGACAAAAAGAGTAACTCTGTCCAAACGCCGCCACACTCCCCGCTCTGTCCGTAATAACGGCACCCAGAAAAGACGCCCCTCGCCCCGCCCCTCGCCCCGGAGAAGGATGAAAGAGGAACCAAGAAAACCTGTGAGAGAGAAAGAACTGATCCCGAAGAACACAAGGACCTCGATAATAAAAATCACACGCACCGCGCACTGCTGCACCCAATACCCAATACCCAATCTGCACCAAATAATACCTCTTCATCGCGCCATTGAGGTGCGTGTGCGGGTAGCCGACCTAGAAGGCGGGGGTGTGGAACCAGGCGGTGGGGGTGCGGAGGGTTCGCTGTTAATTTGGTTCATTAGTAATTGGAATTTGGCAGGGAGGTTTATTGAGGAGGGATGGAAATGGAAGGAGAGGAAGAAAACAAAGGTAAAAGCCGGGTAAAAGAAAAGAAAAGAAGGGGTGGAGTGATTATAGTGGCCCGAGGAATTGAAATGACGCAAGGTCCCAGGTGGGATTAGCAAGCGTGTTCGCGTTGGCATTTGTGCGCCGGTGGGGAGGGCGGGCGAAGGGAAACACCACGGGAACGCGCAATGGAAGGGATCCAAGGAGGCTCAGGACGAACGCGGCACGCGATCGCCGCCCACCGTGCGCTGCGCGGAGTCGCGGAATTGCAACCATATCAGTGCTTTGTGTCGGCGCAAGATCGCCACCGCAGGTACGCGTGCGACGCGATACTCGACGCCAGTGCCTGCTCGCGATGTGCGCAGGAAGGATGTGGACTACCGTGATGCGTCAACGCTGGTCCAGGACACCACAGTGAAGGTGGGAGTAGGGCGCTCGCCGCAGTCTATGCACATAGCATGCGTACCGCAATGCGCAACGATTACGGCTCGCGATTACGACTCGCGACGCGCACGACGCCCTAGCCGAAAATATATAATGGGGTGGGCGAAAGAAGGGAATCGAAGTGGAAATAATTAATAAAGGGTAAGTCGCGGAGGACGCCATAGACGCGAAAGACGCGTGCGTGGACGGTAGCAAGGCGTGCCTGTGCAAAATACGCAGACCGCGTGGTCGCACCGCGACGGCAACGACGCGCGCAGCATCCGGACTGAGTCGCCTCGGCGGGGGCACGTTCCTCCGAGGGTTGCGCACTCAGTCGCATTCGCGCAGACGTAATCGGGAGGTGGGACGATAGCGGCGGGCGTAGCGGTGTGCGTACATGGCACGTAGCGCGCGCGGAAGGGAGGGTGGAAATGAATGAAGGAGTCAAATGAAGGAGGATGGTGCCCCGCGCAAGTCGAATAATCACTGCGCGCCCCATCGCCCGCCGACTCGCGACGACTACTTGCGCATGACGCGCGTCGCTTGGGCACACGCACCTTGTTCCGAGGGATGCGGGTGCATTGCGCAGTAGTACGCGGTGTGCGTACATAGCATGTAGCGCACGGAGAAGGGAAGGTGGAGGGAAATGACGGAAGGAGTGCATTGAAGCATGTGGGAGTGAAGGGAATAGGCCGCGCGCATCTGCGGCGCCGCGCAGACCGCACGGGTCAAAAGGAATTGGAGGGAACGCGGGGCGGAAATGGAAAGAAGTGGAGATGGAGGATCGAAAGTGTAAATCGACGAAGAACGCGGAAGACGCGGTGCAAAGGAGGGGAGGAGACGTGCGCGACTACGACTCGTGCACCGTGGACGCGGCGGCAGCGCACGGACAGATGCAGCTCGAAAGCAATGGGAGGTGAACGCGGGTGGAAATGGGCTAAGGATGCGGAAGACGCGAAAGGGTGTACGCGCATGTGGTTCGTGGACCGTGGACGCGGCGGCAGCGTACGGACGGACCGCGCAATCGCCATCCCGACGAACGCCGACGAACAAAGGAGGGTGGCACGAAGGCCAAAAACCAAATATAACGAAAGAAGAACAGCAGACTCACCACGCCCCAAACCCCCACCACCGCAAAATACACTACCGCATACCCCTGCTCCCCAAACCTTGCCACCTTGCCCTCCCTCTTGATCCCCCACCACCTTGCCACCCTCGGGGACATCTCCTGCGTGAATACGAGGCGCAAATACGAGCAGAGGACAATGGTCCAGAGGAGGAGCGGGATGTCGAGCGGGCCTTTGATGTAGAGCTGCTGGATGTGCGTGGAAAGGGTGGTTATTGCGGAGGAGAAGGGCGCGGCGGGCGGGGGAGGGGGCGCGGGGTGGGAGAGGAGGAAGAAGGGTGTGAAGGGGTTGGTGGGGAGGGCGGTCCAGTCCAGCCGGAGAGTCCGAGGAACTGGAGATCGAGGGTCCATGTGGGGGGG